>CM010610.1:28091398-28440657 GCA_003430845.1 Xanthoceras sorbifolium | reverse complement strand
TGTGACTTGAAATGAATGATGGATCTGGCCCAATCTTAAAAATAGGATGCAAAATCAGAAAGGGAAAGGATTAGCAGTTAGTAGTAATTAGAAGCATGGCATGAGATTGGAATTGGGTGGGGGGTGGGGTTTGAATGGGACCCATTTTGAGAAGTAAGAAGTTAAGACAATGATATGACAAGTCACATGATTCACATCAGCTTCTGATGCTGGTGCATGCTATTCTGAATTTTAATGGTTTTGCTTGTACATAAGCACGCCCCTTCTTTCTTTCTTTCTTCAAAATTGTTTTGTTGACTGCAGAATAGTTTACTTTGATGTTCACTTTGATCAACCGTAAATCTTCATATGCAAAAAAAAAAAAAATGTATTCTTACTTCTTTTATAGAAGAATTGGGATTTTCACAATTAAGGTGGAACTCGGCCAACTGACTATGCTTGAATTCTCGTTTAGAGTTTGGTGATCCCAAAATTTGTTTTTAGAAATTATTATACAAAAGAGAAATTTTTTCTAGATTTCTATAGTTTGACTCTCTTTTTTTACAAATTTTAGATACTAATTCTATAGTTTAACATGTTAGATCATTTAGTGACATCTTGATCTGAGTGTAAAACTGTTTTTTTATTTTGTCCCTCTCGTTTATGCATGAACAGGTGGTTACCTCAAAACACAGGATTTCCTACAACCACTAGAACGAGTAGGAAAGAGCAGTGCTGCCAAGGAAGAAACCAACGTTGAAATATCATCAACTGTTGAAAAGCCACCACCGGCGGCACCACCACCTACTTCCGTGGAGCACATTCTACCTGGTGGGATTGGGACTTACAGTATAAGCCATATTTCATATTTCAATCAGAAAATCCCGAAGTCAGAGGGGACAATGTTCACAGTAGCTCAACAAGCGAGCAGTACTGAGAAAAATGATGACAACTCTAACTGCAGTTCTTACACAGGAAGTGGTTTCACTTTGTGGGAAGAGTCTGCAGGGAAAAAGGGAAAGACAGGGAAGGAGAATGCGGGAGAGAAATCCACTACTGTACGAGGTAACCTTATATTATGCTACAAATTATTAGGTCATTATCGTACTTACTTTTAGAATCAAGATGCCATCATAATTGGTCATGATAAAAAATGTTATAGTCGGGTTTTACGACCCTTTACAACCACAATAGTTTTGATAATAACTTACTATGACACTTTTGATGATGACCAAGCTCGGTTTTTAGAAAATCAAGATACTGTAATAATAAATAAATGATAACTATATATAATTCAGTGCATGTTCATATGACATAACGAGTTCCATTTTTAAATCCACGCATTACCAACTTATTGCTTTGCATGCACTTGTGCAAGCAAAAGGACAGTTGAAATATAAGCTGGTAGGGATGTCTCAATAGTTGTGGTATCTGTTTTGCGTTATTTTCATGCAAAACCACGACCATAAAGTTGAACCATGGTTGAAGACTATAAAAGAGATAATGACCTCATTAATGGAATATAGGAGTCAATAAATTCTGTAAGTGCAAGAAAAGCATAAGTGAATTGCTGAAATTAAAAGGATTCTAAACAAATTATATATTGATTAAATGAATTAATACTATGTGGAGGGCTACTTATATACCATGTTGGTATTTTATTAAAAATTGAAATGGATTTAGCAGCCCTCTACTTTCAACCCATTGCCAAATTCCATGAGTTCCATCGTTGAATTATGTTCAATGTGGGTTGGGATAACTTGGGACTGAGCTTTATGTTTGAAAACGAAACCCATACAAGCCAGACCAAGAAAGTAAAAATTTTAAGATTTTTTCTCTTTTAAAAGAAAGAGGTCGGGCATATTTTTGTTTTCATGGGTCCCTTTTTTTTTGTTTATTTATGAAAGTAATTGTGGACAGACAAGAGTAGAAGACCAGCATGGGCCACGGGAAAAATGCCTTTAGGCCCAAAGTACAGGCTCCATTGAATATAGCCTTGTATCTGTTGAAAATGTGAGTGAAATAATGGGGTAGTAGAATAGATAGGTATGTGGATTAAATGTTATAATTTGCTAAGATATGGGTATCGTTTCCAACTAGTTAAACATGTAATGACCGAATAAACGCATGAACATGACAATACTCCTAGACAGTGGTGTGGTAAAGAAGAGAGAAAAAACAAATAAAATAGACAAGTTAAGGAAAAATAATACCATTTTTCTGTGATATATATAAATAGTTTCTGTATGTTGAGTTTGCAATAGTGTGAAGTTTGCTAAACATATTTATTGTGTATGGACAGAAGCGGCTCTGAAAGCAGGGCAATGGGCTTCACAGTCGTCTTCCAACAACAACCATCACCATCGCAACAGTTTCAGCTCTCTCTCTTCCTCTCAGTCAGTCCCTTTCTCTCTCCATTTTCATCTCCTATTTTTTTAATAGCCTTGACTGGGAACGTAAATAGTGATGATGGTTTTTGCGGCTTATTTGAACAGGCCGTCGGGAGTGAAGAGCCAGAGCTTCATGGAAATGATTAAGTCTGCAAAGGTAGTAGCCAGGATGATGATTTAGACGATGACGATGAGTTCCTTCTCAAGAAAGAGAACTCTGGTACTACCCTTAAAGGTATGTCTCTCACAACACTTTTTTTGGGTTTTGATTTTGAACTATTAGATATATATATATATATATATATATATATATATATATATATATATATATATTGCTGCTCTGTTTTCGATGTTTGTTCTCATAATTAAAAAGGTTTTGGTTTTTTCAGGAGAATTGAGGGTGAAAGTTGATGGGAGGAACGCTGACCAGAAGCCTAACACGCCGCGATCAAAACATTCTGCCACAGAGCAGCGACGGAGGAGCAAGATAAATGACAGGCAAGTGTAACTTTCCCTTTGTTGGATATCTAATAAACTTTTCTGTTCAATGTCATATTTTTACAAAGTTCCCTCCAAGTCAACTATGAGCAACCTCCGTTTTCAATAGTCATGTGTCTTATATATATATATTGAACTTTTATCTCAAATGATGCTAAGTTTATAGAATTCATAGATATGTGTGCTTTTCACCTCCATTTATGTGTCTGAAATTCTCAGAGGTGAATTAAGGCCTTTTATTTTGCCATTAAAGAGATTTGAATTATTGTGTAACCAGGATATTGTGTTCAATATTCTGCTTTTCTCATGTCCTCACATTTGATTTTTCTTGTAATATTGAAACATTATAACCTTTTGAGAAATAATAAATGACAACCCTTTTTTGTAATGTGTAATTGTAGATATACCTTTGCTTTTCATATGTATTGCTCTCTATAAATGGTCCAAGTTTCAGGGGAACTAGAAAAGAAAGTAAAGGAGATAAAATAATTATTAGAATGTGTTAGACACTGGCGCTTCTAGATGTTAACTACTGAATTTCCTTAAGAATAATTTAATTTAAAGGGAAAATGCTTAAATTTGCACTGCTGCTTAATTATTGCATTGACTGATCAATCACCAGCCACCGAGGTGGTTTTCAACATTGAGGCATTAAAAATTTTAGAACTTGTCATGCAGATTTCAGATGCTGCGAGAGCTGATTCCTCATAGCGATCAAAAGAGAGACAAGGCATCATTCTTACTAGAGGTAGATACATGTTTCACAATCTCAATTTTTTCCTCTTATCTCACAATAATTTGATTGTTGGATGATAAGACATCGAAATCTCTATGCAGGTTATCGAGTACATTCAGTTTTTACAGGAAAAAGTGCAGAAGTATGAGGGTTCATATGTAGGATGGAACCAAGAACCTGCAAAATTGATGCCATGGGTAAACTCTTATACTTGCCTCTATATTGGAAGATAAAATTGCGCCTCATCAGATTCTGTTATTAGCAAGTTTTCCGCAGGAATTTATTTGAATTTAGGCTTGATTATCACCACTCTATTCTAAAATTTGACTGTCTGATTTAAAAACAGAGAAACAATCACAAGACCGCAGAAAGTTATGTTGATCAGTCTGGAGGCATAAATAGTGGATCAGGTCCTGCATTAGTTTATGCTGCCAAGTTTGACGAGAAAAAGATTGCTGTATCTCCAGTTATTCCTGGAACTGCTCCGAACACAGTAGATTCTGACATGAGCACTGCTACTACTTTCAAGTCAATGGATCACCAGCCTGGAATAACAAACAAATCAATGCCTTTTCCTTTGTCACTGCAGCCGAAATATTTCGCTCCTGTCAGGAGTGGTGGCGTGGTAGCTCAACTTCCACCTAGGTTGACGCCTGATGCAGAGAACACGACATCTCGGCCCCAAGCCCAGTTATGTAACATTAGATCATGTACAAGTGATAGAGTTGTTGCTGCTAGTGATAAGCTGAAAGAACAGGAGCTGACTATTGAAGGTGGAAAAATAAACATCTCAACAGCGTATTCTCAAAAGTGAGCGTTTGTCTATTTATAAGAAAAATCTGAATTAGTCTCATGTTGATACATTTTTGTGGTTTAACCCTGTTGGACTTGAATTGTATGGAACAGGTTGTTGAATACTCTAACACAAGCACTGCAGAGTTCTGGAGTTGATTTATCGCAGGCCAGCATCTCAGTGCAGATTGACATCGGAAATCGAGCAAATAGTAGACCAGTTGCACCAGCATCCATCGTTAAGGTAGATTGACATTCCTCGGACATAATTTTGTAACAACAACATTTTGTTAATTTTCTGAAATGATTGAAATTGCTGTTGCAGGATACTGAGGCTCCCTCTGGCAATCAAGGAACAAACCTTTCTAGTGTCAGAGGTGGTAAGGACTCTGATCAACCACTAAAGAAGCTCAAGACAGATAAAAGCTAAATAACATAAATTCATAGTATTCTTTTTTGTAATTTAATTTATTCTTTTTTTTTTAACCCCTTCGTGGGGTCTATTCATATACTCTCCTGGTTTATAAACTGCCCAGTTGAGACCTAGATCGATTGTACATGTAGTGGTGTTGGGACTTGGGATGCACAGAATCGTCTGACAAATATGTATTTTTCATTTTAATTTTGTTAATCATTATAAAGGTTCTACACTATTGTTGATTTTTTTTTTTTTTTTTTTATCTATGGGTATTCGGGCCAAACCCGACTAATCCCGCTTTATCCAAGAGGCAAGTAAAGGTCTGGCCATAAGGTGTTCCAATTTTGGTTCGAACTCGGCACATAGCCTTTAGTGAGCTCACTGTGTTTTTAGTGAGTTCACAATGCTTAATCACTGCACCACACCTTAATCTTTTTCATTCAAGTCATTTACATCAAACTCGTGTCATTTTTCTTGACATCCTTTAGTGGAATTTGGATCATTATTCCTTTTAATTCTTTTTAAGATTGTGATCGATAGAAAGACATAATAGTTTAATGTGATTCAATAATATATAATTATGTGTTTGTTTTAATTATAAATAATTATTACAAATTTGGAAGAACAAGGTAATGATATGACTTAAACTCATAATTTCATTGACATGGGCATGAAGGACTAACTCAACTATGTTAGAACATAGTTTATATTTACTTATAAGAAATCCACTCTCCAAAAATCATGAATATTTTAACGAGGGTGAATTGTATTCAAGTACCTTGACTTTTATTATAATTGTACGTTTAATACCAGTTTTGTCATAATTGCACTCGAATACCCTGTAATCCGTTGACCACTGTTAAAGTAACGATTGACCAAAGGGATTCAGGGGTAAAATGGTCTTTTACGTTTCAATTCATTTTTAAAAAAATTTTAAAAATCATCTAACCAATAAGAACATGCCACGTCATATTAAAAATATTTTTTTAAAAAATAAATTAAAAAAACAGGTAGAAGAGATCTGGAGATCTGGGTTCGCGTTTGAACCCAGTTGCTGGGTTAGCGTTCGAACCCAGATCTGAGTTCGAACGCGAACCCAGCAACTGGGTTCGCGTTCGAACCCAGTTGTTCCTGGGTTCGCGTTCAAACCCAGATATGGGTTCGAACGCGAACCCAGATCATCTGAGTTTTTAATTTTTTTATTATTATTTTTTCCTTTGCAGGGGCAATCTCGTCATTTGACCATAATCCGTTTGGTCAACCGTTACTTTAACGGTAATCAACGGATTATAGGGTATTCGAGTGTAATTATGGTAAAACTGGTATTAAACGTGCAATTATGATAAAAGTCAGGGTACTTAAGTACAATTCACCCTTTTAACTAAGTTTAAATCAAGAAATCGGACCTTTCAACATAAATGGAGTAACGAAGATGACATCCAACGGTCAGAAAAAGATGATATATCGCAAATTAGGTCATCAAAACAACAAAAAAAAAAACAAAAGGAGGTCTCACGAATAAGGACATTTCATTTTCACCACTGATCATATTTTAAGATTAATAAGCCAACATGATACAAGGGCTTTTTTAGAAGTTTCACTCAAAGTTTTAGAATTAAGATTGAGACATTCCGTTGTGTGATTAATTCAGTAAGTCTATTATAAATTTTATTTAATTTAGAAAGAAATTTATAAATGTAAAGAGCATTTTGATGAACCTGTAAGTATCATTTTCAATCATTTTCAATCATCAACTATATTTGATTCATAATTGGCTTAGAAGTTAGAACTCAAGATGTGGTTTACTTTTCTTTTCTTTTTTATTTTATTTTAAGCAAACCCAAGTACAGAATTTATTTATTAGTTGAAAGTGGTTGTTACTACCAAGTTATATCTACTACTACTATTATCATATTGATTTTTAGTTCAGTTGTTTGTTACAATAGGAAGGAACAAATTAAGAAATGGAGATATAATATACTAATATAAAAATACTATGACCCGGTTGCAAGTTTATGCAAATGAGCCCCTTGTCAGTAGTAAAGTAGACTTTAGGGCTTGGAGGTAGATGTTCATAAATTAACGAATAAAAGATACGTCAGTAACTCAGGTCAATAAGTCAAAATCAAACTTGATAGATCATATGCATAAATTAAATGATGAAAGTCATCTTCAGAATGAAAAATCTAATCAAGGTTATAAGATGCGGTCATATCTTACAAATTAAAAGTTACAGATGGAATCTTGCAGATTACAGATTGTATGATGAGGTCGCAACTTGCAAGTTGGCATATTGCAAGAGACGTTGGCAGCTTGTAAGATGAAGTTGCAGCTTGCAGGTTAGCTGCAACTCGCAAGTCATAAGATGATGAATTAGTGAAATATCATATTAACAGTTTTTAAAGCATAACACCATGTCATAAAACTGGGTATGATAGTAAAATTGAAATAATTGTATTTCACAATATGAATATGAATGTACAATAGAGAGCCTATTTATAATAATCTATATAGAGGAACCAAATCAAAGCATAAATATCCTATATATGGAAACTAGCATAATATAATATATACTTGGAAATCTGGAGATAACACAATAACATCACACAATATATGGTAACAATATAATATTGAGTGCGACTTGATATGGTAACAGAGTGCGTGTAATAACTGTCGACGGATGAGTGCACGTGACTCCGAAGTAGTAATTAAGTCCCACAAATAATTCCTCCACTACGTGTGTAATAGAGATTGAGCTTCGCGTGTTACTCGTCCACCACCACGAAAAAAAATAGTTAGGCCCCGACGCCTAATAGAGAGATATGCAATTCTCTTTCAGCTAGTTAACTAATCAACCTTCTTTTCTATAACACAAATAGAATTCTCACTTGAGTGTCGGAGAGCTCATATGTCGGCAACACTGTTGGTGCTGGGTGCACTTCACGGGGTACCTTTGTTTGTGTGGTTGTAGGAAGTCCTCAATTATTGTCGTCTTGAAGCAGTTTCTAAATTTGGGTGTCAATAATTTTAAATATGAGTGTTTCTTGTACTCAAAAGAACTAGATGGATTCTCTAAAAAGGGAGGAAAATTGGGGAGCCTTGCCATTATGTAATATGTTAAAGATAGATATGCTACGCGTAATTTTTCTTTTAATTTAATTAATTATATTGTAAATTAAAAAATAATTTTACTATTTTAACTTTAAGACTACCGTTAACGGTAATCAATCCGGTCAAATTTACTTTTATATTGAATTTATAAATATAAAATTTCCTTAAGATATTGCATAATATTAGGATATCCAGTACAATTTTTCCTTAAAAAGAAAAAAAGAAAATTAACATTTAACTAAGAGAATATGGAGGACAAAATGCGACTCTTTGTAATCATCACAAATCACTATCCTGGGGACCACAGATCATCATTACCCGATTCTCAGCCGATCATGTATATATTAGTACATTGTTTATTATATTAATATATTTAATCTGTGGTGATATATATAAAAATAAATAATCTCATTGTAAAATAACTATTTTAAAGGTGAAAATAAATAATTTTATCCCATTATATATATATATATATAAAATAAAAATAATTTAATTTTAATCCTAATTTCACTCATCAAACGGACCTTCAATTATGATAATAAAATTTAAATGGCTAGTATTTTGTCGAGAAAAAAGAAATATGTGGGGGCTCGGTTGATTCAATTTCAACACATGTGAAGAATATAAAACAATAAAAAAAGGGCAGATGCCAGCTAATCAAAACGAGAACCAGACATCATCATTCTCTTGATACAAACAAAGATCCTTTTACCATTACTTAACCGCAATTGAGGAATGATCACAATTAGTATATTATATATTATAAACTAGTATTATTAATTTGTATTAATAAAAGAATCTATCTAATAATCTAGCAGTTGGTCCAAATTGATTGATGGACCACCATCTTATTTTGATATTTTATTTCCCCAGAAAGATGTAACTAACAAATCACATCCTTCAACCACCATCTACAGCACTTTAAGCTGCCAAAATGGAGTGAACCCAAATTCCAATCACGTTTGACAATGACTTAGTTATAGGTTAGTTGGGTTGTCATCTTGTGATGGTCGAATCTGGATAATTACAAGTTCTATTTACAGAAATGGAACATGCCTCCCATCATTTTATAAGATTCTTCATTTCCTCCCTAATGCAGCTGGACATTCATGAGTCATGACTGAAGAAGTGAAAAATCTGCAAACAAAATGTTGTAAATAAATGTAAAATTGACTCCTGCAATGTAAGTGCCATCATACCAAAAGTAGAGGCAATGAACTTTGAATTGGGACATATAAATTTTAGAATGTGACTGATTATATGCTCTAGGCACTCACAAGATCATGGACGATCAAAAAGAAACAAAAAAAAAAAAAAATACAAAAAGGACTGACAAGGGACCAATCTTCCATGAATCTCTAGTTCTAGTAAAACCAGTTCTGTCTGTATTTGCTTCCCCCGGTGTACTACGACCGAAGTTTTATCTCATCAATCACCCTGTAACGGCAGGCTACCTTCTATACATGAATTGAATTATTATACTTTAGAGATCTTGGCGTTCTACAGCTCCTTCAGAAGATCCTCATAGGATTTCTTCAAGTATACAACCCATGACGCTCTTTGTAATAGCTCTCAAGAACAAAATCCTTCATCTCTGTATGTCTTGTATATAGAACTACCTTTCATTCTTTTGTAGTCGCTACTACTCCAGGAGACCACAGGTAAATGCCACAATCTCCGACAACACAACAATCATCTACTACTCAACAGATTAACGGATGGCATTTGCAAACATTCCTCAGGGTTAGAGTAGTAGTAATCCTCTTCTTTCGGTCTGTCTGGAATCACCAACCTATTAACTGGGCCACCCATGCGATCAGCATGAGTTTCCTTTACAGCAGCTGAAAACTCATCCCAACTCAGTGATCCATTAGTATATTGGTCAATTAGATCAACCAAAAGCCGTCTGTCCAACAAGACTGTCTTCTTGAACCCAAGGAATCTGACAAAGCATTTAACAAAGCAGTGTTATATTCAAATCGAAAAATCATCAAAGTATCAGGGATGCTAAAACTATTATTCCTCAGAACAGGAACCGCTTTCATTGTTTTCAAATAATCAGTCTAAAACTCAACTACTAAATGGGCTGAATATTCACATGCAAAAAAAAAAAAAAAAAACCCAAAAGTTTGACAACATGTCTGCATCCAGAAAAAACAGAACTTTGTCTGGTTTAAGGATGTGTTTGCATATTGTTTGCATATTATTATCCTCAGCTAAAGTGAAAACCTTGGAATGTTAAAACTGGCAGGTGTTTTTAAATCCCAAAATTATTTATCTGAAGTCACACAAAAACGACTAAAATCAGTAATTCAGTTACAAAATAACCTCTGATTTAGACATATAAAAATAAAATTTCACAAGACTTAGTACCTGCGATGGCCTTCAACGACTTTAGCCATGTTCCCGTCGTATGTAGGAACAAAAATGTCACTCTCCAATGAAACAAGATAATCTAATGCTGCCATCTGAGATGAGTGGTTCTGGAAAAACCTAAGGTCTGCTGCTCCCAACAGTGTTTCCTTTCTGACCTGTTTCAGAAAACCAGAAGTTAACGCTGGAGAAACCAATATTCCAGTAATAATCCAAGTAGATAACTTCAGGTTTTATCTACTAACCAAGTTCGGATAAGATGCGGCAAGACTTGCCATTCTCCTTTCTCCACCATATATTTCGCCAGCTGCAATATAGATCTGCATACTTGGATCAATGTCCAAGGCCCTCAAAGTAAGAGCAGTTTCCTCAGGTGTCAAAGGGCATAATCCATCTTTTCTCTTCAAGTCAGAATTAATAATTTTCTCTTTCCACCAAGGATAAGCATATCTGCCAAGATATGAAAATTATGGGCTGCAGTTAGGATCCAGTTTATACTTCAGACTGCCTTGTCAAACTGATTCATATGGACATATGCATAACTTACCTCATCCTTTTGAGCTCTTCCACCTCCTCTGCATTGCAACCTTGAGTACAGCCAGAAAATGCCAACATGTCCATTTCATATCTAAGATGAAGTACTAGAAAAGGACCATTCTGTCTGAGAAGCCTGATAACTCTTTTACCCAACTCCTCTATCTGAAAAGTGAATCTTAAAGCACTAAAATTCACACGACATCGCAGTTTCTGTATCTCTAATGGTTGACCATTATTGGCAAGTCGAGAATCAGTTCTGTTCAGGTGAACGACTTTGTATTTCTGTATCAGTGGAAGAATCTGTAAAAAAAATAACAATTACCATGAGAGAAGTCCAAGAACAAGAAGATAATTGGGCAAGCATGACAGAACTAAAAACTTCCACTCTCTTATTATCATCTAAAGTGCATTCAAAACGACCTAAGATATAAGGCTACCTTTTCATGTTTAAGTTATTCCCATTTAGAAGAGCATCCCAAAAGACCTCAAGTATGAGGTCAGTGGTTCATGTTCAAGTTCTATGCATTCTAAGAAATAGTATGTAACGACAATGAACATAACATAAAAAGCAGAAAGAAAAAAACTGACCTGATTATGATAGTAAGATATATCAGACCAACTAATTGGTGGCATGGAATAAACCCTTCCCAATTCCACTCTCTTCTTGAGCCTAGGAGGCAGCTCTTTTAATATCCGAACCTCATCTCGCAATGACGTAATAAAATGATCCACATCAAATATGTCTCTAAACTCACTGCCATATCAAGTATAAAGAAACAAAATATAAGAACTATTATCCCAGTTCAAAAACAAGGATAGAAATTTGCATCCATCCTCTTGTAACCAAAAAGTATGCAGCAGCTTCAGAGGTGCAGGAAAAGTTCATACCTAGGATCAGCCCAAAAGGAGGATTTATCCAGCTCAGGGACTATAAGTGTGACATTCAAATATCTTGCAATAGCCACCATGTCACATATCTGTTAAGCATACACAAACACACGTGGAAGAAAAGAGAATTAATCAGCAGAAGCAAAAACTATAAACAGATTAAGCAGTCAGATCACCTAAAAGAAAGATTAAGTAACGTTCATTGCATTTTTGAAACCACTCACCGCTGCTCTCATTTGATTAAGACCTCCATTGCATGAAACCATCAGGTAACCATTGTTCTTATAGACCCCTACACGTACCAAACATCAAATTGAGCGTCGTATTGGAAATTATCACCAAGAAATTAGTATGCTTAAGTAGCAGTAATGTCCTTAATTATTAGAGGAAGAAAAACATACAAAATTTATAAAAATCATAAGAAAATTGCAAACTTCAATTCCCCACGAACACTCAAAATGAAGATGCATACATTCTCAAATATCAAAAGAACATGAACACACACACACCCTTTCAACACACATTATCAAAATTCCCATGAATTTAGGTAGAAGAACTCACTTTTAGGGGGGAGAACGCGTGCCGGAACAGAGGGAAGCTTGTCGTGGACGAGAGCAGAAGCAGCTTCGGACTCGTGGTTGAAACAGGGAGGCCAAACGTTCAAGACTCTGGGACCCCACGTCTCGCCTATAGCCGTCAACTGGACGATGCAAGTCCAGAGCAAAACGGACGACGTCGCCCTTATCATCCACAGCTTCATTTTCGAGCCTTTTAACTGCTTCTCAACTCCTCCTTTACTCTCACCCTTCAAAATCCCACCACCCATCTCTCTCTTTCTCTCAACCTTCTCTATCTTGCACATTTACAACAGCTAAACGACGACGCTTTCAATGTAGCATCAGCAAATGGAAACAAAATTGCCTTATTCTTTGACTTTCTCTTTTCGACCTGTAACGCCTTATCAGAATCTTCCAGATCCAAAACCAAAACCAAAAATTGAATCAAAACGTGATTCCAAATAGTTTCAACCAAAATTTCCCAATTTTAGCACGATTTTCTCCTCAATTGCACAGATTCCTCCACTTTAATGGCGCCCAAAGCCCTAATTTCCTATCACATTACCACCAAAAAAAAAATCAACGATTTTCAATCTTCAACAACAAAAACAATGTTTTAAAAAAGAAACAACGAAAACAAACCCTAACGCAAACCATTAAAAAAATTAATCAACGCATTCAAAAAGGAATAATATTTACGAGGTATAAAACGAATTTAGCGGCGGGTTTAATGTCGGTGGTACTCGCCGGCGACTACGACACCGCGAGTACAGCACCCGTCAATGGAAGAGCCAGAGAGAGAGAGACAGAGAGGGACGAAAAAAATAAAAAATAAAAAACAGAGAGAGAAAAATTGTATAAACGACGCGTCGACGCGTGAGTAAAAAAAATGTGTTGGTTTTGGCATATGATCCGTACACCCCTTGATGATTTGATCAACAACAGGCCACGAAATTTGATTTAACCAGGGTTAGGTGTTTGGTTGACCATGGTTAATTATGTGACATGAGTTTGTGGGGCTAAACATTTTACAAGGTGGCTTAATTGGAAATACGACTGGGCCCACCCAATTTATGTGTCGTATACGTGGCTCCCTTCCGTTCGTCGATGCTATTTTACACGTACCCGTATGTGTGTGATCTGTGCCCTCGCCGTTAGTTTAGGGTGATTTATTCACTTTTCGATACGCCGACAATATCTCGCGATAATTTGAATAAGATCTAATAATCACAATTCCTCTGTAATTTGGATTATTACCCAAAAACGCAGCCGTAATTTTATTTATGGCCAAATACTCTCCGTAATTTTTATCACTAAATTCTCTCCTACCGTAATTAAGTTTATAATATAAATTACTTATTTACCTTTTAAAAAAAATATAACAAAAAATTGATGAATCTCTACCGTTTATATGGACGATGAAGATTAAAAAAAGAAAAAAATTAAAAATTAAAAATAAATCAAATCAAATATCAAGAGATAGACAATGTATATCTCATTTTAAATCTCCACAATTTTTTTTAAAAAAATTTATACTATAATGAAAAGAAACATTTAAAAAGAAATGTTAAAAAAATTTTATTCTTAGGTGGAATGAAGATTCCATCTTCCGATTCGATCTCCACTGTCCATCAACATTAATTATTAACTTAGGGAAAGAAATTTGAATTTATAACTCAACATTTGTTTTTTCTTATTTTTGAGAAAGAATAACTTATATCAAAGAACCAAACTATTAATGCAAATATGTTAGAGTCACATACTCTACATAGGGAAGAATAGACTCTATTTTATATATACTACTAGATGAAGATAAAGCTAGTTTAGTTAGAGCATGAGCAACTATATTAGCCTTCATAAGAACAAAAGAAATAGCCAAAACACTAGAATGCTGCAAAACTAATCAAATGTCATGCACAATAATATCCATATCAGAAATAAAGGAGAGAAATCGAATTAATAATATCCATTATAGCAGCAGTAGACTCAAAAGAGGTTGGTAGTCAGACCTAACTCCGTTACAAACAGGATCGCACGAAGAATAGGCACCTCTTATTCAATTTAAGACGAGTAACTAGCTAAAATACGTTGAGAAGAGTAAGCCAAAATATGACCAATATAATCATGAATTACAATACCAATCCCAACCATCTGGTTACTGATATTCACAGCGTTATCGGTGTTGATACTGAAATCGCCTAAAACAAGGGTCTACTAGCGCACTCTAGCACAATCGATTGCCACTAGACTATGTTTTTTCAAATATTTTATATGGATTCTATGCAATTAAATGAAAATATATAAATAAAATTTAAAATAGTTGAGTGTCTATATAACTTAAAAATAATTAAGGTATTGATGCTATATTAAGTAAGCTTTAACCTCAACAAATAAGTTTGTATTAATTTAAATTTTTATAAGAAAAACAAAATAAGTACAAAAAAAATATAATTAATTTCACAAGAAATCTATAAATTTTATTTAAAACCACCTATATATATGGAAAAAAAAAATTATTTATATAATTATATTTTTATAATAATAATAAAAATAAATTAAACTTTCATGACTTAAAGTAGCTCTAGACTTCTCATCCAACCACCAAACAAGTAACCATTGCTATTTGTTAGCCGTATTATTAATATGTTATTTATGTTTCATTTTTTTTTTATAGTAATTTTCCACAAATTAGCTTCGTTTATTCATATTTGTAAATTTAGATTGAAATAAAGGGGCTGTATTTTTGGCGAGAATATATTTGACAATTGACAACTGGCTCTAGTCGTACTGTTGCAGGTGAGTGTCGGTTGAGCGTTAAGACGGCGTCAATTGTGAAAGTGTCAGAACGGTCTAGAGATATGATGAGGACGGGTGTTAATATCCTGCCACGTGGCAGAATCTGGAAATCAGGGTGGCTTCAAGCCCCACTAATGTTACTTGATACCAGCAACGTGGGTCCATTGACAACGTGATTAAGATGGATGGATACAAGGGATTATGTGATGCACGCGCTATTAACGCACTGTGGAAGTGTGGAGGTTGCAGAGGGCCAGCAGTCCAAATCAGATTGGATACGGGTTGAATGAATGAATGCTGATGCGGAGCTGTGCGGAACCGGTGCACTACTGGACTGTGTTTCCACGCGCTTGAAGGCGATGTGGTTGTTGCGGTTGTTATACTATGCGGCAGGGTGTATAGTCAACAAGTGCAGAAACGATACCATTCATGCTTTTGTGCTCGTTTGCATTCGAATATTCATGACTTATAATGCATGAAAAGGTCGTATAAATTTTCGAAGAAAGAAAAAAAAAAAAAAAGGGTCATTTAAATAATAAGAACATTAATATATATATGATGCGTGGAAAGTATTAATAGAATAGAAAAGATTAGAATTGTTCAATATTACTAATACTAATAATAGTAATAATTATATGAGTATATTCATGCGATGAAGAAAAGGAAAAAAGAGAAGAATAGGCTCCCGACGGTTAAGTTGGATAAGTCTAAAGTATATAATTGGGTGGACTGATCTTTTATTGAGGCTATGATACGGCGTTTAAGGTTTTCCAATGGTGGATTATAAAGATTACGGCTTGTATTTATTCACTGTCTTACTCATTTATCTTAAATGGTAGGAATTTTGGTTTTTTTCGACCTTTTTGGGGTTAAATCAGAGTGATTCCCTCTCTGCATATTTATTTTTAGGGTGAATTGTACTCAAGTACCCTGACTTTTATCATAATTGCACGCTTAATGTCAGTTTTGCCATAATTGCACTCTAGTACCCGGTAATCCGTTGACCACCGTTAGGGTAACGGTTGACTAACTGGGTTCAGGGGCAAATTGATCTTTTACATTTAAATTTATTTTTAAAAAAATTTAAAAATCATCCAACCAATAAGAACATGCCACGTCATATTTTAATTAATTTTAAAAATATTTTTTTTAAAAAAATTAAATTTGAAATCAAAAAAAAAAAAAAATTAATTTTTTTTTTGAAGAACACGAACCCAGTTGGGTTCGTGTTCTTCGAACACGAACCCAGGTGCTGGGTTCGTGTTCGAACCCATTTCTGGGTTCGAGCACGAACCCAGGTACTGGGTTCGTGCTCGAACCCAGATTTCTGCGTTCGAACACGAACCCAGTTCTGGGTTCGTGCTCGAACCCAGAAATCTGGGTTCGAGCACGAACCCAGCACCTGGGTTCGTGTTCGAAGAACACGAACCCAGTTGAGTTCGTGTTCTTCAAAAAAAAAATTAATTTTTTTTTCCTTTGCAGGGGCAGTTTGGTCATTTTACCTGAATCCGTTTGGTCAACTGTTACCCTAACGGTGGTCAACGGATTACCGGGTACTAGAGTGCAATTATGGCAAAACTGACATTAAGCGTGCAATTATGATAAAAGTCAGGGTACTTGAGTGCAATTCACCCTTATTTTTATTATGTGCTGAGGGCTTGTGTTCTCTTATTTGACAAGTTGAGGTTGGTGATTATGATCATGGTATTCAGTGTGGCCGCTGTGGTGTGCAAATTAGTCATTTGATTTTTTCTTATAGATGATAGTTTTTTTTTATTATTATTCTGAAAGCCCTTGCCTCTGAATGCCATGCCCTGCGTGATATTTTGGAGTGCTACACTATAGCTTCCGGCCATGTTATTAATTTATAGAAAAATGTGATGTTGATCTTGACTGGCCCCGACAGTTATTAATCTTGTAATTGTAACCCCCTTAAAAAAAATAATAATAATTTCAATTGTATGTAGATAATGATCTAACATTTTTTTTTGTTTTGTTGATATTACGAGTGATGTTTCGGATCAGGTTTTATAAATTAAAGATTTGAAATATTTTATATTAGAGCTAATTACACCCACACCTCCTGAGGTTTGGCCAACTACAGGTAAAATCAACTTTATCGTTTATTGACAATGACATCCCCTGCTGTTAGTTGACTTTAGTCAAACTTAACAGGGTCAGGGGTATTTTGATCTTTTCACATTTTTTTAATTTTATTAAATAATAAATTAAAAGATTAAAAAATAATAATAAAATAATAAAATTATTTAAAAATTAAAATAATAAAAAAAAAATTAATTAAAAAAATATTAATTATAATTAATGGAGATCCATTTTCAGATTGAATCTCAACCGTCCATTAACATTGATGGACGGTATGTTAATGGACGGTTGAGATTCAATCTGAAAAATGGATCTCCAAAAAAAAAAAAAAAAAAATCTGGATTCTTCGAATGGATCTCCAAAAAAAAAAATTTTTTTGGGAAGCATTTTAGGTTCTTTGAAGAACATCTGGGTTCTTCAAAGAATCGAACGAACCCAGAAGGGTTCGAATCGAATTCAAACCCTTCTGGGTTCGTTCGAAGAACCCTAAACCCGAAGGGTTCTTCGAACGAACCCAGAAGGGTTCGATTGAAGAACCCAGAAGGGTTCTTCGATTGAAGAACCCAGAAGGGTTCTTCGATTGAACCCTTCTGGGTTTTTGGAAGAACCCAGAAACTGAGTTCTTCGAATTTTTTTTTTAATAGCTAGATTGGGGTTCACCGTCCACGGCGAACCCAGAAGGGTTCGTCAATCGTTGACGAACCTAGAAGGGTTTGTCGCGCTCAGCAAGTTTCTTTTGTTTTGTTTTTTTTTTTTTTGGTGGAGATCCAATCTCCAGATTGGATCTTCCAGATTGGATCTCCATATTCAAACTTTAATTTTTTTAATTTTTTTTTAAAATTAAAAAATTTATAATAATTTTTTTTAAGAAGAAACAATCTCTACCGTCCATCTCATCTCAGATGGACAGTAGAGATCTAACCTTTTTTTTTTAAAATTTTAATAAAAATAAAATATTATTTTAGGGGCATTTTGGTCATTTTAACGTTTAAGGTTGGTCAAATGTTAGATTTAATGGAAGTCAACTAACGGCAGGGGAGGTCATTGTCAATAAACGATAAAGTTAATTCTACCTGTAGTTGGCCAAACCTCAGGAGGTGTGGGTGCAATTAGCTCTAATATAAAATATTTCAAATCTTTAATTTATAAAACCTGATCCAAAACATCACCCGTAATATCAACAAAACAAAAAAAAAAGGTTAGATCATTATCTACATACAATTGAAATTGTTTTTTTTTTTAAAGGGGGTTACAATTACAAGATTAATAACTGTCGGAACCTGTCAAGATTAATTACTAAACGTGCGGTCCGGATATTTAACGGGAGACATCTACTCCCACAATAAGGGGAGAAAACTACCCACAAACTAAACGCGCAGTCCGGATATCTACTCCCATAACGGGAGATATCTATTCCCACAATGAGGGAGAAAACTACCCTCACATGCGTAAACATGTATGGTGGGAATTGAACCCTCACCACTAAAATGGGAGAGAGGTACACTAATCACTTGAACTATAAGAGAACTTACAATTACAATTGAAATTGACAATCACAAATCATAACAAAAACATATAAGGACATGGGTTTAATACTCAGAATATAGATAGCAATATCAAAAACGTATATACAATTAAAAAAAAATGTTTTTAATTTTAATTTTATAATGTAATATATAGATAGCATCCTGAAATTTTTAATCGTCCACGCAACTCATTGTTTATCTGCAAGCAATTAAATTGTAAAATTATTTATGTGGTTCGGTGACAAAAATACTCATTCAGCCTGGTAATAACTCAGGTTCAAGTCACCACCACTGCAGGTGGTATATTAAAAAAAAATAAAAGTAAATTGCAAAACTAAGCAACACCTAGCTAGTTACATGGTCGAGTTAAATGCATTTGTGTTAATCTTGGATTCCAAGCTAAGCATGTTATTGAAAATTAAATTTGTGATAATCATGGAGGAGTAAACAAAGTTTTTCCAATCTATAACTAGAGAAAAAATAGGGATTTGGTCCACTCATCAACCAACTAATAAGCTAGAGAATCAAGAAAATTGATAATGGTCGATCGTTGATTGAAACTCGCGAGGCTGCAGAATTTGTCCAACGATTTTGTCAAAAAATGATCTTTGGCAACATGTATTTCTCTCTCCAATCTCCATAGGACAGCATCATAATATTATTTATAGAGAAATTGGCTGTATAGGTTTTTTAATTATGCATCAAGATTCAAGAACTTGTTAGCAGGCCTCACAACAATTCTCACTCTCACTCTCTTTTTTTTTTTTTAAATAAGACACCTTGCTTTTTTAGCTTTTTTAGGACTGAACCTATAAAGATTAATACATACGAGCACAATCTAAACATCTACTTTTATTTTGAAAACCATCTACTTCCAACAACAGAAAGGGTCTACTCCCAATACGGAAAGAAATCAACTCACATAATTACACTTTTATGGACAATAATATAAATAATATATACACTACCTATGTGTTGACAGTAGCTTAAAAGAGTTTGATGCTCGATCCTTGCCACAACAATTCTCTATTGATATATGCTTTTACCATATAAGAATTAAAGATTGTGAATGGTCGATATATATTAAATACAATATCAGAAAAAAAAAAAGATTGGAACCATATATTAATGATAATAACCACATGTTAGAAGATAAATTGATATTAATTCATATAACTATTAATCAGAAGAAAAATAAATTGTATTTTATGTGATCTTATTAACAACGGTATACAATATCTTCCTTATATTGAAGATTTTTTTTTTCCCCATTTTTCATAAACCCTAACCAGATCATAGTTATAAATTGTATTTTTTTTTTATATACCACTTGCGGTAGCGGCGACTAGAATCTGGATAATTATCAGGCTGAATAAATTCTTTTACCACCCGAACCACATTGTAAGGTGAACAATGAATAAAAGGGCAAGAAAAATCTAAGATACAGGCAACAAAGACAACATATCCCAAACAGTGTGCTCGGTAACACGTCAGAAATACAAAGACAAAGTATGCTTTTAGATTTGATTCCTCCCAATAACAGAAGGTAAAGAGAAAAAGAAAAAGAAAACAAGAGAATACAATAGAGAGGTCAGGTGGATCATGTTATCTTGTCGGAAATTAAGCAAAGTCAAAAAGCATATAATTCCTGTCCCAAAGTAAT
The DNA here is from genome assembly GCA_003430845.1 of Xanthoceras sorbifolium. NCBI lineage: Eukaryota > Viridiplantae > Streptophyta > Magnoliopsida > Sapindales > Sapindaceae > Xanthoceras > Xanthoceras sorbifolium. Next base: position 28,420,290 of record CM010610.1, on the reverse strand, counting down.
CTCTCAACTTTGAATTCCTGTATATTAACATGAGAATCAGATTGAATCTTCCTAAAAGGATTTCTTAATTGTCAATAGGCAGTTCTTCTTCCTATGCGTAATATGAAAAAAGTTTATACAGAGCTAAGGGGACTGATATTGAAAATTTCAGTAATTCATAAAAATCAGGTGATCGAGCAAAATCACAGCCTTCCCATTCCAATAACAAAAACAGGAAAAATTAATAAGATTGAAAAAGCATGCTCAATTTACAGATTATTGTTGAAACAGATAATTTTATGTGATATATGTACACAAATAAGTAAACCGCAAAACACAGCTCGTCTTGTGATAAATAGACCTGAGGAGAAGCTTGCGCTAAATAAATTGAATGAAATTTATATCTGTGGTACTACAGTTAGAAAAATAAATAAACATTCTTTACACAGAATAATAGCAAAGGATTGGGAAGAAAAGAAAGAAACAACCAAGACTCTTACCGTGTAATTTCTCAAAGATTATCTCTTGTTAGTATATTCTTATATTGCATTCATCATAACAGCTTCGTTTCCTTTTCTTTGCAGCGACAGTCTGACATGTCTTGGCTACTTCAGCAATGGTCTATAATTTCCCTTTCTCGTCATCCTGGCAAGTTCAAGCAAGCTTTAGAAGAAGGAAAAATTACAGCTAGAGCAAACTAGTCCTGTAGAGGATAAATGGAACTTAACAGGTTTCAAGTCCTATGAAATGCTTCCTTCCCAAACTTATCTTAACTCATCACATGTCAACTGACTAACACATTTTTTTTTATTTTCAATAAATAATTATACACATGCATTAGTTCTTATGCAAATACATAATCATTTTGCATTTGGTTGGAAAATATGTGAATTTGGTTCTTATCCTCTAAAATTTCCTTGTTTTCCTTTCACTTCACTTCATAATGGCAAAACTATAGCATTTCACAGGCACAACGACAATAATAAGAACTACAAGAAAGTGAAATCTTGCAGTGTCCTCTGACTTGAGTCATTAACAATATGCTAAGGGATTTTAAACACAAAATATTTAACAAGTACTTCACGATTATCAGATTGAACCTAATCTGCTGACCAGCCTAGTGAGAGTAAATATATCATCAGGATAAGAGACTACTCCAAAAAGATCATGGCTTACACAGCCGAGTTAAAGAACAAGCAAATGAGTCGTGCTTACCGAACTAACCATATTGTCTAAATCATCATCAAATCCCCCATCATCACCATCATCTGCAACATCTGATGTATTGTAAGTACATTATATATCCAAAAATAAATAAATATTGAAAAGCTCAAGTTACTCTTGTTGTTTTAATAGCTCTTATACTAAATAGTTTGTATCTTCTTGAAGCATTATGTACCAAGAACTGCGGAAACGGACTACACATAGATAGCAGCAAACAACATGCTGCCCCAACAGGGTTAAAGGACTTATAAACAAAGTTCCAAGATACAGAATTAATCATTTTAACATCCTATTGTCTTCTCCCAGACGAATTATACAGACAATGCAACTATACAATGGCTCAAGCAAACTACAGATGCTTGGCATAGACATTCCACTCAGGTTGTTCAAGTTGATGATTCGTCAAAACAATGTTGTACATATGTCATATAGGGATCTACAAATGAGCATTCTGGATTCACTTGGGGCTGTTAAACCAAAACTAAAAAAAAGAGATAGATGATTGATAGGGTGACGCCTTAGGAATAGCATGACACAACCTATACGGTGGTAAATGCTTAGGCCTTAGTGAAAAGAAGCAACAGACTGATTGCATGGCATGAACAACCTTTTAGATTGCAAGAAGAAGATTCATTCACAACATTGTTGTATGAATAGAGATACACAAAGGCAGTGAAAAAATGTGAATCTAATGAGAAAAGGGTACTGGAAAAAGATAAATTATTTTGTTAAAAAACCTTGGTCCACGTGTTAGCCTATAATTTTATTCAGCCACTATGGTCCACATGTTAGCATGTCAATGAAATAAGTATTGGTGTACCTGGGTCTTCATCACTGTCTCCACCCAAGAGAAATACATCCAAGTCTTGTTCTCTAGCTGACGAGGTTGAAGTTTTACCATGCTGGTTTGATTCCTTCACCTCTGAGTTATGAATTATTCCCACTTTTGAAGGTACTTTTGCTACATCTTTTATTTGTTTTGAAGATTTGAGTTTATCCTCTTCCATGTATCGCTTCTCATAGCTAAAGGAAAGCACAAGGACAAATCAACACCAGAAACACATATAAAAAAAATGAAAAGAGATAGAAATAAGATAACTGGAAACTAAATAAACAACAATGTAGGGTAAAGGATATTTCTGTAAGTACCATAACTTACAAACACATGTATAAGTATGTAAGCAAGCACTTACATCAATGTCATATCTCTCTGAAAACTATAGTATATTTGCATGCATCTTTGGAGGGAAAATAAGATGTGAAAAAGGAGGAAATTTATCTACTATTCCAGTTATGAGGTCCAACTCTATGGAAGCTATACCAGTAAAAGCAGGAATTGAGGCTTCTAATGAAGAGACAAGTTACTTACGGCGCCACATGGTTGTTAACCAAAATAAAATATATCCTCCAAAACTTCCTTTCTTTCATAATACGAGGGCACAATTCATATCTTAACTTTGAAATTTCCTGCAGTTGAGCATTACGAATGTTATTGTATCACATATTTGAGCTCAAATTCAAAAAATGAACATTGCAACTAAGGGCCTGTTCATTAACGTTTTACAAATGCGTTTTCTGTTTTTTGAAAACAAAAAATAATGAAAACACGCGTTTCTCAGCCATATTTTTGAATGAAAACGAGAAAAACGGAAAACACGTTTTGCACTTTTATTGAACAAAAACTGGAAACGTCATTTTGATGTTTTCACTGTTTTGCACTTTTGTTTTTTTATTAAAAATAAAATAATTAAAACTTCTAGAGATTAAAGTTATGATATATATATATGGGGATTATATTTATTCTTTTTTATTATTAACAAAAATATTTTGCTTGAGAATATTAAAATATATATCATTTTTATCATAATTTAAAAATAAAATAAAAGAACACCAAACAATTTTAAATTAATTTTAATTAAATATAAAAATATATATATTCGTATATTTTCTAATTAAAAAAATCAATTTAAATTAATTTAACTACACACAATATATGTATATATATATATATTTTTTTTTACTCTTACAATATCTTAAAAATATTTTTTTTCAAAACAGTTTCACATAATGCATATTATTACTAATTTTCAGTTATTGCTAGCAAATGCGTTTTCAGATCCTGAAAATATGAAAATCAATTTCATATATTCAAATGAAATTGATAAAACAGAAAACGGAAACAGGAAACATTAACGAACTGGCACTAAATGTTCATAGATATAACATGGGTAAACATAAGTCCTTTTGTTAACGTGCCAAATGTTATCTGCAATATATAAAGCAAGGCAAGATTATATCCTAGATTTCTTCCAAAACTAGAAAAGCTTCCATCGACATTCCTAGATATGTCCTTTTAACTATAGATCTCTTTCTCAAAAATGATGTAATGGCATCCATTAAAATTTGTGGGTGCACTTCATCATCACAGTATGACCATATGAAGAATCAGAATAAACAAAACAATACTATGTTTGAAGATAAATTGAAGGAAAATGATAGCAGGCCTAAGCATAAGGCAAGGGAGTTCATGTATGATGTAACCAGATGGGAAGGGAAGAATCACATAAACAATTGGTTCACAAGCTAAGGATTTGTACATCCAAATAATGTTGTCACAAAACATCATGCAGCTAGAAAAATAAAACTTTGAAGAAGAAAAATGGTGGTACTAGAAAGAAGTGGGAGTTTTACTTATCCAGCATTCCATCACAAATAATGAGGACTTCTCTTCATGAAATACAGCACTGTACGCAGGATGCATGAGTTAAGACTAACAGATACAATTTCTCAAGGTCTTCCCACTCTATACTTGTTGGAAGGACTCACAATCACTTCTCTTCCAACATATCAATCACTAATCATATATATTATTATCGAACTGTATGATTTGTGTAACAAAAACAGAGCTAACCTTGACTGTTGAAAGAACAAGACTTGCATGCTTCTCTTGCCATTCATTAAGATCCTTCCTAACATTTGACACGGTGGGAACATCACAAATCAGTGAATCATCTGCATATCAAAGATATCATCCAATTATTCAACCATTCTCAAAGATATGCATATTTCCAGTTACAATCAATTGCCAGAATATTGTAACACGCCAGAGTATATCTCACAGACAAAATTTCTTAAGAACCGAAATGATAAGCTTTCGAAAATTACAACCTCTTAAAAACTAATGCAGACTTAAAATGCAGAGAACCATTTCCATTCGCACATCTGTTATACCAAGTTAGTTCATTATCTTGTTTTCCTGATGTGGAACCATGAATTTGTATCTTCCCTTGTGATTTTGATATCCAAAAAATACTCAACTCAACCGAGCAAGTATTATTACCTTCGATTTAGTGAAACAGTTAATTACTTTCGGTCTTAAAAGAGACAGACATCATAAACTCGACATTTCTCAGTAAACAAACAAACAACTCTTATTAAATACATAAACAAAGTAAATGAACGTACATAAATAATAATGAAAAAAAGTACCTTCTAATGGAAAATCTTGAAAAGTGGTCACAGTGATTTCCTTAACGAACTCTCTCAACTCTTCGGTGACTCCAAAACTCTCCAGATCCTTCTCTCGCTGCTGCTGTTGCGTATCATTGGCAGCTGTGATATCCCTGAGCGCGAGCGCACCGGATGGCGCCATGTTTTCGGCGAGAGACTTGATCTGGTCGGCTCGCTTAGCGGCTTCGGCTCTGAGGAGCTCGGCTCGCTTAGAGGCCTCGGCAGCGATCTCCTTGGAACGCTTGGAGGCATCGGAGACGAAGTCGGAGAGCTTGGAGGAGCCGACCGTGAGGTCGGAAGATCGCCTGGCGGCTTCCTTGGTCAGCTCCTGAGAACGCTTAGCCGCTTCCTCGGCGAAGCTCCGTGCTTTGTTCCAGAGATCCATTTTCTCAACCTCAATTGCTGTTGCCTCATAAATTGACCAATTGTATCAATGAGACTGCCACTGCCTGTTGTTTTATGTCGATCATATATTTTCTAAAAGTTATTAACGACTTATTTAATTCCAAATCCACTTTTCAATTTTTTTTTTCTTCTGATTTAATTGCCATTCGAGTAAAGTTTTTAAGGGATTAAACAAATTATAAATAATGTCTTTTTTAATAATTCTAAACTAACATTAAATTATATTAATACTACCAATAATAGAAAATGAAAACGAAAATTATTAGGATTAACTGTAACTATTTTTAATTATAAGAAGAGTTTACTATTAATATAGGGAGAGATTTATTTGTATAATTATATTTTTATAAATAATAATAAAAATATATATTTATATAATTATATAAAGAATTAAACTGAAAGAATATGAGAACTCCCAACCTATTTTTTTAAAAAAACTATCCTTTGAAAAACTCTATTTATAAAAATTTAATTCTACAAACTCTCTTTGTAGGTTAGAGTTTTGAGTAAGAAATTGAATTTTGAAAGTGGTATTAGAATTCTCTGTTGACTTAAATTTTTATACAAATATTTTAACTATTAAATTAGTTATATATTATATATTATCAAATGTATAAAAAATTGTATATATTTAATTTACATATCTTTAAATATATGAAAGTTAAAGCTTAGGTTATTATTTGAAGGTGACATAGTTGTTATATTTTCAATTTGATTGGACCCCGCAATTACTCATTTTGTCTTGCAACAACAATGTTCCCAGAATCTTCTCATAATTTTTGGGGTTCATTTAAAAGTATAAACAATTGGATAATTAAAATTAGAGTCCACTGTATCCAGTCTCCAATAAAGCAAACTTGTGGCACCACTCGTCCCTGTTCAAATCACGAAACGTGTCCATGTGCTCATTTCACAATGACCACGTATCTGGAAAGTACAAGGATAATCCTGTAATTTCTAGATTGACTTTAACAGTTCAACTCTCCCTACAATTTCAATGTCTCTATCCATGTCTGATTCTAATCTTAAATGTTTTTTTAACTTGAATTTGCACACAGACAAATAACATATAGCAACTAGTAAAGCCTTTGCGTGTACTTTTTGTTTTGCCCACAGAAGGAAACCAAACCAAACCAAAACATTCTCTGTTATCTATGTACACTCCTCTTTGCTAAACATGCAAAAAAATTTCAACTTGGGTACCTCTGTCACGCTCTCACGAGGTTCGTTTTATTTTGTTTTCTCAGTTTCTGGTTACTTTTCTTATATTTCTGTTTTGAGACTGGAGAGTTGTCTCATGTCTGTTATGTTTCCTGAAAAAACTGGTTTTTCTCTTTGTGCGTATTTAATCTGGAATTTTGTTTGTGTGTTTATTATTGCTGATTCTTGTTTTGGGGTGGGGATTATGGGATTTAATTTGGGATTTTGCTCTGGTTATTTGATATTTTTCTTCTTTTGAGAGCTCTTATTTGTGATTGATGGTTTTTTTTTTAATGTAATTTATTGGAGTTATTAGTTATTTTGTTATTTATTTTTATAGTTATGGTGATTTTCGAGGTTTAATTTGTGGGTTTGTGTTCCTAGGGTTTGATTCAGGTTTTGATTTTCAGTGGCTATTTGTGTAAAATAATGTTGGTTCTAAGCATGAGTTCGAAAAGACAACGACGCCCAAATGTTAGGTTAGGGGAAATTGGGGATGTATCTGCAGCTTTTGCGTGTGGGTTTTCTCAAAAATCTAATGGTAATTTGGGACCAAAGAGATGGAAACTCGATTTCGTGAACCCTAGCATTAATGAAGATAATCCCAATTTCAGGTTTTACAAGCAAAAGTCTCCTGAGTTTGCAGTTATAGACCCTGGTGTGTCACCAAGGATTTCAGCTGATATGCAACAGAACAGGGAGAATAAGAATCCGAATTCTGCAAAAATGGCTTCTGAAATTTTGAGTTTGGATAATATTGTTATGAGTAAATCGGAGTTGAATTTTGGTACCATAACAAGGAAGGCTAGGGGCATGAAGCGTAGGAGCCGGAGCACAAGAGGCAAAAATAGTGTATTCGGTGGTGCTTGGAATTCCGAACTTAGTCCTCAATTTAGCAGCGAAGATGGAAAAGAGTACGCTGAGAAGGAGGTTGTTGGATTCACATCGAATACCTGTGATGATAGTTACCCTGGGAATGGTTTCAAGGACTTATCAGATAATGAAACACCGGCTACAAGCAAGGAGGCCTGTGAATATGATGTGGATGATACCACTTACAATGTGTGGCAACAAGGCAATTCCAATGACTCTTGGAAGGAAGATGCTTGTAGTGAAGGGAATAATGCATATCTGAAATCTGGTGTTGGGTGGGATGAGACTAGATATGGAGGCAATCACGTAAATACTGTTAGCAGATGGCTGGAGAAGTTAGGATTTGGTAAGTATGCTAGTGTATTTGAAATGCATGAGGTGGATGAGGAAACCTTGCCGCTACTTACCCTTGAGGATCTCAAAGAGATGGGTGTGTTTGCTGTGGGACCTCGAAGGAAGTTGTACACTGCAATACAACAACTTAGAGGAGAGGGTGTTCAAGCAGCTTGAAAACTTCCAAGAATATCGATGATCTTATCTCACCAGCTCTTTTGTGCAGGAAAAATTTCACTGATGTATGTAGCTTTTTGGAACCACTAACATGTTTTCATCTTTCTCTTTTTGCTACTTATGTTAATGAGATAAGATACTGTTTCATGCTTCTTTGTATCTACGAGATCTTTTCTTCAGGTCTTTTGTCCCTAACGATCCACCAACCTTGTGAAATTCAAATTCCAGACGCTGCAGACTGACATAACATTTTGTTGGTGACTTGTTGAGACAAATCTAATGCATCCTAGTATTGGTAACATTTAGTTGGTCTCTTTAGAATGCATATGACTTATATATTTCTTTTCTCTCTTATGTGATAATAAACTTCTCTTTTATGGTTTTGCATGGAATAATTTGTGAAACAGTCGTTTGATGATACTGTGTGATCCTGATTCCTGTGGCAAGTAAGGCCACTTCTTTGACAACCTCCATTTTGATGATATTCAGTGCATTTGACAACCTTCATTGCCACGATAAGGTAATTTGTTTCAGTAGTTATTTATATGTTAGGATTTTGTTTTTCTTAATGCACTTCCCATTCTATAAGCTTAAAATGACATTGGGCTATGCTCTTTACTCAGTGAGCGCAGATGGATGATATTGAAACATCTTCCCTTCATTCTAATTAAGTAATGAACTATTAGTGAGACATAACAGTATGTGCAAGATCTTATCTGCATTTCATCATAGTTTGATAAACAATAGTGATGTCATGAGAATGCCCTGTAATAGATGAGGCAGAATAATTTGGAGACTCCAAGAATTTGAAAGAGTAGTTACAGTACTATAAGAAGATTTCGACTCAAGTTTTTGGAGAATAGAAGACTTTATTTATCTGTATGTGCTGTTTCATATATATATACTATATGTGAGTCAAGATAAAGAGAGAAGATTACAATTCAATTCAGAATTCAAAATACATGATCTAAAAGAATTTCAAGAAGTCTCTAAATATATTTGAAGTAAAAGAAGTCTGAAATTACTCTTCAAATTCTGCGAGTCTCCGGATAACTCTGACTTGTTGCTTACATGCCTACATATCCTTACTTGTTAATGATACTGAATCGACAATATTATTTTGAAGTATCGTGATCTTGAATCTGATTTAGCTGAATCTATCCTGCATTATATATGTTTTTCTGGAAGCATATTGCTGTAAGTACTCATGTTTTGTGAAGAAACAGTCCCGCTGTCAATTGCAATGGTGTTGTACCTTGGCAGGCAAACACGAAACATCCCCATCTCCATTTTTTCCCTGTCTTCTCTTTTCATTCTCTTGGCTATTTTATGTAATATGTTCCGCTAATATATAGTTTTATTCTCCTTTAGAGCTCAATTCACAACCTAGTATGGTTTTGATATACCTCAACTTTATATATCTTTACATATGAATGTATATCAAGACAATTGTGAAGGTCAATGATTCTACAATTCCATTTCTAATGGATTGCATGTTGCTTGTAAGATTGCGATTTTTAACTATGTTTGGCATCCGAGGTATTTCAGTTAGCTGTTGCTGAAATCTGTGTTGAAGTTTAAATAGTTGAAGATTATGATTAAAGAGGTTTTAGTTTTATTATTGACACTCATATAACTGGGACCTCTAATAACTTTGATTCTTGTTTTGGTGACTGCTAGGACTCCTGAGTGGTTCAGTTAAGTTGATGCAAATAGGCTAAGGTAATAGCTAACGTTTTGTCTTTTGAGTTGAAGAGGGAAATGTGATACCAGCAAAAATGGATGCCTCGCTGAGCAAATATCTTTCTAAGCTCAATTTTCATTAAATTCTATAAAGAAATATCGGAGGGATTTTGTTGGTGATTCCAAAATAGTTTTCAAAAATTAAGATTGAATTTGTACTATAGTATGACAAAAAATATCCACCAAAAACAGTTACGGTTGCCTCCTGCAGAAGCAAAGGCCATTTTCCTCTCCTAACTTGGGCATCATCGAAAAGTGGTCGCTGGCAGCAGCCCCGCTATTTTTCCATCTCGATTTTCTCTTTTACAGTATTAATTCATCACTTGGTGATAGTAACCTACCGAACTTAGCACGTGGAGATAATACCCTGTTGGACTCAGCACTTGGTGACAGTATCCTGCCCGATTCAGACGACTTTCATGGAAACCTTTTTCAACTAGAGCTCACCCTAGGAAATCCTCTAGGAGGAGATAACTCTTAGGTGGTTTCTCTTCTTCGGTTGCTACCGCATGTCTACAATTATAATTGCAGATGTATATTACCAACACGTGTGGCAATATTTTTCTTCCGTATTATGAGAATAAATATTCAGATCATGCATGTAATATTTAATCTCGGTAAGTTCTGATAGATTTTTAAACCGTTAGTGTCAAATTAAAAGGTAAATAATAAAAAAAATTCTGGATATGCAATTTTGTTTTTATTTATTTACTCTTTTGATGTGTCGGTGAGGCTATTAGGTCGTAATTACATTTTGGAGTATGTGTATAACATAAAAAAAAAAAAAAAAAAAAGAGAGTTCATTGTCACAATTATTAGTGATCATAGTCATTCATGTGTTTGATTGCTAATTTGAAAGCAGTTTTATAAAGGTCAATAGTTACTTCTGTAAAGTGATTATAAAATAATCTGCTGTGAGAAAATTGGATTCTTCCATATTTCTTTTCAATTTGAATTACTTCCATTTATTTTTTTTCTCTGTGTGTTTCACTTTTCAAAATTTTAAAGATATATTTACCGAACGGTTGCTTTATTAGCAGATTATTCATTCATGGGTTTTTCTTGGATTATAGGCCCAAATATATTTGAGGCCCACTTTTTTTAGGGCCTGTTTGGCATGACTTTTGGAAATCTGTTTTTAGCTTTTTAAACTCAAAAGCTCTTCTGATAGTGTTTGGATGTTTAAGTATAATAGCTTTTAAGCTTTAAAAGTTCTTCCTGATAAAGTTAAAATATATGACTTTTGCAGGAAGAGCTTTCAAGAAGCTAAAAGTCAGAAGTAAAAATTATGCCAAACAGGCCTTAGACTTTCAAGTTTCATCCATCATTCCTTTAACTTTCATGTGCCTATTTTGACCTTCTGGTTGACGTGTACTTCAAGCTAGAAACACCTTCATTTGACCACCTCTGAGGCTCCTGTTGACTCTTTGCTGACGTGTTTGCTAACTAAATTTTCCACATAAATGAAAATTACTATCAGAAATTTTTTAAAAATAGCCTTATAAAATATTGAATTTTTATTTTTAATTACATACATAAAATTAATCGTTTTTAACTACATGAGGAAAAAGATATAACTAGTGGGTGGGGGGTGATTCGATAATTTTAGACTATAAAGTAAATTTTTTAAATGTAATTATAAATAATTAAAGTAAAAATAATTTTTTTAATATTTTGGAAGATTAAATTTAATAATTTTCTCTATTGATTATTGTATTTTACTATTAAAGTATTAATTAATAAATAATTAGGTATAATGTAGTTGGTCATCACATATTAGATAGGGTGTGAATTGTTTTGATAATATCTGAATTTAACTCTCAATTAATGCAATTTTAATATTGATGAAGTGTCCCTGTGGTGAAGCCTTTATTGCTTTTTGGGCCGAATAGAAATTAGTCTCGTATCAATATACATAGATGTTGTAAAGCATTTATAAACTTATCTAATTGTAGCATCAATTAAGATTATCTCAAATCAGTACTCGATTATTTATTTCATGGTGACTCTTCGACACACACACCCCCCCTCCCCCCCAAATCAATTTGTGGGACCTTGTAAATTAATTATCAAACTACCCCTAATCAAAGTACACTGACACTCACTACTTTACGAGTTATTGTTTCTAAATTTGATTTAAATACATAATTATTATGATTTTTTTTTCAAAATACATGGATTAAACTCGACCGAACAAACAGTTAATAATCCGTGTTGTTACCTTAGTTGTTAGAAGAGACTCAAACTACTTCAAATCACTAAAATTCAATACTTAATTAGTGTATATATTATTCCCATCATTATATATAAAAGTGTAATTGTGTGGGTAAATTCCTCCCGTTATTAGGAGTAAACGATTTTCAAAATGAAAGTAGATGTTTGTGCTCTTATTACTTAATTTTGGTAGATTACAGTAATTCTCTGACCAGTAAAATATCAGATTTAAAGACAAAGTGTATTAGAAAGTGGTAGATGGGAAGTATTTGTAATAATAATATCAGTAAAGGGTTCTTTGGGGTGTTGTATCTTCCATTAACATCAGTGGAAATACGACGAAACATCACTTTGCTTTTGTAGTTATCATTTACACACAAATAGGACCCAGAAATTAGTCGACAAGTAAATGAGTGTGTTTGATCGAGCTCGTCAGAATCATATCAATTCTGTCTTTTCTCTTTCACATATACAATAAAAGACACACGTAAGTAAATGCAAGTATATATTACATCACTACACTATCGTATGTATTGTGAAACTGAAGTGAAAGGTCTTGCAGTTTCATAGAAATTTTGATAATTCTTCTTGACGTGGGTCTTGGTCTGCCTCCAGATGGGTATAATTCAAAACGGATAACCTTATAGTGATTATCTAGTACGAACGTTTCTTAATATCGATTCTTATTTTAAGAGAATTCTATGATTTCTATGTATAAAGATTCAATAATATAAGTAAAGAAATTGACTAAAAAGTATAAATATGCATCATCTATAGTCATAGTCCCGATCCGATTCGAATCGGGCAGTTCGAACAGAACCGAACGATCCGGTTCTCCAAATTTTAAAATTGGAATCGTCAGTTCCAGAACTGGCGTGAACCGAAACCGGCGGTTTTCGATTCTTTTTCTTTTTTTTTAAAAAAAAAAATTTAAAAATGTATATAACACATGTGGCCCTACATCTGTTTAACATGTTAAAAAAATATATTAAAGTTAGAATATTTTAATTTTTTAAAATATAAAAAAAAAACTGTTTTCGAAACTCGCATGGAACTGCCAGTTTCGAGAATCGGTGGCAGAACTGAAATCGACGATGAACTGCTGGTTCCGAAACTGGGGCATGACTAATCATCTACACCTTAAAATTATTCAATTACGAGATTAAATATTATTATACTAAGATCTACGTTGTTCTAAATTGCTCCAAAACCGTCCTCTAAAGGTGGGGGTGCAAGGCGTAATATCTCTTTGGAGGAGCAAGACATAGCAAATCCAAATCCAACTTGAGAGCCCAAAGTTTATATAATGATACAAGAGGGGACAAATTTTCTATAAACAAATTAACTTTTTTCCCAAAATCATGGCCCCTCATCACATAACGCCAAGCTGACATGTGGCATCAATAGCATCGAACCGTACTCAGTAGCAGAATATCAATATCATTTAAGCGGATACTTGTAAATCAACACTCGACAAATGTCCCACAACTTCAGGAGTTGCGCGACAACACAACAAATATGTGCATGGTCGACACAGTAAAAAGGTAAGTCCCTCATCGAACCGTACACAGGAGTTTACTGTTTTGCAAGAATTCAGGCCAGCATTTATGTATCGAACTTAAAAATATCCACCGAAGGAGATAATTTTCGAGGGGTTCAACAATCCGATCCCATACAACGGTTATGGTCTAAAGTTTATTGAAAGTGTATTGTAATATTTTAGGAGGAACAAAGAAAATAAAGAAAAAGTTGGAACTTGAAGTCGTTACATTTAATAGCTTTTGAAAAAAAAAAACAACAAAACAAAACTTCGATCAATAAACATATATTAGGGCGTGAGATGCACCGGAAGTTGCTCTGCATTTACGAGACATGCTTCTCTAGTACATGCATGCATGAAAAATTGAAATATATTAAGAAAATTTATAGTTTCTGTCACCAATACTGCATACAAATTAATTCATTATAGTTGTTCAACAAAAAAAATTAAAAAATTAATTCATTATAGATTTTATAAAGAAAATACACCTTAAATTTTACAAAGCTTACAAAATAACACTAACTAATTGCACAATTTCCATAGAAGTTTAGATCACGACGATATTTATTAATTATAATATTGCATGCATTCCTTAAAAGCTAAGCTGTAATTGGTAAAATATAAGATTATGGGGAATTAAAGTAGGTAAGTGTTGGTCTGTGAAATCTGAATCAGTGTTGTTAAATTAGTATTGTTGCTTTACGCTGACACACTCATGGATCAACACAGAGATCACATTAATCTCTAAACCACGTAAAATCTATTGTATTTTTCTTTTTACTTTCGCGTGTTTGATTTATTATTACCTTTAGATTTGTATATGTTCATACACAATTTTAGTGGGTATTCAAGATATGACAAGTTGTTTGAGCGCACCGTGTCAACTAGTTATTGGAGAGGGATGTTTTACTTATATTTCAGTCTTCAAGTAGGAAATTATTGAATTATGAAAGCTGAATCAATATTATTGAATCAGTATTGTTGCACTACACTAATGCACTCGGGGGTCGATATTATTTAAGTATGCGTGTTTTATTATTGTAAACAACAGTCACGCTTCGTGTATATAGGAATCACTTTATTAATTATCGAACCACATAAAATCATATATATATATATATATATTTTACTTTTGTGCGTTTGATTTATTATTGTTTTTGGGTTTACATATATTCATAATAGTTAGGGGCGGTAATTCATGTGATTAGTTTTAGATTTTATGTCTATCCAAGTTCTTTCAAATTAATTATGTCAAAATCTAGAATCCTAATCTATTAAATTTGGTTTGCACTCATTGTCATGTGAAAGATTATCCTTAGTGGTCATATTTGTCTAGATCCAACATACTCCATTTAATTAATTTAATTGTGTCTAAAGTAAATTCACAACCTTAACCTAATTGCTAGTCATTTCATGTTTGTATCCTATTTATTAATTATATATGCAAAAGCTATAATTGGTGACAAAGTATGCAATGGCGGTGGTAAGTTGACCTGCTTGCAGAAATGTAAAAGAGAAATAGTAATTGGAAAAATCAAATTTATTTATTTTTTTAACAAAAATCTTACACCTTACTGGTTAGAAGACTACCTGGACCTACCGAAATTAAATCATACAAGTACAGTCCAAATCTCTACTTCTATTTTGAAAGTCGTCTTCTCCCAACAACGGAACAGGTATACTCCCAATACGAGAAAGGTATACCCATATAATTACGTTTTTATAGATAATAGTGAGAATATTATATACATTATCTAAATGTTGAACCTTGTTAGCATAAGGGAGTTTAAAGTTTCTCCAACCACCAAGCCAACGGACGTTTGGTGTAGAAAAACAAGATTGGAATGTCTCCAAAAGACCAAAAAATAATAATAAATTGTTTTATGGTCAAACTCCATAGTTCAGGGCAAGGGTTTGAAAATAATGAAAAGAAAAAAAAATATATAAAAATTCCAGTTCTATTGTTTATATAAAGAAAACAAAATAAGCTAGACCCAAATTATTAAATTCTAAAAGTGTCCTATTCGATCTGTCTATGTGCCTCCCTAACGTAAAATAATACAAAAAATGGAACCAAGGTGGGTCTATCCATCCAATTCCCTTACCTAAATCATAAGCCATAAACATTCTCAATTAATTTTAAAATAAATCTAAATTTACAGGACTAATAACAATACAATTTCAAACTTTTCACTACAAATCTTTGAAAAAAAAAAAAAAAACATGAAAACTATATATTATAATATAGAGCTTTGAATGGGTTGGACTATTAGTCTTCAATTGCGTTTGAGGTGGGTCCTTATCGAAGACCTTTCTCAAAAAATATTGACTATTAAAAATGTGTTAGATGGGTTATTAGCTCGAAATGAGAATGATTGGTATGCAAAAAATAATGGTCTAAAGTCAAAATTTTAGGGGTTGGCTGATTTTGATGGGCAGAAGTTTGAATTATTTGCTCTCGTTTCATTTGGCATTCGTCAACAATTCACCAAAACATGTTCAATCAATATTTTAAAAAGTTTATGTACCAGTAAAGGTTAAAATATTTATTTTTAATAACGAGAGAAATTTATCTATATAATTATAATTTTATGAGTAATAATAAAAATATATATTTTGAACCGTGTTAATTTAGAGGAGTTTGAGGCCTCAGTTAGTAGGTTAAGGGAGCTTGTGTTTGGTTATAAATTTAGTTGGTAAGAGAGATTTAGATTATTTAAAGTTATTATTATGAAACATTAAATAACCCAAAAAAGAAAAACAGGAAGTGAGAACAAGTACAAAGGAAAGTAAAGCTACACTTAAGAAAATGGGTTGGGGTAAATTAGGGGTGGGGTCTAATGGGCCAATAAATGATAGGTGGGGGTGGGGTCTAAACTTAGTGGATGTCTCCACTCCAACCGACTGAGCCTTAGAAGAGGCAAAGTTGGTGGCTTAGGACAGTGACCTCCATTAAAAGGTTCAACCCCAAGAACAAAAACAAACCTCCCAAATATCTTTTCCAATCTTATGGATTGTGAAACCCTATCACCACTACCCATCTAAAACCTCTAAAAATCACTTCTACTGTTTTGAAAAAAATCTTCAGCGGACACATTGATTATACAATCCATTCGTGATTAATAATATCTTTTACATGTAACAGTTTGACTAACTAAACTGTATTTATATATACAACGTGATATAATATAAGTGAATGAACATACATTATGTACGGGCGTTTCGTTTAACACTTTCTTCTCATTCCTATAGTAAGAATCCAAACAAACAATGGACTGAGCGGGGAGAGAGAGAGAGAGATGTGGACAAGTACCAAATGACCAAATTTGGGAGTCCCCCACCTTCCCATGTGCATGTGGACATGTTCCCATTGTATTACCTCCTCACTTCATCTATCAATATCAACCTTGTAATTTCGTTACTTTACTCTTTTGACCATATTCATTTATATTATTGTTCGAGACCTATTATGTGTGCTTCTGTGTAGGATTTTTAATTTTGTTTCATGCCCCACACGTGCATACACACATTACCCATCGTACATACTTATCTTTGACGATTATGTCAGTTCAGTGGGTACGGTAAATTCAGACCAACATCACCAGATCGACTCTTATAAAACCGTACAAAGTAAAAAATTGAGAACTTATCCCTTTTTTTTCTTATGATATTGTCTTTTACAATATATGTATCACTGTATCGTTACTGTATCTGATTAATACTTACTCTTCTGATTGATATAACAGTTCGATTTGATATTTTTACTGTTTATCATCGACTGACCCTCGATGGATCTAATCAAACATAAATGTCACGTGG
Organism: Xanthoceras sorbifolium; assembly: GCA_003430845.1. Taxonomy (NCBI): domain Eukaryota; kingdom Viridiplantae; phylum Streptophyta; class Magnoliopsida; order Sapindales; family Sapindaceae; genus Xanthoceras; species Xanthoceras sorbifolium. The sequence continues at coordinate 28,403,273 of CM010610.1, read as the reverse complement.
CTTCCTCCTATTCGATCTTGGTGGAGTTTGTATCATCAACTTCAATTCAATTTCTAGATTCCATCCATGAAGTTACAACTAGTTAAATGTTTAGCTATCTATGCTATATGAATATATACAATATAAAAAGCCTTTTTTTGGGTAGGCAGTGTAGATCTATGTGCAAAATTGTCCCTTTTATAAGTATAAGAATCAAATCCTAAACAGTATTAATGCAAGCAGTGTTTCCCCTCTATCGCTCGTAATGCAGCGTCCTTGGCTACAGCAACAGTCACATCATGTCCATGGACGGCTGATATAGGGAGGGATTCATACGATCTCATCTGGGCTCCACCACCCCTACTCCTGTACCTCTGATTATCACGACGTCGCTTACAATAATTATACATGCATGATGACAATGCTAGTCGAGTCGGGCCTTACATATCATGGCCCTCCTTGTCCTTGGATTTTTCAAGTCTCCAAGATATTTAAATTTTATATTGTACAAAATATCACAAGTTTCAAAAGAAAATTGAATATTCTAGGCATAAAATTCGTCCTGAGATCAAAATTTTCAGTGAGAATTAAAGTTAGAGTCGATATTTTTTTTTAATGAATAATTTATAAGTATTACTATAAATTTTTATTGAGACTGAAATATGTCCTAATCCTAAATTGTAATAGTCTTTACTTCGACTAATGAAATTACAAGTTTAAGTTATGTATTAATTCTTAAAATTCTAAATTATAATAGTGTTTTTTTAAAAAAACCAAACATATTAGGATCTCTATGTGTGATTAAATATTTATTTTTACATTCGAAAGATATCTCCTCACTTAACCTTGGGGATAAATCTATTTTTATAATATCATAAAAAAAACTCATTACGTATACTTATAAACTACGTATAATAAGACTCAAACTTTCAATAAAAAAAAAAATAGAAAAGAAGGTCAAATTTGTTTTCCTGGGAAACCAACGAATATATAGTATTACTTAAACAAGAATAAATTGTAGGCATTAAAATAAATAAATCTTACTAAAATAAAATAAAAAATTTGCTACATTATCGTACTTGAATGTTGTTAATATGAATAATTAACAGTTGATCAAAGATTTATGGTGTTTAATGGATTTTGACTAGTGTAGTTGGTTTGTGGTATCCAACCATTTGTCACTAATTTGAGAGTGCCACATATCTATATGGTGCGGCATGATTGAGTTTTGTTGATTTTGTTGAAACAATTAATGCCTGACTAATTAATATTCACATGTCCCATTATTGATAGTTTTTAAGGATGACAAGTGTATACCATTGGAATAGGGTTCTTTCATTGTTGTCAGTCATTAATTATTGGAGTTAGTAGTCTAATTACGACTCCAATAAAAATGACCCAAAGTGGGGTTCAATTTTCAAACTGTAGGCTGCAGCTAAATCTAGGTAGGTTAAATAGCCTTTTAATGATCCTCCCTTAGGCCATCTCCAACCCACAACACTAAATTTTGCACCAAAATGGTGCAAAAACAGCATCTTTTTAGAATATTTTTACACCAAATTTTTTTTATCTCCAACCCAATTTGCACCAAATTGGTGCAAACACTATTTTTAAATAATATTCTATACATAATTCTTTAAATAATATTTATTTATTTATTTAGTATTATAATATTATTATTAAATAATTACATATATTATATAAAAAAAAATTAAATACTCAAATTAATTTTTTCTCATTTTTAATATAATATTATTTTAATTATTATTTTTTTCCAACTAATTTTTTTATCCAACTAATTAAATTTGTATCTAATTTTTACCCGTATATTTTTCGAGCAACTGTTTTTTCACCCACTTATTTTTCTACCATTAAATTTTCATCAATTTTAACCGACATGTATTTTATTTAAGTTTAAGCTATGTTGTAATTTGCTTTTTTTATCCATGTATTTTATTTAAGTTTAAGCTATATTGTAATTTGCTTTTTTTATCCATGTATTTTATTTAAGTTTAAGCTATGTTGTAATTTTTTTTTTTTTATCCATGTATTTTGTTGAAGCTAGTTTAACGTTATTGTTTTTATTTAATTACTGATTATTATATTTTTAAAATAGTAATTGATAAAATAATTTTTTTTATACATTAAAAATTTAAGTGAAATTAAAAATTAAAAATGAGTTAAATAGTTAATTAATAAGTTAATTAAATAATTTAATAATATATATCAATATTGTACTCATTTTGAAGCTCTCGACAAATTAATCCCAACGGTATATTTTTTGTATAAAGTTAATTTATATATTTATTTATTTATTGAAATATATAAATTAATTAAATTAGTTAAAGGATATAAAAGAAATAAAATTTGTTGGAATTATAATATAAAGGGCAAAATTGGAATTTGAAAATATGCACAGTATTTGGTGCAAGTGAACAGTGCTGCACCAAATATGGTGCAGTACTGTTCACTTGCACCAAAAATATGCATGGGAGACAGCACAATGGTGATGCGTTGGAAGGAAAGTGCTGCACCATTATGGTGCAATGCACCACTATACTCCAGCCTCTTAAAAACAGTTTACACTATATATATATATATATATATATATATATAAACATGAGGTAAATAAGTTGTAATTTATAATAGGAATAATTATAATAACTACCCATATAGGTATAATTATATAAAAATTTAAGAATAATTAACTAACCGTTAATTACAGTTAGTCACTAACAATTAAAAGGGTAAAATTATCTTTTAGAAAATTAAAAAAAATCTAAAAAAAGAAGAGGAAGAAGAAGAAGAGGAGGAAGAAGAAAGAAGAGAAAGAAGAAAAAAAAATATATGGAAAAAAGGAAGAAGAAGAAGAAGAAGAAGAATAAAAAAAATTAAAAAAAATAAAAAAAATAAAAAAAAGAAAAAAAAAAGATGAAGGAAAAGGAAAAAAAAAGATAAAAAAAAATTGAAAAAAGAAAAAAGAATAGGAAGAAGAAGAAGATCCGATGATGAACAAAAAAATTTTTAAAAAAAATTAATTTTTTTTTTTTGGGATCTGGTCCATTGGATGAAGATATTTTTATCTTATTTAATGGACCAGTTCTCATCTGGTCATTTTTTAAAAAAAAAATTTTTAAATTTTTTTTAAAAGACAATTTTACCTCTTTGACCGTTAGTGACTAACTGTGGTCAACAGTTAATCAACCGGTCAAATGAAAGTTATTGTTATTATCAATTATTCTTAGATTTTTGTACACTTATGACTATATACACGGAGAGTTATTGCAATTACCCCTTTATAATAAAAGGTGTTATAAATACTCTTATGATAAAAAATTTTATCGCGGGTGATAACTGTTGTAAAAATATTTTTATTGTAGAATATTCACAATAAAAAATTTAAAATTTGTAATAAAAAATTTAAAATTTTTAAGATTTATTACGGCTTAATATCCACCGTAAAAAAATTGCGTCAGATACAATATTTTTTTGGTAGTAATAGTTTAAATCTGTTTCACCACGAGTATATATTACATATTTACATATTTTTACTTTGTATTTTAATTATCCATTTAAATTTAAAAGGAATAGTGTATTTTTCCTTCATTTATACAAAAATAGGAGTTTAAACTGCTCTATTACTAATAAATAAATAACGTATGCATAAACGTCTCCCAATAATTAAAATTAGCTTAAAAGGGATAATATCATTAATTTACTATTATGCCACGTCATTTCAAGTCGTTTGAATCTTGTTAGAGCATCTCCAATGTAAATATATATTTTTGAGTATCTAAATAGTATCACATCAGCATTTCCAAATAATGTGGATCTAGCTTGTCAAAAAAATTATAGAAATCCATATTCACTTCTCCAATGTGAATATCTAAATAGTAATTTTAAACCAATCACCACAAGTCATTTGTTACATTCTCTCTCCATTCAATATGACAATTAAATACATTGACAAAATGCTAAAATTTTATTAATGGAAAAAGTTAGAAATCCTAGTCAGCATATCAAGAAGGATATCTACAATTAGAAACTCTACTTGATATTCTCTAACTTTTTTTTTGCCACATCATATCAATATCAAAGTTAGATAATTGCATTGGATAATATTTTTTTAACTTTATCAATATAAATCCTATGTGTCACTCAATTTTCTCCAAATACATAATAGTATTGGAGATGCTCTTATGTTTTCTAGGGCCTTTTATAGGATTAAATAACATAAATTGTCTGGAAAGCTATCCGATAATAAATGACAATTATCCATAATCTAGTTTTCAAATAGAAAAAATTACCAAAAACTAACATGAGGTTTTGCTCTTGACATAAGAAAATTGACATTGACCTCCACTAATATTATATCAAGTTTGTTAATTTTGATGTAATCGAATCAAGATTTTGAAAAGACCAACATAACCCTTAATTACAATTTTTTTTTTTATAAAAATATTATTAAAAATACCAATATTAAATTTAACGGTGATCTTAATATTTTAAAGGTGATTTAATTTATAATATTTAAATAATTTAAAAATTATTTAACCAATCAGGACATGCTATATTATTTATTAAAATATTTTAAAAACAATTAACTAAAAAATTTAGAAAAATTAAATATTTTTTTTTTAAAAAAGAAGAGATCTAGAAATTTTAAAAATTCTTTTTAAAAAAAAGAAAAAGACAGACATTTAGAAAACCATATCTTTACTATGAAGCTTCTCCGTTGATGTAAAACTGCATATGTTAAAGTTCTATTGTTTATAAATTTGCTATTGTTTATTAAACATGTGTACATATGTAAAATTGCATATGTAGTTAGAGAGCGACTCCATCTGCCCGATGGAACAGAATTTATTTATTTTTCTTTGTGATTTTTTTTTTATGATTTAAATAAGGGGGATGGTGAATGGTGATGATTAGATTTGAATGTCTGTATTTTTCTATTTGATATGTATTTTTTTTAATAATTTTAAAATTTTTAATCATAAATAGTTACGTTATTTTACATAAAAATTTTAGTAAAACTATTAGTTTTGACTTTATCAATTAACGGTAAGGTATTTAGTGCAATTCACCGATTTGTAAACAGGAAATTACATTTAAAACCTAGTTATTGCTTGAGGTTGGATAAAAGAATAGTCCAATATTATATTTGGTTCATCTAAATCCCAACTCTTTTGGTATCCCACTATTATAAAATAAACTATTTTAAAATAAAGCTACTAATTCATCTTTCATCTGACAAGATGAGACTAGTTTAGTAGCACGCCTCTCACACTTATACTTTGAGATTGTGAGTTCGCGTCATCTCCCCCTCTTCAAAATTTCAAATTAAATTGTAATAGCTCAAAATATAAAAAAATTATCCTTCCTCTCTTGGTTTAAAAAAATATATATATTATGCTCCCTCTCCCCACTTATTTATTTATTTTTTTTTCACTTATCTACCACTCTCTCTCTTCAATTTATAATATTTTATTAACATTTTTATATATAAAACTAAATTTATTTCATCTACTTTAAAAATTTAATTAGAGCAAATTACGCACAGCTTACCTGAGGTTTGTATGTTTACAAATGAAAATAATTATATGGTCAATTTGCACAAAAACTTATCGCCGTTAGTCAACACAGTTAATTTTAACTATTAAAAGGTAATTTCTTCCTTTTTCACCCTTTTTTAATTTTTTAAAAATATATTTACAATGTTAAATTAAAAATTAAAAATATAATTTTTGGACACCACCAATATAAAAATTTTAGAACTTTAAAAACATTTTAAAAAGAAAAAAAAAGTTGAAAAAAAGGTGGAAATCCATTTGGTACTTATCTCATCTAATTCAATCAAATTTAATTTAATCATATGTACCAACACACACTTACAACATTACAGTTAACGGATTTGATCTAACGATGGGGAGATTAATATTAATTATTGAAAATGTTAACTTGGTTTGTCAAATGCTAGATGGGGTTGTATGTAGTTTTTTGTTTCAAATAGAGCAAATTACATTCAAATCTCTAAGTTTTGTTCTTTCATAAATGAAAACAACATTTAAGTTTATGGGTAAAAATAACCCATATCATTAGTTAAATTTAATTTAATTTAACGATTAATAAAATTTGACTGTAAAAAAGATTACAATACTTAAAATTAAAGAAATAAAAAATAATTGAGATGAACAGTAAATATATAAACTATTTTTTTATTTAATAAATTTTAATAATTTTATATATTATTTTATAGACATTTTAATTATTTTTATAGTTAAAATTGGTAAATTAAATAAAATTTAATTAACAGTAGGAAAAATATTTATTAATAAAATTAAAAAATATTTTTACTTGTAAAAGAATAAATTTAAAGTGGTTTAGATATTATTTACTCTTTTAATTAATATAAGAAAATAAACAATATTTCAAACTGTTAATAATAATAGTATGCAATTGTAAGATACTAAACATATAAAAATAAGAATGTACAAATTCATGACTCTGTTAAGTTCTCTAGCATGAATTTGTACATCCAGAACTGCAAGAAATGTTCATAGTTTCAACAGAAAAAAAAACTATTAGTTTACATAAGCAAATCGATCACTCCCGTATCTGGGTCAGATACATGGTACAGTAATCTCCATTGTTAACAAAAATCATTTTGACAACTCACCAATCGTAACACAAAACGTGGCGCTCCATCGACCAGTTGTACTGACACCAAGATAGCAGAGCAGATAAACCGGTGTGGCCGACAAGTATACAACCTGAAAAAAAAAAACTCTCTCCTCTTCTGCTCCATCTACGTGTCGACCAATTGACGGTTCAGATTCCTTCTCGTCTATTGCGCGCCTCGTCAACCCCGATATAAACCCACCAAATTCCAAATCAACCCCTACGTTCAAAACCCAAACAGTCCCTATTTGATAGGGTTAGTTTAGTAAAGTCAATCTTTTGAGGACATTTGAGTAATTACGTGATGGTAGATGGTTAGTTTGGTAATTGGAATAAAAAATATGTTACTAGAAGATATGTAGGGGGATATTTGTCAGAATTTCAGTTCATCTTTCATCGTTTTCTCACACGCAGTCCTGCATTCCATTCCAGTTCACTGATTCACACATCAGACAACATAACCGAAGAAAAAAAAAAACTTTTTCTTCTTTTTTTCTCATACCAGCAAATTCGAACTTCGAAGGTCATCTCCAGCGTTGAATTCATCATAAATCTTAGTTTTTCAATACAATTCCACCAATTATTGTGTGTTAAAATCTTTGTATTTCACTGCAATTCCGATATCAAAATCGTGGAAGCTGAAACACTATTACGGAATGCAAGACATCCATTCAATCGGCGGAGGAAGGTTGTTTAGCGGCGGCGGAGACAGGAGGCTACGCCCCCACAACCACCAGAACCACCAAGCACTCAAGTGCCCTCGCTGTGATTCTTTAAACACCAAATTCTGTTATTACAACAACTACAATCTCTCTCAGCCTCGCCACTTCTGCAAGAACTGTCGCCGGTACTGGACCAAGGGAGGGGTCCTCCGTAATGTTCCTGTAGGCGGTGGCTGCCGGAAGACCAAGCGCAGCTCCAAGCCAAAACCCTCTTCGGACTCCGTGGGACAAACACAAACACAAACAACACCACCACAACTACAACCGCCACCGACACAAAGAGAGCGCAAGACGAATTCTCATTCCAGTAGCGAGAGCTCCAGTCTGACGGTGACGAATACGAATGTGGAAACAGTGTCCGGACATTCTTCAAGTTCGGTGTCGAATGTTTTGTGCTTGAATGAGAACAAGTTTTTCGGGCAAGGAGGCAGTGGTGATAACGACAACCCTGGTTTCGAGCCTTCAACGGCAGCTTTGCTGGAGCAGGGATCGGATTGCGGGATATTTTCAGAAATTGGGAGTTTTACGAGTCTGATAACGTCGTCGTCGAACGAAGGTTTGTCTTTTGGATTCAGTAACTTGTTGAATGCTCAACATGTTCAACAGACTCATGAGCAGTGGCAACAACAACAACAACAACAGCCACCACCACCACCGGAGCAGCAGACGAAGATGCTGGGTTCTAATGATCCTATGCAGGACATGACAAGTGGGTTGCTTGATCTGACGGTTCAGGCTGAGTTATCAGCTTTGCAGGATAGATCAGGGAATGGAGGGTTTGGATCTTTGGATTGGCAGGGAAGTGGTGCTGATCAAGGCTTGTTTGATCTTCCTAACGCCGTTGATCATGCATCGTATTGGAGTCAGAGTACTCAGTGGACTGATCAAGATCACCCTACTCTCTATATCCCGTAAATCTCTCACCTTTTAATTAATTAACTACAAAAAAAATGTTTTTTTTCCTTTTTATAAAAGAAAACATCTCTCCAAAAAAAAAAAAAGCAAACAAATTCAAGGAAATGAAATCAAGGAAATTATATCAATATGACTGTTTTAATTTCTATGTAAATTTTTTCTATTAATTTTAATTTCTTCTCTATTTTTCTTTTTGGGGTGATTTTTGAAGTTGTTTGGGTTTGATCTTTGGATGTTCATGAGCTACTACCTTTCATGTTAGTTTTTTTTCTTCTCTCTTTTTTTTTTTGGGTCTTTTTATTACTATTGTATCTTGAACTAAATTAATCAAGAAAATGTAGAGCTAAGTATAGAGTGTTTTGCTTGTTAATTAGCTTCTTCCCTTCCTTCTGCTTACTATTAAATTGTTAATATCTCAGTTAATTTGGATAAAATCTCCAATTAGTGAACTCATAATACAGCAAGTTAAAAGGCAACAGGCCCAGTTTTTAAGTGCTGCCACGTCATCATGGAAAACGGTTAATGGTGATAATAATAACACCACCACGTGGGTGGGTTTTTATTTTTAAAGTTATAAATAGAATTGTACGGACAAGGAGTGCGTCGTCGTCGAGAGTACCAGTCGGTTGGGGTTCGAGGGTAAGTGGTGGGGGCCCACGTGGTGGTGGTGACCATTCGCATGCGTGATAATGACTCCACGTGGCGGTGATAATGGGGGTGGAGGTTTGTAATTCACGTGGGCTCACGCTATAGGTGGACTGCTGAGAAGGGTCGGTTTGTCCTCGCTCTCTCTCTGTCGCTCTCTTATTCACTGACTTCACTGAACAAATTGAGTGGGGAACAGGGGTTCTGATTGATTGAGATGTGAGATGTGAGAACAGGAGGGGTGGACTGTTGAGATGACGTGGACGATTGGGACCCGTATTAGGTGGGCGGGTGGTTACTGGAAAACAGGTGATAGTGGGCCGACGGCATGTGAGCAACTGGTCCTAGGCCTTGATCTTGATTTGGTATGGCTTCTACAAATTACAAGCCAATTTTTGGCTTTTGAAATCTACAGAGTGACTTCGAAATATGTTTTATTAATTTGAGAAGCTCTTCCGAGAGAAGTCAAGTTCTACTTCAACACCTGAGTGGCGCGCCAAATTTTTGAGATCAGTAAACGAAATGCATCTCTGTTTGTCTATTTTGATGATAATAATTTCCCGACAAAACAAAGAGATGACTTTCAATCGCCCAATTTCTTCAGTTTTCCTTTCACACATAAAATCGGAGCCTCCTCATCAGAAAGTTTGAGAGAAGTACAAAGCAGTGATATCTTTTTAAAATCTATAAACACAAAGTAATTTAACCAAATCGAAACGATAAATAAAATTGCAGTAACTACGAACTACATGACAATGAGCCCAAAGTCCCCTATCTACTTCCGCACTAGGTTCTTGTCTGAGAAAACTAGAGAGAAGACTTTTGTTGTAGCACTTAGTTTCTTTCTTTCTATTTTTTCTTACATATTTTTTATTTACTTGATCTATATTTTTAATTAAGCAACCATATTTGTGATTTGGGATACGCCCACAACTTTTGGTAAGGAGGGTGGAAAGTGGGGGATGGTTTAGGTGTAAGGGTTTGAAGTGGTCCGTATTATTTTAGTCCTTTGAATGATAAGTAGGTGTAGGGTTTGGAGTTTGAAGTGGTCCTTAGTTTGAGGGGTAGGGGTATGTTGTTTTCAAATCAATTGGAAGATTTGTGAATATTAAATTGAAGTTGGAACTTGGAAGGCTAAAGACATGGGAGTAGTTTGTTTTTTTTTATTTGAAGTTGAATAAGTATGAATTTTTTTAAAAAAATTAAACCTGAAACTTAAAAACTGAATGATATGTTTGTATTGTTCTTTTTATCTAGTGAATAAAAGTGTTGATTGCTTATTTTTTTTAATACTGAAACATCTGAATAAAGGTAAATTTAGAAATATATTAATATAAGAATAATAATTAAAAAATAAAATATTATAATATTAAGTCATAAGTCAGAATGTTTGATTTTTTATTTTAAGTGGTTTTTTACTATTTTTAAGTTATTTAACTATTTATAAAATAAATAAATGACTTAGTAAGTGTTAAGTGAAAAAAAACAAAATACCCCTTAAGCTTGGGTCAACCTCTGAAGCATGCCTTCTTCTATACTTTAAACGCTAATATGAGTTGCAGGCAGAGATAAAGTCATTTTTGTTTAAAATGGTATATAAAGATATGATTAATAGGAAATTCTCATATTCTTTGTTTGGTGATATATCCTAATAAATTGTATTTTTAAGTTATTCAATATTTGGTATGTAATTGTATTGTATTTTGTTAAATCATAGGAAAGATAATATGTAGAATTTAATTATTTTAAATATTTTCACATGAATAGAATATAAATGTTTTTAATTAATAAATTAATTTATTAACTTATCTATTATTTATTATATAAATTAATTTAATTTTTCCGTCACAATTCAATTTCAATAGCACAATACACCATTTAAATTTTGCACTAGAAATTTTTATCTAATATATATATATATATATAGACATACCACTTACGGTGATAGCGACTCGAATCTGGAAGATTATTAAATTGAATGAGTACTTTCACCACTAAATCATATTGGACGGTTTTTATCTAATATTATTTACCTTAAACGTATAAATGCTCTTCTATATTCAATTTATTCTTTTTTTTTTTTTTATATGCAGCCTTCATAAATTAAGAACAATATTTTATTTTATAAGTTAACAAAAATATCGACGTTGACTCAATCTGACATTCAAACTAAAATATTTGAATTCATTGTACCTAAAATTATAAAAAATCTTTGATAATTGAAAAAGTGCGTGGAGATCTAAAGCACAACGGTCAATGTTCTCCAACAAAAATTTGGTTTGACTAACAAGAAAATAATTAAAAAACTTATTATATGATCACAAATTTCGATCAGATGTAACTTCCTATCAATGGAGAACGTTATCCATCCATGGAATTTTATTTGCTTGTGAATATGGATATATCGAGAAGATAAAAACTAGGGGATTAAATTTATACTAAACAAGTTGAAATTCAAAATTTTATGTGAAAGTAAATTTTATTTATATCTTAATCTAAAGATATGATTTAATTTTTTTTCTTCAAATTAACATGTGATAGAGCTTTCTAATGGTAAAAATTAAAATTTTTTGTTCTTAAAGGGATCCATTCTTGTGGGTAGGAGCGGATCCCTTTGAGGGCTAGGGAGGACCATAGTCATCCTAGATATATTTTTTTTAAAAAATTATATATAAAAATTAAATTGGTAAAAAAATTAAATTATATATAGTAATAAATTTTGAAATTTGAAACTAGCCCACCCAATTTTTATCTTCTCATTCCGCCCCTGCTTATAGTTGCAAAGCCAAGCATGGCATACCGTGACTTAATGGGGATGTGACCTATAATGGGTTTGGTTGCACATTTCATTGCCTAAAAGGGTAAGTATAAATCAATTGAAATTCTTGCCTTGGCACTAACGAGCATCATTGTGGCACGGACTGTGACTAAAGATTGTGCTTCAAAGTTTGGCACATGGTGGGGGTCCTTGCCCAGTTGGCCCTCAAATTTCTGCAATTGGTGCACCATTATGGTTGCTAGATTGGGGGCCTTCTTTGTTGTTCCACCAAACACTTGACAGCAGATTGGAGCCATAAAGAACTGGTTCTAACAGGTTGCCAAGTTGAGCAAAAAGATTGTGGAAAAATTGGTGCTTGCAATGGCTTGAGATATTACCTTAAATGATTGATAAAGACTTTGTACCGATGGCCATGAATGATTACCCCGAAGATAAAAACAGGTTGAGTACCCAAAATGGTTTCTCTGTAAGACAATTTCGTACGATTTAAGCAGGCCCTATCCACAACTTTGCATTAACATGGGCCATTAGAGTCAGTGGTAGTTGGAGACTTATAGTGAGTACGTGTTTGAAGAATTAGTTTTGGTCAGGACTCAGGACTTAGGAGGGCCAGCAGGTCAGGTGGTGCATTAAAGGAAACAATTTGGCATCGTAATGATACATTAACGATGCCAATGGTAGATGAATGCAGGGCAGATTTGATTATCGCGTTTGTTTCTAGTTCGCTCAATAAGCAACTAGCCGGTGCTTTGGCTACCTGAAACTAAATTGTGAAGGCGTTCCTAAGTCTACATTGATTGACGTATGATTGATAATTAGTGAGAAGTCTCTTAGTATTTAAATGAGTTGTTAATAGAATTTTCACTAGTAGAGTGAAAATATGTGTATAGAGAGCAACAAAGTGAGAAAACACTTATATAGAGAGCTTGTGAGGTAGAAGGATTAAGATTTAGAGGGAGAGAGAAAGCTCGTGGGATAAAGGTAAACTCTTGTAACTTGCTATTATCATATCTAGTGAAATCGGTTACTTTCGTGGATGTAACCATTTCAGTGAACCACGTAAATTGCTTGTGTTGTAGTGTACTTCGTTTGTTCTTAGTTTTGATTGTATTGTTTTCATTGTCTAGTAATATTTATTGTACTTGTTAAGTCCATTTAAACAAGATCTTAGAAGGTGTTTGTATTTATTTAGGGAAAAAGTATTTTTCAAATTGCTGTGTAAACTAGACATCCCTACCATTTTAACGGTATATAGAGAAAAAGTTTGAGTTCGTTTGAGTCAAGTGCAGGAAAAAAATAGCTGCTAACAGCTGTGAGGTGAAGGTTCGGGCAGAACCTCAACCCTTGAGGCATGGACTATCGCCTCAAGCATTGAGGTCAGGCAACGTGTTGTGGGAACGTACAGAGATACAATAGAGGCTGAGTTTCTCGTTACAAAACGCAATGTACAAAGATACAATTGATTGGAAAAACTTTAAGAAAGAAGATATACATCTTGCAAGCAAAAAGCAAGTAAAGGACTATTCTACCTGATAATGAATAAAAGCCTATTCTACCTTCATAATATAATAATACTAATACACGTTACCTTCTATGTTTATGGTTAAAGTTTGTATTCCTATATGTATTTACCAGTATTTTCTATATAATATTTAATCTCGACAGATCTCAATAAATTACCAGTAAAAGGTTGGGACACTAAAAATATCATTCAATACCGACCAATGCTTCTGGCTACCATTAACGAAGCCAATTCCCTCGATCACCTATTCTCCACTCGCATGCCCTCTCTTTCTCTTTGTTGCCCCAATCTGGTTTTCGTTTAAATCCAAAATATGTGCTTGTTTCTTCTCGGGGCATTTGCCAACAAGTTGAGGTCCAAAGAACTGCAAACACTTTCACCAGGAGACCATTTTGGGATCATGTGTTGGCCTGTTGTGTTATTTGAGTCTCCGGACAAATTATTCTTCTTAATCAAGCGAAGTGTTAATAAATACATGAATAAAAAAGAAAAAAGAAAAAAATAATTCTAATATAATACCAATTTTAAAAAGTTTTTTTTTTTTTTTATTTAGAAAAGGAAAGTAGGATTTATAAATTCGAAAATTTCGGGTAACGTTAACAATGATATTATAGTATTATAAGTTTCAAAGAAACGTAAGGGTGTTTTGGTAAATTCAAACTGTCTTCCAAATTACGTTGAAGATAGATGTCCAAAAAAAAAAAAAAAAGCGAAGAAAAATGAAATAGAAATTCAAAACCAAGTCACCTTGAAAGTATTATCTTCCACTCATCACTCTCTCTCTCTCTCTCTCTGAGCAACTGACAATTGGAGTTGGAAACGATGTTCGAGGCGCAACACTTGGTGGATTTACAGGACAATTCGGCGTTTGGGGACTCCAATTCGTGGCTCTCAGCCGAAGACAACTCTTCCCCGACTCAGCGCCGACTTCACTCCTCGCTCGCTAACTCGGCAACTGCAAACAGCAATGTCGATCGCGTCCTCTTCAACGACCTCGTCCAGATCGTCCCTCTCGTTCAGTCCCTCATCGTAAGTCCAAAACGTTACCTTTTCTTTTCTTTCTTCTATTATTTTTTTTTAAAGAAAGTTGGATTCGGAATTTGTCTAGGATCGAAAAGCGAGCAGTTCATTTACACGGCGTGGTTCTATGGTTTACACGAAGACGCCTTCAAGAGAATCGTTATCTAAAAAGGTAAGACTTCTAATTTTGTTCTTAATTATTGGTTTACACATACCTAATCCTGCATTAGACACCTTAATAATTGTTTTTTTTTCTTGGGCTCACAATGAAAACTGTAATACATAGTGAAAGAGCACACGGTTTTTATTGGGCATAATACTGAAGTGTGATTTCAGGATGTAGTAGTTAGTTGGAATTGGACTTCACTAATCGCAAAGTTAGGATTTTTCTTATTTTCTGTTATTTGATTGCGTATGTTCTATTAAATAGTAAAAACTGTAAATTTCTACCAGTTAGACCTCTTTTGCTCTTCCAATCCTGTTGTCTTCCCTTATTGAGGAGTGGCCTCAGTCCTGGTTTTTTGAGGTTTCAGAAAAATTTCCTGTATTTTTTTGGTACTATTCCAGTTGTGGGATCAGGGTGCTATAATTGTGAATTATTTCCTCCTAATTGTTTGAGAACTATGTAGTATACAGATATGATACTGAGACATTCTTGAAAAGGGTCATTAAGTCTTTTGCCTCATTCAGTTTCACCCTTGGGGTCATATGAAGTGGTCAGTTATTTCGGAAAATATCGGAACGATGGATAGGGGTGGAAGGAAGATGCAATTACAATAGAAGAATACATTAATCAAATTGGAAAACGCATTTAATAAAGTATTGTTTGTTTAATCACGAACCAATCTTGCACCAGTAGTTATGAATTGATGATAATAGAAAGCAAATTTACTTCATGATTTATTATTTAGCTTCCACTTTTAGCAAAAGTTATCTTTTACCATTTGTGCTCGTGTTAGTGATAAAACTGCTTCTCAATGATTTTAAATATATCATGAAATTTTCTGGATGAATAATAACTAAGAAAATTGATGTCTCAAAGCTGAGGGTGTTTAAAGTAGGAGTCTATATACCTTATTCTTATGAAAGTCCATTGCTAAAGTTTTTCAGTGGAGCTTTTTCTTCAGTAAGTAATTGTTTCGCTTGTCATTGGATTGATGCTGGAATGCCCACAACTTTTGCTTAGCTTTCTGTGCAATTGCTTTACATTTAAATTTGGGTTCTGTTATACGAGCTGACTTGAAACTGGTTGAAGTTCATCTTCTGTTGCATCACCACTGATAGGGTTGCCACAGCTGGAACTTCTTCTTTAGTATGTAACTGCTTGTGGTTGGACCAATTCTGGAATGCCCACAACTTTCCTTATCTTTCTGCACAATTGCTTGACTTTTAAGTTTGGTGGTCTGTTATATGGGCTGACTTGAAACTAGTTGAAGTTCATCATCTGTTTCAGCGCCAGTCAGAGGGTTGCCACAACTTTTCAATTCTTTTTGTCACTGTAGAAGAATTATAGTTTAAGGTGCAGTGAAGCTGGGCTAAGCATCTAGTTCAAGTTCTGGGAAAAAAAAGGGCAGAAATTTGAAAATTAAGTCATGATTGAGTGGAAGAAATGCAGAGAATAAAGTTCTAGCTTCAGTATTCTCCTTGATCATGATGAGCCTTAGGGATTTCTTTGTTCTTAATCGTCTACAAGAGCTCTGCCACCAGCTCGAGTTCATGTGCTATTATGTGGCTCCTGCTAAACCACTATGTTTATTGGTGACACCTTGACTATGTTAATTAATTTTATGCTATATAGAATTGGTAAAAATTGTCCTTTAGAATACTTGGCATCTGATACTGCTGATTGTAGCTGTAACCTGGCATCGGTGGAGGTTGCTTAATTCTCTCTTTTTTTTTTTTTTTTTTTTTTTGAGAGTAGTTTTCCTGTCAATGATAATTATATTTACAAGTAAATGTTATCCAAGATTATGTAGAATTTAGGTAGTATGCCCTATGTGGTTATGACACTCTGCTGGTCTATTTGAAATTTTCATTTCCTTTGGAAGTGGTGCTATCAGGTTCAAGTATTTGTTTTGATAAATTTTTTACTTATTCAAATCTCACTTTGTGTATTTGACTGTGTCAACGTGCAATGTTGGTCTTAAAATATTTTATTCTTCCCAAAGTTATGGTTTCTGTGAGTGGACAGCTTATCTACCTTTTTGTTCTTTCTTTTCTTTTCATTAATACAAAGTTTTTGTTTCTAATAAAAGATAAATCGTGGTTTCCGTACGGCATATTATTTTCCATTCACAGATATTCTAAGGAGCACTGATTATTCTGTTTTCATCCATTTAAAGGTAACTGATCCAAAGGGTAGGAATGTCGCTCAATCCCTTCCCCCGAAAAGGAAAAAGGATCATGGAGATAAAGACCTAGGTAAGAATGCTAATAATAATCAAGACTCGGAAAACTTAGCAATATTTTCCTCAAGGGATTTGGCATCAGAAAAAGAAAACGAAGAGTTGGTTGCATTGAGGGAACAAGTGGAGGACCTGCAGCGAAAGATACTGGAGAAAGATGAACTTTTGAAATCAGCAGAGAGTTCAAAAAGTCAGACGAATGCTGTTCATTTGAAACTTGATGAACTGAAACACCACCTTGCAGAGAAGGACTCTTTAATAAAGTATACTCAGCAACAACTTTCTGATGCAAAGGTACAGTGAATGTCTACTGCTATTGTATTGTGTTGGCACAGTGAATTTCTTAATAGTTGCTGTAATTAGAATTAGAAACTGACTCTGTTTATATCTCTCTTTCTCTGTGTCTCCACAGAGACACACGCACATGCATGCACAATTGTTGATAAATTACCTCGTGTTATTATTAATATCTGTCTTTTTATACAGATAAAGCTTGCAGACAAGCAAGCTGCCCTGGAAAAGTTACAGTGGGAAGCAATGACAGCAAACAAGAAAGTGGAGAAGCTCCAGGAAGAGCTAGACTCCAAGCAAGGAGATATATTATCTTTTGTGCAGTTATTTGAAGGCTTGAATAAGAATGATTCCACCATGAATGCTGATGATGATTATGATATCACACCATATCGTATGGATCATCTTCCCAATATCGTAAGCACTTAACGCCCATCTTAGTCGCACTTAAATGTTTCTGTTCTGATTAGTTTCCCTTTTAGTTTACTCTCTCGGTTTTTGTTACACTGCATGGTACTTAATTGCACTCTTATTAGACAAATATTCTTTAAAGAGGAAAGTCAATAACCAAGACACTTGTCATTCTATATTTTTTTACTTGATAATATCTTAACACGTGTGTTCAAAATCTTAAATTTATGTATTTGAAGTGATTGGTTGTGTTGAATTAGTAAACTGGATTTGATGACAAAATACCAAGTACCTTTGAACTTTGCGATACAATTATCTTTCGAAAGATTAGCCTATTAGATGTTGAGAAGTAGATATATATAATGTTGTGCTTCATGTTTGTATTAATTGTCATTGTACCATCCCTGTTGGCTTAAGCAGGATGATTGGAACGACGTAGAGATGCAGAAAATGGAAGAAGCTAGGGAAGCATATATTGCTGCTGTTGATGCTGCAAAAGAAAAACAAGATGAAGAATCTATTGCTGCTGCAATCAGCTCACGATTGCATCTTCAATCATTTGTCTTTCAATTCAAAATTATGAATGCCAACAACGGCTTCTCAAGCGCAGGGATTTCAGAAGCTCCTTTCAGAGCATTTGCACGCTAGCTCCCTTCATGTACTGATACAAAAGGGTTCACACTGATACTTATGTAACTTACATTAATTTGCTCTATGTCCTGTATTGTAACCTGCTAGTAGTTACACCCACTCGAGATCCATAATTTATGTACGTATAGCTTTAGTTATTTGAGTGGCTTAATGTGAACAAAAATGTTTGAATTTGGGCAGTGTAATGTGATTCTAGAATTGCAAAAATGAGAATGTGATTACAGAATTGCAGCTAGCTTCACACATTTTGAAGATAGCTATCTATTATGCTTGCTTTTAGGACTATGTTTGTTAGTTGTTTTAATATACATGTGTGTGGGGGATGGATTTTTTATTGGATGATTATATCATTTAAACGTGATACTCTAAACTTGCTGTAAATAGTTAATTTTTTGAAAGAACTTATTATCAACCTTTTTCAGACATGAATCTATCTAATTTAGAAAAGAAAAATTTGCATCAGTATCTCAATTTCAATTCAAACATGGGTTTGATTCACACTCTATGTTCTGAGAAATATTTACCTCACCATGTACGAGGATTTCCACTAAGCATCCATGATTGAATGGTTAAAGCGCTCAACTTATAATTGATGAATTTGTAGGTTCAATTCCTACTGGATGCATGCCAATGGGACCCTTCAATAAATCTATTGGAATTGGCTGTTTTTGTATTTTATTAATACTATGAAATTAGAGGAGCAAAAATAAGGCAGAGATATTAATTTACATTTTTTTCATGCTTACAATATAGTTATTATTTAACTGCTTCTTTTTTATTTAATATATCATTGTTGATGATGACTACATGAATGAAGAAAATGATTAATATTCAGAATCTACAACACTGAAAATTCAAAGAGCGGGCTTTGTGCTTCCTCCTCAAGTGTAGTCCCTCTGATTTTGGCATTTGTGCAGGACTGCCCATCCATTCCCAACCTAATCTGCATTGTCTTTTAATATGTTAACAGCAGCTGCTTCACAGATTCACTTTACGGGCTTATTTAATAGGACTTTTCGAAATCTACTTTTGACTTTTTGAGCTTAAAAGCTCTGTTGAAAGTATTTGGATTTTTCAAAAGAAATATAATGTTTGTAAAAAGAACTTTCAAGAAGGTAAAAGCTCAAAGTAAAAGCTCTGCCAAATAAGGGCTATATAAAATCAATAAAAGAACTTTTTGATAAGCAATTTTAAGTGTTTCTTTGATTTTAAAAAAAAAAAAAAAAAATTTCAAGTTGGCAGACAATATGCTAAAGAATCATAGTGGATTCACCGTGAATTGCAAATCAGGAGAGACTCGTACCTTATTTTTTAAGAGTTAAAATTATCGTTAGAAAAATTTAGTGTTATTTATTCAGTAATAATAGTAAAAATATAGGTTTACAAATTTTCAACTTACACGGGAAAGGCAAAAGAGGCAGTGCTGTTGTCGGATCGATTAGAGTCACTTGATTCGACAGACACCATCCCCTCGGTCTGGTATCTAATCCGATTGTTGCTTGCAGTTGCAGCTGACTCTATATCCAAGTAGACAACATCTTCTTCCTCATCCTTCCAAAATGACAAAAATAAAGGGAAAAAAACATCAAAAATGGTGAACTCTGGAACATATCATCCAAGTTATTTTGATCATTGTACCTCTTTAACAGCTATGATCTCTGCTGCTTCGTTTGTTGCATCTTCACCAAAATTAATCTGGAACAATATGAAAAAAAACTTCAATGGGGTTTTTTCAAATCTGCTTCAAGATAAAAAAAAAAAAAAAAAAAAAAATTCAAAAGAATTCATCTCTAACCTTTCTATTGACTGGCCATGAATTTCTTCTTGTGCAATCAATGTGATTGGATGATGATGATGCTTCTGATTTTCCATCCTTAACAACATCAAAAGCTCCATCCTCTCTAAAACAGAACACAATATAGTCTTCATCATCATCATCATCATCATCATCATCAGCAGCAGCAGCAAAATGTGGACAGCAACTTGAATCAATGCTTCCATATCTATCCTTGTTGCATCCATTTTGTCTTAACAATTTCTTATTAGTCCTCCTGTTTCCTTTACTCTCCTTATCCTTGGTCTCGAAAATCATGTTACGAATGGGAAGTTGAGGTGGCGAAGATCGAAAAGCATCATCATCATCATCATCTTCATCTTCATCATCATCAGCATAAGCATAATTCAAACTGATAAGTCACTTTTATGGTTGAAAGTGAAAAAAATGAAAATGACTTACCTAAAGGGAACCTGCAAGCTGTGAAACAAGATGCCCAGTCCTTCACTCTCCATCTGACAAGCCTTGTAATAGACCACTGTGTCCACATTTTTCTGTTTCTTATTATTATTATTATTTTCTCCAGTAACAGTATTTTAAAAAAGAAGAGTTGGTTTGGTTGATTAATGAATAATGAGAGGGAATGAACAATTTGAATTTGAAAAACTTGAGTGAGTGAATGAAATTAGGGAGTTACTGTTTTTAATTCATAATTACTGGTCAGACTGTTATCATTCTAAACATGGTAAATGCATAGAAATTTGTGGAGTTTTAGTCATTAACTATACATAACTATTTTCATGATTATTACAACAAAAAACGAATTTCAAAATCACATGCTTTATTACACAACAACACAATTGCATATGTTGAGGCTCTAAACCAGTCGATCCTTTTAACACTGACCCTACAAAAGAAAACCGTGTTAGAAGGGACATGAATGACTTGTCAGTAATTACCCTCCGACGATCAAGTCAGATTATAAGAATGGATAAAGTTGAACACCCGAATGAAAGGCTTAAAGTGAAGATTTTAAGAGTGAAGAAAAGTTTACCTCATTCTAATCCCGTGATTTCTTTTATAATGGTAGGAGTTACTGTAGTTGCACTGTTTCTTACGCGTGTTGATTTAATTGATTGATTGGACCTCGGTTACTGTTACGCTTTCGACTAGCCCTCGGATGCTTTGGTTAAATAGTAAAAAATGGTTAAGGAGATTCTCTGGATTTACTACCACGTGGTGCAATTTTATTGGTTCCTAAAAAGTAAACGGAGGGTGTGCCATCAGCATACTTAATCATATACTAATTATCTTTAATAGTTGCGTGCTACCATCGAGCATTTCTCGTACTTCACTCATAACTGGATTCCGACCAAGGACGGTTGTAACGACTACTAATGAAAACCGTATGTTAATGTACTCATGAGGAGGTTAAACTCATTGTGCTGTGATGACATTGCATATATCCCTTGGACACGGTCTATTACTGTTGAATTTGGATGCTGTTAGCGGAATGTCCATGACATAAAAATTAGAGTGAGGGTCCGTTTAAAAGAACTTATCTAAATAGATTATTTACAAGTGAATCTAAATAGTATTTTTTTATAAAAAAAATATTAATTTTTTGATTGTCAATTAAAAATATTATTTAAAATAATAATATTATTTAAAAAAGATATAATTTTAAATTAAAAAATTTATAAAATTAATAAAATATAATATAGTTATGTTAGACATTAATATTTTTAAAATTTTAAAACAATCAAATTAAAAAAATTCTAAAATTTCTGATTTTTCGGTGGAAGTAAAATAACATTTTTAATATTTCAAAACTCGCAGAGTCGCTGCAACCAACTAGCAATTGTCCGCCAAAGGCAAAGCCTATAAATCAGAAACAGGAACCCTGTTGAGTTGCTCTTCAGTCACAATAGGTATGCAATGACAGCAATGGAAAGCGAAATCGAAGTGCGCACACTAACTGGCGAAACGACAACCGTGCGCCTGTCGTCCGAAAGTACCATTCATGACCTCAAGCTTCTCTTGAACCTCAATTTCCCTCCCGCCTCCTCCTCCCCCAATTTCCACCTCTTTTTCAAGGCAAGCTACCTTCCTCTCCTCTTCTCTCTCTCTCTATATACACAATGTATTTATGTATGTAGCATGATATTCTTTGGAATTTGAATTGACTATTTTGTTATTCTTTTGAGTGTTTGGTTTTGTCAAATTTATTTTCACTAATTAGGATGATGGAGAATGTTAAAGAAATTGATAGGATGTGCTATCCCTTCTCAAGTATATAAGAAACCTTGTTGATTAATTATTTTTAAATGCTTATGTTTTATTTAATTATATGGGGGCCTGAGCTAAATTTTCTAAACCAAACAGAATCTAATGTTATAAAGGATTTGGACTAAATTCTTAAACTGATTTCAAGGAATTTTATTTTTCTCAAAATCCTGGGGCTTAAAACCCTGGTGGTTTGTAGTAATAAGGTTTCTGAGTCTAACCTTAAATTTTATTTTGTTATTCTTATTACTGTTGTTTTTTGAAATCTAATTATATGCTAATATGATACAGGGCATCAAATTGAGTTTACAAAGTCAAGTAAGTAGTGTCTCGATTGAGCCCGGGGAATTCTTGGTTCTTATTCCCTTCACAAAGAAGGAAAGGCCACAAACCCCAAAAGCAGATTTCTCCGAGACTTCATCAAGTGTTGCCAAGCACAACCTAATCTCAAAACAATTAGCTGATTTGACGTATTCTGATATGATGCGAGAATTATCATCTTTACACGAAGAGGAGTCCAGCAATATCAGTAGTAGTCAACCAAAGGATTGTGCTCTTAATACTATGGACTTTAGAAAGGTAAATAGAGAACCTTTAGAAACAAAACGCAAGAGGGGTGTTGACTGCAATAATCTAGAGGCCCGCCCTTATGAGTTTTTATGGAGTGTTTTGCGGTCTACTAACAAGAATGCCCTTGAGGGACAGAATTGTGAAAAGTTCGTTGAGGTTTTAGAGTCAGTGAACTGTTTATCAGATCCAAATTCAGGGAATTGCATGTTGTTGAGGGAAGCCAATAGGCGAAGTAGTGGTGAAGGAATTTTTAAAAGCAGTAACAATGGTTCTTCGTGCTTGTGTCCAGATTGGTTGAAGAAAATTGTGGAGGCATTTGCTTTCTTGAGCATTTTCTCTGCTTATCTTCAACTACAGGGGAAGAAAGTGACATTGACTCACGTGAAGGATGCGTTGGACCAACTTGCGAAGTTTGGAGTTCAACTTGGTATCAAGAACATTGAGCATCTTTCTACTCTTTGTCCTAAAGTAATTTGTCAAGTTTTCTAAAATTATACTCATTTGATTATATATGATGTTTATTTACTTCACTTTTGAAGCTCATGATTTTAATAAGATTATTGGTAGAGCCAACTGCCTCAACTGTGTCACCCTTATTATGTTATCTTCTACAATTCATACAACTTTAGAGAATGTATTGATATTTGCTTGATATTATGTTTATCTAGTCACATACAGGTTTACTTCTGCATAGGCTTTGACCTACAAAATCCTGACCTCGTTAGTTTTATATTTTTATGAGCTGGGATCCAGTATCCATTAATCCGGTAGTATGATGAGAAAAAAAGAAAGGTAATTTGTGTTAGGGTGTTACACTTTAACACATGTTTGCATGCGGTGCTTAAATGACAGTTGAAGTTCTAATATGACATATCTGGATTAGTGTTACTGATTAAGGAAATGAACTGTTTACCTATTTTGGGTTTGAGTTGTAGAGATGTAGGTATCATGTTGTCCTCTCTATGCTGAGCTTTGGTGAATAAGATCTCTCTTTGACTTATCATACTAGAGTCTAGACCAAAAATCTATTACATGTTGATGGTAATTGATGATTTCTGTAAATAAGAAGGGGCATCTACTGTTTTTGGTTTATGATGCTTTTGTAATAGATTGCCCCGGTTCTGCCCCTTTTTCCCAAATACTGGAGTCTCTGTCTGTAGTATGTACACTGAGAAATACTTAAATAAGGTTTCTCCGATAAAATCAGGATTACATTCCCAAACTCTATCTTCACTGTCAGGATGGCAAGAATACATTATTTACCATACATGATAATTCTACTTCTGCTAATTTCCCTTTATTTCTTAACAAAAAAACTTTACTTTGATAATTAATTATATACCTAGATCATTGTGCTTCTTCTTGGAGGGAACCTTTTATTATTACTACTACTATTTTTTTTATTTTTCTCGTAGATTTGAGCTTAGGACCTATCTTGACCACACTGCTACCCTTTAATCCCTTGAGATGTAATCCAAAGGCAAATTTTTAGGGAAATTAATCTTAGTTACTTTTGTTAAAGCTATTCTGTGTCGATCTCAGGTGGTCCAGTTCGCTGCTGATGACATGGAGTCTAAAAATTATTGTGATTCCCTTGTTATCATCAATGCTTCAGCAGAAGAAAGAGATCAAGTAGAAGACAATCCTAGAACTGGTATCATTGAAGCCGAAACATGATTTCTTACATTTTAAAAGTTAATTACAGTTTTCCATTGAGCAAAATTGTCACCATTTGTTTTCACTTTGCTGTACACAGGTCAAAAAAGCATGTCTCTGTCCAAGATGTTTAATGCAATGAAGAAATTGGAAAGTTCATTTAAATCTAATCTGTGGGAGACTATTAAGATGGTAATGTTATGTTCAAAAGTTTCTCTTTTCTATATGTAATAGTCTGTGAATAACATTTTATTTGTCACATTTGTTTTAGTTACTTTGTTTTGATGTCAATGCTATATTTTCATTCATAGTTATATTTTACAAACAATTGCAAAGTGATTATTGTTTATTGATTGAAAAACTTTTATATGCTTGGGATTTGAGTTCTGGAACAGAAAGTGAAGAGAACTTGGTTTTGAGAGCATTAAGTGATGAACATATATGAACTCTTAGTTTTCCTTCTTTTTCCAAATTTTTTTGTATAGATAGCACTACTGGTAATATTATGTTATTTTTAAGAAGTTTTTGAGCTTAGTAGTCATTGTAGGGACTATTCCACTTGTTTTTTTTCCCTTAATTTTACGATTCACATTTCAAAATTACTTTTGCTTATATAGATCTTACATTTTTCTGATCTAATCTTTAAGAGCTTGGTCAACTTGATCCGCTCTCTTAATTATAATATTTTTGGTGCATTGCATGCAACTGATGTCGATAAGTCAGTCAGAACCGTAGAAGCTTTTCACACACTGTCACTCGGTGAAAATGTCAAAGTGGATCTAGGAGTTAGAATAAGTACAGAGCATTCTTAGTATTATAAATTTTTTATGAATAGTTGGATTTCATTATTGAAAAGTTGAAATTCTTTAGAAATTGTTGGGGTGGGTTCAAGGTCATAACACGCAGAAAGGACCAAGCTCTAAATTTTCATTGATCAAGGATTTGGGGTACTAAATATTTTGTTAGTGTAGGTATTATCTGTATTAAGAAGATATACTCAAATTCATTTTCATTTTTTTTTTTGGTTTTTAACAGAATGAACAAATCTTTATAATTACAATATGCTAGTTTGGCTTGGCTGTGTGGCAATGTGGAAGTGTAGTCCAAATGTTGTTGACTAGTTCTGGACCGGTTTGCAATACTGCACTACTTTATAAGTTATGGACTGCGCTATTTATAACCTTTTACCAGTTAAATTCTTTGACTGTCCACCTCCATATGCTAGACAAATCTGGCTTTTTTAATGGTGTGAAGTTTTTTTTCTCTTGCAGTGTAAAATTAGAAAAATGTCCATGTCCGTTTCCTTGGAGGATTTGCTCATATTCGTGAAGGAATCTGGTACTGCTAACAGTGGAAATGAAGCAAAAAGGGCTAGGAAAAGCTGCTCCTCTACTTCAAGTTCTCATGCGGTTCAAAGACGATGTCATGTAGGTTTTTGTCTTTATATATACATCTTGAGAGGTTTCTGTATTTATGGAAACCTACCTTCAATTTACATATGTGAACTCTACAGAGAGAAAATGAGAAGAAAACAGAAAAATGAGGATCAGTCAAATCTGGTCAATTGGTGGAAATCTCTGAGCAAAGAATGAATTATCCTTTAGGGCACATGATAAGAGGATCCATTATAAATTAGTGAATAATTTATTTGTTGTTTGTTGTTTGAATACCTATGAAGAACTTTCCCTTAGCACTGTACAGGAATTGGCCATGGATTTACCTAAAGTTAATTTCTTAAGCTAGATCATGGATTGTTATTTAAGTTCTTGACTATATCTGGTCAATCGGTTTGGGTCTATGGCAGGCCTTACTGAAATTTTTCTGCCAAAAATTTCAGAAAATAAGAAATTACTGAACTGCTTGTCCCTACGAATCCTTTAATCTAGAACCTTTTGCTGCAACACCTATATCACTCTCATGACTTCTTGACTTAGCAGGAGACAAGTCAATTGCTACCAGTGGAAATGGTTGAACATCTCAGAAAGAGCATTGGATCAAATGAACAGGTTACTTCCAAACTTCTTCTGAACAATTTAATTTGGTGATTAAGAAGAGAAAAATATTTAAAATCCTCAATCCTCCTTGGACCTGACAACCTGACACCAAACATGTCAGGCCATCTGAGATGTGGGCTCTTTTATGATGTATCCAACTCAGACGACTGTCCTGAGCACCATTCTGTGGATGTTTTTCTGATGCAGATTGTGCATGTTGAAGACATTGGTGCCAGGGAAGCCGTTCATGTCGAAATCCCTAATGAACTCTCAGATAATGCAAGATCTGCTCTTAAATGTATTGGAATCTCTAAATTGTACAGCCACCAGGTATGATTTTTTCCAGACTTACATCATTTTAAAGAGAGTAATTTCTTAAAAGATTTCAACTCTTCTTATCTTCACAGGCAGAATCAATATCGGCGTCCCTTGCTGGGAAGAATGTTGTTGTGGCAACAATGACATCTAGCGGGAAATCTCTTTGCTATAATATGCCAGTTCTGGAAATGTTGTCCCATGATGTGTTATCATGTGCGCTTTACTTGTTTCCAACAAAGGTCTTGTGCTGTAGATCTGTATTTTTTATGAACTTTAGGCGTTAGCATTTGTTATTCTCAAATCCGTTAAATGTTTATTTATTTTTCTGAGAATGCTTTGAGAAATTGACATCTTGGTTTTACAATTTTGGTATCATCTAAATAATTCAAATTGTTCATGCATGTAGGCCTTAGCTCAAGATCAACTAAGAGCCTTGTTAGCTATGACAAAAGCATTTGATGTTAACATAAATATTGGGGTATATGATGGTGACACATTTCAGAAGGACAGGACATGGCTACGAGAAAATGCTAGACTGGTACTTTCATAAGTTTTAGCTGTCTCAGATTAAACTTCTTCAGCTGACCACATCACCCAGTTTTATGCTGACATTCTTTTCATCTGGCATGCAGTTGATAACCAATCCTGATATGCTGCACATGTCAATCTTACCATTACACAGACAGTTCAGCCGAATTTTGTCTAACCTTAGGTAATTTTTTTGAACTGTGGTCATTGATTTTGGTTAACCAACTCTGCCATAAGTAGCTTTTGGAATTGTATCGTATCTCTTACGATGTCAATTACATTAATATCTGTTATGACCGAGATTCACTTTATTCTTTTATGTGTTAGGTTTGTAGTGATTGATGAAGCTCATGCTTATAAAGGAGCATTTGGATGTCATACTGCTCTTATATTGAGAAGACTCCGTCGTCTCTGCTCTCATGGTAGATATTTGTCTCGTGTACAAAGATAAGGGATTCATTTCTTGAAAAAGATTCTTTTTTTTTTCTTTTTTTCTGACATTGAGAAATGCATTTGCTTTCTGCTTTTGTGTGCAGTCTATGGTAGTGAACCTTCTTTTGTATTTTCTACTGCAACTTCTGCTAATCCTAGGGATCATTGCATGGTAAGAATCCTAGAGACCAATCACGTTTTTGCTTTTAATATTGTTAATATATCAACTTTTGCTTGGAGGTAACTTCTAGAGATAACATTGATGGTACTTGCTTTAATTTTTTTTCTCTCTTGTTTCTTTCTTCTAACGTCCCTAGCAAAATGAAAATGTTCATACTGGAACATAGTACCTATGAAACTAAAAATCTACGACATAAATCTGCATGATTCTTGTGTTACATAGTACTTTGGTGTTATAACCAATTGTGTAGACATGCCTTATCATCCGAATTATTGGCGGGTGAACCAATCTAATTATTAGAGGAATATTCTGCTGTAGTGGCCTTGCTTAATTAATGGACCCTGAAATACTTACCACATGTCCTGAATGGCATTCCCGTGCTTCCACTGATTTATTACAGACTTCTTAAGTTGTTTTTCGGGCTTGGTTTTAGAAGCATTTACTGGTTGTGTGTGCCTCACCTGCTCATCATAGGTCCTTGTTCTTTGTTGAGATGGCTCTAAACTGGTACAGTTGTGGAGCACTAAGTAGAGGTTAAAGTATTCTTCATAATAGTGTTTGATGTTTCTAAGGTTATAAGAAGCTGTTAAAGGTTTATGCATGTACACTTTGCGGGGTTTAGATTTGATGTCCAAATAGTTAGTCATTCATTATAATTGATCATAGATTCTCATATTTAATCTATATTATGGTGTTCATGGGCTGAAATGAAACCATTCTTATGCTTCAGGAACTAGCAAACTTATCAACATTGGACCTGATTAAAAATGATGGAAGCCCTTCTTCTCAAAAGCTTTTTGTCCTCTGGAATCCTATGTCATCTCTGAGAACCGTAGGTTCCTTCAAATTTACATTTTCCTATCACTTAGAACTGAATAAATTAACGGTAGTGTATATCGACCTAGGTGCTAATGCTGCCAGCTTGCAGGTATGCGATAAAAGTCAGAGTGACAAGATGGATGATACCAGCAATGCTGCCACTAAACGTTCAAGGTATCACGATCAAGTTCTTCTAATTGTAAAATATGTCGATTAAATTTGAGAATGAATTTCATATCATTACCTATCTGCCATAATTCTTCAAAGCCTTACTCTTTTCCTTCCATCTTTTTGCAGCCCAATTTCAGAAGTCTCATACCTATTTGCAGAAATGGTTCAGCATGGACTTCGTTGCATTACTTTTTGTAGATCACGTAAACTTTGTGAGCTTGTTTTATCTTACACGTATGTGCTAGCAATTTATAAATTTCAGATTTCCCTTTGAAAAGCATATACATGTCATATGATTTATGACATTCTTGGGCTTTCTTATTGCTTTATTTGCCATTCCTAGTTATTTGTTAAGTGAATACTCAAATTCTGGAAGCAAAATGATGTTTTGGGATGATTATGACAGGCGTGAAATTTTGGAGGAGACAGCTCCCCACCTAGTTAACTCCATATGTGCTTATCGTGCTGGCTACATTGCCGAGGTCAGTGTTGGCTTTTGAAATTTGTTATTACTAAGTGATGGTCTAATTCTTTCTGCATCTAAATGTTTCATATAGTTCATGGGTTTGTTGGCTTCTCTTGTACACAGCTATTACACCTATATTGATGCTGATGTCAACCACTCTGGTTTAGTTTTTCATATTTCTTCATTCTAGTGCTCAAAAACTGTGCAACTTAGTAGCAGAGAATACGGTTTCTACATTATTATCTTATAGACTGCTATGTCAGGGTTTATAATTGATGAAATTTTTTGCTCACCGAGAATCTCCTTTGGTGGTATGTTACTGATTGAGTTAAAATGATTCCTAAATCAGTAGTATATGGGTGCAATGTCAGCATTGTACTGGAATTTTCAATGCTAAAATCAGAAATGCCCAATCCCTGCCTTAATCTGTACTACCTACCTTACTGTTGTCTAATTCATGAAACCTTACCACTTTTTGTGATTTATTGGAGCGTTGTTTTGTAAAAGGAAAGATATCCAGATATATTGGGTTGTTAACCTAAAATACTACTGTTGGGCCATTTTCTAATAGTTTAAGTTTTTGGGTTTAGTGGTTACCTAACAGTTTAAAATCTGGGTTTATGCATGCTACAGCCTCTTTGCTCTTTTTGTTGTATATTATATCCTAAAATTATTATCATATAATTCCAGCACCCCACCCCCTTCTATTGTGTTTTGACATTGGGTGACTGTTGGACCAGGATCGAAGGAGAATAGAAAGTGACTTTTTTGGTGGGAAGCTCTGTGGTATCGCTGCCACAAATGCTCTAGAGTTGGGTATTGATGTTGGACATATTGATGTAACCCTGCATTTAGGTTTTCCTGGTAGTATTGCTAGGTAGTGTTCTTCTTGATGTCTGGGTTGTTCAGTAATCTAACAATTTCCTTGAAAAGTTTTAATTTGGTCCTTTTTCCATTTGTCTTTTAGTCTGTGGCAGCAAGCGGGCAGGTCTGGGAGAAGAGAAAAGCCATCTCTTGCTGTGTATGTTGCGTTTGAAGGGCCTCTTGATCAATATTTTATGAGATATCCTGAGAAACTCTTCAGGAGCCCGATTGAGTGTTGTCATATTGATGCCCAAAACCAGCAGGTTTGGGTTTTCTTTGATTATTTTGTTTAAATCAAGTTCAAATTGGATTCCAACAGATTGGCAAACTTATGTTCATCTTTTCTGATGTTGTAATTTGTAGGTACTTGTGCAGCATTTGGTTTGTGCTGCCCTTGAACACCCATTAAGTTTGATTCATGATGAGAAATATTTTGGCTCTGGTCTCGAGAATGCCGTAATGACTCTTAAAAGTAGAGGATACCTCAGTTCTGATCCATCACATGATTCTTCTGCTAAAACATGGAGTTATATTGGGCATGAGGTATATCATTTCGATGTATAGTTTCAGTTTAATGTCTCTTTTCTGACTTTAGCAGTGTATGATATTTTGCTTGAGTGGCTACTCCTTTTTTGAAAGTTTTTTGTATGCTTTCCTACTTCAAGAAAATGCCTTCACAGTCAATTAGTATTCGGGCAATAGAGAATGTGAGATACAGAGTATTAGATATGCGGACCGATGAAGTTCTTGAAGAGATTGAGGAAAGCAAAGCTTTCTTCCAGGTATTTAATTTGTATTTGTAACTAATCCTGTATGTTTTAGTTGTTACTCAGAACGTGTTCATTGATACTTTTTGTCTATGCTATAGTCTAATCTTTTCTCATCATTAATATGATTAAGGTGTATGAAGGTGCTGTGTACATGCACCAAGGAAATACCTATCTGGTGAAGGAGTTAAACATATCAAGTAAGACTGCTTTGTGCCAAAAAGCCGATCTCAAGTATTACACAAAGACTCGTGATTACACAGATATTCATGTCATTGGCGGTGGTATTGTATGTCAAGGATCTTAAACATCAGTTCTCTTGTTATTACCACTTCTTTTATAAGTTGTTTCATTAATTTGAGCTTCTTTTATTGTGCCGTCTTGCTTTTATTCAGGTGGTATTTGGGCATAATTAGTGATATGTGTGTAGTTTAACTTATCATAGAGTTAACCAGGTATAACCGTTGCTGTACTTGGAACCTTAAACATTTATGTCCTAGAATTCTTTAAATATGTGAACTACAATTTGTTGATAAAGTGTTTACATTAACAATATTATATTTAATTTCTGTCATCATGTGTTTAGGACCCTATACATATCTAGCATGATATTTTAGAATGAAATTGTAGTATGATAATAGATATCATTTATGCTTTCATATTGTCTATGTTGTAATTTGTTGATTTAGGTGTTTTCTATGCCTTTAGAAGGAAACCTCCTTATGGAAACATAAAATTGAATTTCCAAGGTTTCCCAAATACTACAGTTTAATAAAGAAGATGAAAAGAGATACCTACAAGTTTGCATGGCCATCTATCTTCGGACTGAACATAACCCCATAGCCTTAAATATTTCTGATAACCCATTAGCCTCAAACCATTTTAGTAACACAAATTAAGTGCTAAATAAACGAGTTTCATGTAAAGTCTTCTCCATCTGCGAACATTGACTTCTTCAAGGTATCGGATATTAGCTGATTCAGCCCAGGTGCAAACTTCTATTCAATGTCTATCAACTTCAAAGAAATTGGCTTATTCAATTTTTTTGCTACATTAGACTACTAGGAGGGGGTATGGAAGTATGTAATAAATTACTGAAGGGATTTTAAAAGTTGTCGAATTAAGGTTTTCTATTGAGGAATTTTCTAGACTTGCAAATTATAAGAACTGTTGTTAGGGTTTACTCTTATTTTATTGATATTGCTTGTGTGTGGGGTGATTTTGTCTAGCAATTATTTCAGTTCCTACTGTATTTCTCTTTGCTATATCATTAATATCTTGACATGACCCCTGATTAATATAATTTTTTTACATCTGATTAGAGTAAATTTCAACTATACTAGCATAGCATGTTTGACGAGACTCCTGTGAATTACTGAAATATGAATTGCTCATTAACTTGCTTGTCTTAACTTTATTTAGGCCTATCCAGCAAAGGATTTCAAGAACCAATTGTCAACAACTGCCCAAGCAGACGTTTGTAAAGTAACGACTACTTGGTTCGGTTTCCATCGTATACGGAAAGGAAGCAGCAAAATCTTCGATACAGTTGAACTTTATCTGCCTAAATATTCATATGAATCGCAGGTTCTCTTATGGACATTGCATTGAATGTGATGCTTTCAATTATCGGTTTTTTTTTTTTCCTTGCATCCAGTTATGCTTAGTATTTTGGGCTATAGACCCATAGAGAGGATATTTTATCAATTTTATGGATTACAACAGATTTCTTACTTTCAATTATCATATTTAGGATTTGTATCTGACCATGCGTTTTGCATGTCTGTGTATGTTCCTCATATAATCTTCTCACTTTACATCCACACAGGCAGTTTGGATTCAAGTTCCACAACCAGTAAAAGCATTGGTGGAAAAGAACTTTTCATTCCGCTCGGGCTTGCATGCTGCATGTCATGCTCTTCTGCATGTAGTGCCTTTGTAAGTATACTACAATCTTAAATTTAAAGAAAACTGAAGATATTGCCCAAAAGGGTTACTTTTGAAGTGAAAATATCTTGTTATATTTGGAAATATGTGGTGTTTGTATCTGAGGCTTACAGAATTCCCATTCATTGAGATTTTATTTTTTCACCATTATTGTTACTGCATACGATATGTTTGTAAGTGGTTGTGTATCTGACTGCTTGGTACTGGTCTGACATTTAGATATATAAGGTGCAACTCATCAGACTTGGCTCCAGAGTGTCCCAACCCTCATGATGCCCGTTATTTTCCAGCAAGAATTCTATTATATGATCAGCATCGTGGAGGGACTGGTATTTCAAAGCAGGTAACTGGTGTAATATTGAATTTACTTTTTATCATGCCCTAAACCTTTGAATAAATTTATGCTCTTACAGTCTTATGTGATACAACTTGAGAACAGTAGCTTTGACACTCAATCGTTGATGTGACAATAACCGAGCTCATCCATAACACTAAAAATTATACTCCAATATTGTATTAGTAACTCTTTTATTGCTCTATTGTCATGAGATATGATATAATTGATGGAATGACAGCTGCATGCTTATTTATATTTGCTAATTGAAGGAGATGAATTTCGCTCCTTATGCTAACATATGGATGTATATTAGATTCAACCATATTTTAAGGAGCTTCTGGTTGCTGCTTTAGAACTTCTGACATCTTGCCGCTGTGCGGGAGACACTGGTTGCCCTAATTGTGTTCAGGTCAGTTTTAATTATCACTTGTTATAATGTCAAGGTCCGCCTTCATAAGAGTAATACTCGAATATTATTGAATGTTGCAGAATCTCACTTGTCAAGAGTATAACGAACTCTTACACAAGGATGCAGCGATTATGATTATTAAGGTTCCGGCTTAAAACTCTTGGACTTGTATCAATAGCCGTATTTCTGTTTTCAGCTACTGAATAATCTTTATTTGTACAGGGTGTTCTGGATGCAGATAATTTGTTTTTTGAAGGTCTCCGGGACTCCGCAAAACCCGATTAACAGTGTTTTCCACACGGATAGTTAGTATTTATATCCCATCACTATAGATGATCTCGTGTTTCTCCTTACCAAGTAGGTAAAAAATCATTGGATCTTTGTTTGTTTGTAGAAGGTTTATTATTCCTAATTGGGAAGGTGTTTTCACACACATAACATAAATATGAAGAAAGGAAAGTAATTGTCTAGTGGTTAAAATGATGGTGAATTTCTTTATGATGACATCCACGTCTATCAAGATTCATTAAAGTTTTTTTTTTTTTTTTTTTTCAATTTTTTTCTTTTAAACTACCCTTCAATTAGTTAAAAAGAAGGTGGAGATCAAATTTATTTTAAATTTTAAATTGAGAGAATTGTATAAATACTTCTGACATTTTACGAAATTGTACGGAAAGATAAGATTTGGCCATATCAATACAAAACCCTTCTGACTTTTTAAAATATTTCATGGACACCCGTTGCCGTTAGGTTTCAATCATTAAAACACTAACGGTTAATGGTCAAAGGTGTAAAAGAGAGAAAATACTTTTATTACTTTTTTTAAAAAAATTAAATAATTAATTAATATATTAGATAATTAAATATTTTTTAAAAATATTAAAAAATAAAAATAAAAACATGATTTGGTCCTTTACCTTCACTCCCCTAGAGCAGGCGGAGATGGAGTCAAGCGTGGCTCGAATGAAAGGCTCCATTACTGATGGAGGCCGTTGGATGGGTGCGTTTCATGGAACAGATCTGCTCCAAGCGATTTGTTTTTTTTTTTTTGGTGAGGAAATGGTGATTTTTTTATGTTGATTTTAGGTTTTTTTTTTTTTTTTTTTTTTTTGGAGATGGTTGATGATGGATGAATGAACCTTGAAATAAAATGTTTTTTTTTCTACAATTTTATTTCGCAAAATGTCAGGGTGTTTGTGTAATTCCCTTTCCCTCTTTCAAATTTAACTTTTTTTATTAAATGATCAAACTAAAAATAACTTTTTCATTAAATGATAAACAAAAATTGGCCCATGCAGGTCTCGAACCTGCGACCTTCGCGTTATTAGCACGACGCTCTAACCAACTGAGCTAATAGGCCAGTTGGTTTGTCTTAAGCTATATAAATTATACGTTTCAATGCCAAGGTTATGTTAAATGGTCAATTTTGCTGTAACATCATGATGAGGTCACAGGTGGAAGCAAATCAAATCATGAGGGAGAGACGTAGAGCTCCTTTCAATGCGCTGTTATATATGAATTTGAATCCTCTCTTCACGTAACCTTTACTTCTTACTTTTTTTAAAGTATGTGATTGGATATTAATAAAATAATAATAATAAGTAAATATATTCTAACTATTTATTTATTATAATACTTATATATTATGAAATTAAAAAAATATAAATACAGATTAGGTGAGAATAAAATTCTGGTCCATTATACCAATGAGTTTTCGAGAATTTTAAATAACTTCTTTTATTCACTAGTTCTTCTGTGTTAGAATTTTAATGTGCTTCGATCACTAGTTTCAATATTTCTCTCTCTAATTGAGAGTGATTTTCATTCTCTAATTTTAAAATGATTAACCTCAATTTTTTAGAATTTAAATGCGTTGGACGGGTGAGAGTTATTAAAAGATATTTTGGTTAAAAAAAAAAAGGTTTATTTTGGCTAAAAAAGGGAAAAGTTTCTAAAGGGGCTATTTTTAAAATACTCATATTTTGCGATTTATTTATAAATTTTCCACTAATAATTATAGATTAGGATTTCTCGAGACAACTATTGTCGTGTTGAGTGGACTCTCTTGTTTTTACAACAAAGACGAACGAGTTTGTTGAGACTTGATTGAGAGGCAGAGAGTGTAGAAAAATGGGGTGGGCAATAGCTCTACACGGCGGCGCCGGAGACATACCGCTCTCCTTGTCACCGGAGCGGCGCCTTCCGCGCGAGGACGCCCTCCGCCACTGTCTTAACATTGGAGTTAACGCTATCAAATCCCAACAACACGCCTTGGACGTTGTTGAACTAGTGGTACACTATACTACCCCTATCTCTCTTCTATCTATGATCTATCTAACATTAAATCATGTATGCATTTAGAGAAATTGTTTTAGAATATAAGTAGGATCATTTTTGTTGATATTTTATTTGAGTTTGTATCAGACTCTTGTTCTTGGTACAAAATGGGTTTCTTTGCTATGAATTATGTTATTGCTCGTGGTGATTTCAATTTT
Organism: Xanthoceras sorbifolium; assembly: GCA_003430845.1. Lineage (NCBI taxonomy): Eukaryota > Viridiplantae > Streptophyta > Magnoliopsida > Sapindales > Sapindaceae > Xanthoceras > Xanthoceras sorbifolium. The sequence continues at coordinate 28,367,238 of CM010610.1, read as the reverse complement.
GGTTCAATAAGGTCGATTTTTCGTGATAAATGAAATACTTGTAGGTCTGGGTGATGTATATTAAAAGTGTTTTATTTCAGAAGTTGTGAAATGGAAACATTCCATGTCTCGAAGATTAGTTGATGTTTAGATAATGGACTCTCTTTGAGAATTAAGTAATTAATGATAAGGAGATCACTTGTTAACAAATTTGGGTACAGAGAAACACAAATTCATATTAAATGTGAAAAGGTCTGGATGTAGTTAATTCGTATTTTTTTTTAATCAAGATTTTTCTTTTACCATTGAACACACGTTGGTAATTGGTAGCTACAACTTGTAGCGATCAATGACAATTGAGACATATAAAAACCTGTTGTACAAGCCTGAATATCCAAGCATTAAATTGCAACATGCTCAGTTTGCTTACACGATGCTTACTAGTGCTAATTAAGCCTAGCAACGAACTCCTTATATGGTTGCTATATATCTATTGGCCCCAGTGATCCCCTTTTACAATTTTGAAGAATAGCCTGGAAAAAGAGGTTCTCAGCAGTTCAATGTAGACAATTTTTTATGATAAAGATATACACTATTTGTTTGATTAATCAATGAGGTTCACAATGCAATATTGATATTGTGATTGGAGTTCTTGACTTATATGCACTTCTTATGCATTATATCTGATTTTTCCTATATAGGTTCGTGAACTAGAAAACCACCCAAATTTCAATGCAGGCAGGGGATCTGTCTTAACCAGCTTTGGCACAGTTGAGATGGAAGCTTGCATCATGGATGGCAATACTAAGAGATGTGGAGCTGTTTCTGGACTCACTACTGTCGTAAACCCAATATCGCTGGCTCGACTTGTCATGGAGAAAACTCCTCATATATATCTTGCATTTGATGGAGCAGAGGCTTTTGCAAGGGAGCAAGTTAGTGACAAATATACCCTGCTTCGTCTATATTTTCTTGTCTGTCTAATACCTGAATACTGGAGTGCCTGTCTTTTGTCACTTTTTATTTACATTTGGACATTCATTTAAATGTTCATTTGCTGGTCTTCAGCTGTTGTCTCATTCCCCACATCATTTTTAACCGCTATTTCATATTGTGGTGGCATTGCATTGAAATCGCATAAGTCTTTTTAAACTACTTTAAGAAGTTTAGGTAAAATCTGATTCTTATTATATGCAGATCAATATATACCTTGGTATTATGCAAATTCATGTGATTAACTGAATAATCTTTTAGTGGTTTTTGCATTATTCTGGTTTAGATACCTTGTGATGATAAAATTTCCTTATCTTCACACCTTGACGTTGTTTTCTTCTTTTTTCGGTAATGTTAAGTTTTGTTGGAAAGAAAAATCTCCACATCTTTTGTTTTCCTGAGTTTGAGCAATATTTCATAAAGCATCCACATGGAATGCACACACACCACTTTGTTTGAGCAAATAAAAAACGACGCTATGCAGATTTCTCTTCTATTAGCTGAAGAAAGCATGTTATCAACTTCAAATTAATGTCTGATTCACAAACACTAGTCGTATCTTACTTGCTGAAATACTTCATTTATGGGTTGTGAGACAGATTCAAATTGACTATAAGTCTCCAAAATGCAAATAAAAAAAAAAAAAAAAAATTATAGGAAGGGGTCATTTTATTTCGAAATAGATAGATCTCATTAGTAGCTATTTAGCTGTGAGCTGGACCTTGATCGAACTCTGATGTCAGATTGTGGCTTTTTTATCATTCTTCAGGGTGTTGACACTGTAGATTCAAGTCATTTTATTACTGCAGAAAACATTGAAAGGCTAAAGCAGGCAAAAGAAGCGAATAGAGTCCAGGTATACGTCGTATCTTTCCTTCCAAGGATAACAGATGAGATTCATAATTTAGATTTATTATTTATTATAATATTTTTGTACCCTTGGATAGATTTTAGTTTGTTAGTAATTCACTTGGTGTGTTCCCTTCTCCTATGGGTTTGAAAGAAAATCAAATTTCAAAATTTTTACTCCATGGCTTGATATTGAGATGGAAAGATTGAAGTCTATCAATGATTTTACATAATCTTTGAACACTTGAAAAGTTGGAATGTATATTTTAGGTAACATTTCTTTTACCAGGCTTTCACCAAACTTTAATGTATGCATGCCCAAAACCTGATTTTAACCTTTAAAACACTTTATTGTTTCTCGGATTCCAACTGTTAACTTTTTATATGAATTTACAGCTAGATTATACACAGCCCATTCAAAAGGAAGTCAAATTAGAAACTCATGCTGCAGATGGTGACAGCCAAATAGGAACTGTTGGATGTGTTGCTGTTGATAATCATGGAAATTTAGCTACTGCAACCTCTACTGGTGGATTTGTTAACAAAATGGTGGGTAGAATTGGGGATACACCAATCATTGGTGCAGGAACTTATGCTAACCACGTCTGTGCAGTTTCTGCTACTGGAAAAGGTGAAGCAATTATATGCTGTACTGTTGCTAGGGATGTGGCTGCTCTTATGGAGTTTAAAGGTCTCTCTCTCGAGGAAGCAGCAGCTTCTGTTGTAGAGGGCGCTCCTAGAGGCACTGTTGGCTTGGTTGCTGTGTCACCTTCTGGAGAAGTCACCATGCCTTTCAATACGACTGGCATGTTTCGAGCTTGTGCTACTGAAGATGGGTATTCAGAAATTGGAATATGGAGTTCCGAGCAAAGTTAAGTAATCTTGTGGAGGGTCACTTCTTTAGATTGTCTATCCTCAAAATCTACCTTGTTATAACTGTGTTAGGTTGCATGTAAAGTTGTTAAGGGAAGGGCTTTCGAATTATTCACGTCGAAAATCACTAGTCTTGAATCTTGACATTCAATATCCTATTGATTGCACTAATTATGTTAGAAGTATATTTTCTCTCAATGTGATCTTAATCTTACATGTTAGAACATTGTTTCACATACGAGAAATATCTCAACTCATACTTATTCATCTTCTGAATAGCTATTGAAACAGGGTTAAATCTATACCTTTTAGTGCATGTCGCCAATAGAATTTCTCCCAAATAGTTGTGAAGGACTTGTTGAAAGACCTACGTTTTTGGGCTATTCGCAAATCTCCCGAGGCCAAACCAGAGTATAGCTTTAACCCCTTTTTTTTTTGGGAGAAATTTTCAACTAAATACCCTTTTTCAACCTACCCTCTGCTTACAAAACGAAATGGTATAAAGCATCTTTATTCATCACTAGTACAAATACCGTGCTGTGTAATGGCATAAACCACTTTGTAATCTTCACACACTCAAACCAGTAGCTTGTTTCAAAGTGTAAAAGACATTATAAACAAACAGATAATTTTCAGGTGTGTTTGTAAGGAAAGCTACGCAACACAATGGTATCAACGGTGAGACCTGTCCCGAATCCGAATAGAACACCCCAATCCAGCCCTTCACCTGTTGTGATCTTTCCTTCCTCCATGGATTTCTTCCTTATCTCATCTAGGACAAAGAACACGCTAGGCGCGCCCATGTTTCCATACTCGCTTATCACACGTCTACTTCCCCAAAGCTTTTCCTGTTTGAGCCCAACTTTCTCTTCAATCTGGTCGAGAATAGCTGAGCCACCCGTATGCACCACCCAAAACAATGAGTTCCAATCTGTGATACCAAATGGATGAAATGCTTCAACCAAGCACTTGTCAATATTTTCAGATACCATCATAGGCACATTCTTTGACAGTTGCATAGTGAGGCCTATTTCGCGCATGTGTCCTCCTATTATTTCCTCCGAGTCAGGAATGATTGTTTGTGCAGTGGACACGATTTGAAACAATGGTCGTTCACTCAAAGTATCAGGATTAGCGCCAACGATTAGAGCTGCTGCACCTTCACCAAAGATTGCTTGGCCAACAAGACAACCTAAGTTGTCAACACAAGGTCCTCGGAAAGCACCGGTGTTGGTCATACAAGAGCTAACAACTAGAACACGCGAACCCACATTATTTTCAGCGAAATCCTTGGCCAGGCGGAGGGCAGTGGCACCCACATAGCAGCCTTGAAAGTATAACATGACTCGTTTAACAGAGGGACTCAGGCCAAGGAGTTTGGTCAGTTGATAGTCTGCACCAGGCATTGCCACACCCTCAATGGAAGTGAATATGAGATGTGTGATTTTGGATTTGTGTTGGCCCCATTCTTCTATTGCCTTGGTAGCTGCTTCCTTGCCAAGTTTTGGCACCTCAACAACTAGAATATTCTGACGTGAATCCAGAGACGGGGCATTGTAGGAACAGAGATTTGGGTTCTTTTCAAGAATATCTTCAGTCAGGTGGGTATAACGTTTCTTTGTATTTGTTTTTTCACCTGTAAGTATATAAAATGACACGTTCATAAAAACAACATATTATATTCATTATTAAGCAATTAATATAACAAAATTTATGACAGGGCATGTAATTATAAGTGATAAAAACGAATACGTTGATGTTTTGAAAAATGGTTTTACTCACAAATACGCTTGAATTTGTCTTTTAGTTGTGTCATGTGCTGAGTCTTGGTGACGCGGAAGTAATAATCAGGATATTGATGTTGGTAGATGCAGTTAGGTGGATTTGCTGTACCAATGGCTAAAATTGTGGCTACATGATCAGCTGGTCCTTGTTGCTGCTGGGGTTCCTCTATTTTCACCATTTTTGAAGCCATTAAATTAACAGTATGGTTTCTAGTTTTCTCAAGCAATTACAGTTATATAATGCTTGAAGATGATCAATATACCTCTTTGGCAGGTTTTGATGGTTGTTGGTTGTCACTATTTAACCACTACCAAAAAAACAAAGAGCCTACTTGATTGATGGCTTCTGTTTGGAGGATTATTACTTGTAGTGATCCCTTTTAGGTTGAAAGAGTCACTAAAATAATGCATACATTTTATTTCTTCTCTTTTGGTGAAATTTTAAAATAACGCTTAAATTAATAGCAAATTTAAAAATGGCTCCGACTAGAAATATTATGTTTTTTTTAGCCAAGAGAAATGATTTTCGGACCAAAATCCCCTTGGTAACTCCCACTCCCTCCAACTCATGTTAACCATAAAAACTAAAGAGAGAAAACCATTTGAAATTACTAAAAGAAACTCATTTTCAAACAGACTAAAGTTAGAGAGATCAAACTCTGCATTATAGATAGAGAAGCAAGAATTGTAGAGAGAAAAAACACCGTCGATGAAGAGGAGAAGAGACAAAACTTGATTTGCATTTATTGGACGTTGATTCTCGACTATTGATTTCCATTTTTATGTCTTGATAAGATAAGCGATTTGGATTTGTTTGATTTGGCTTGAATTCGCTATATTGTGCAATTTTTTCTTTTATGTTGAACATGTAATTTTTTTTTTATTGTAATCCTTTTCATTATTACGTATTATTTAGGGATATTTGCATCAACTTGGTGGCAAAAATGGCAAGAAAAGAAAGTCCAGGGTTGTCAGTTTTGAATTTGTTATTAATTTGAGGGTTCAAGTTGAGAATTTCCTTTTCAATTTTTTTCTTTTTTTTTATATATAAAAAGAAATGAAGTGGGAGTCAATTTTAGATATAAGAGCTTTGTTGTAATTTAAAGAATTTTGGTTGCTCTAACTAATCCAAATGAAAAAAGGATTTCACATATGGTTGAATGGGTTGGACAAAAACTTAAAACACTATAGTGTGTGTATGACTCATGCATGGTTTGTTTTTTCTAACATTGGATTATTGTGCTCCAATTAATTGGTTAGGTTGAAAAAAGTGATCACCATTGATGATTAAGCTGTAAATTATTCAATTAGCTAATTTAATTTTTAGATCTTTAACTCGAATAGAATACGATATGCTTATTTGAATAGAAATTATATTTGATCTTCACCGTTCATCATACACGATAGAAATTTAGGATTATACTTTTTATTTTTAAAAAAATTTAAAATCTATTTTTATAAAAAAATTAAAAAATAAAAAAATAAAAAAACGAAAATATCCCTTTAACAGTTAAATTTAATTTTAATTGACCAACAATAAGAATATTGTGTGTACGGGGAGTGAATATGCAAACATCAGTTAATTATTTCTAAAAGAACTTTTGTCGTAAATAACTATAAGATGAGTTATTTCGCCTGTGTAAATTACAGAAGACGAAACTCAATACACATATGAGAATATAAACCGAGTATAAAGCCGATAGAGAAAACCATTTCTTTGGAGAAAATTCAGAGACTTACAAGAGAAAGGTTAGAGATACTTCGGTTTGCTAAATAACCAATCACATAAAATACTCGTGCCCGGATACACTGAAGCTGTTCTCCATATAGTATGACAGCTACATACGAACCCCATCAATGGAAATGAAGTTCGCCAATGGAACCGACCATACAGACAAACAGTAGAAGTAGCATAGCAGCAAGTAATTTGTTCACCAAACTGAATAAATAACTTATTTCTAATAATAATCAATTTTCAGAATTCTATGACAATAATGACCAGATTATCTGGCTGATTCTTTAAATTACAAAAACAAGGGGAAAAATTATGTATTTGGGTTCAATTACATTGAAATCCAAGGAGCTGAGAAATTATTACAAGAATAGCTAAAGAACAAATAATTCAACAGCTTTGCATAAACTAAAAAAAAAAAAAAAAAAAAAAAAAAAAAAAAAAAACCCATCAACCAAAAATGAGTTCTCCTGCAACTCTTCACCTAGTACCTTTTGAACTTTCTAATGTATATAAAATGTGTTTTTTATCTTTCACGGCGCCTATGATGAAAATCAAAAAGAAAATGCTTCTAAAGATGTAAAAATTTTCTACTTCTGCCTCTACAGTAATGCGATCACAGGCTGACTTAAAAATATTGAAGATCGCATAAATTACTGATGAACATGAAGTAGCACATTTTTAACCTGTGATGCATTCCTGGACATATGGATGACTCTGGTTTATATACCGTTCCCATAAGGGCTTATACCTGGTAATGGCCAATTTCAACCATGGTTTCATGTTCCCGTTAAAGTGAATAACAGCTGCGCTCTCAATAAGACGGTTGTCAATGTTCAGATCATAACCCAATCCTAGGACATGCCATCTCCTATCGAGTGGCTCTGTGAGTCCGTAAAAAGCTAGAAGAGCAGGAGGAAGGGTTCCTAGCTTCCACAAAGTCCGGTCAGCATTCTGCTCCTGCCAGTAATGATACCGTCCAGTCACATTTGCTTTCCTCCAGGCAACCAAGTCAAAAACATTCATACCAAATGCCCATCCACATGCCTGCGGATCAAACTTCGAACTAATAATTGGGTTTGAGAAATTGAGATACTTGCAATACCGATGAAATGCTTCAAGACAAGTTTCAACCGCAACATTCACATTTCCATGTAAATCCAATGAGAAAAGAGGCGTCAGATCTTTTTGCACAACCATCTCTGTGCAGTTTCTGCTACTGGAAAAGGTGAAGCAATTATACGCTGTACTGTTGCTAGGGATGTGGCTGCTCTTATTGAGTTTAAAGGTCTCTCTCTCGAGGAAGCAGCAGATTCTGTTGTAGAGGGCGCTCCTAGAGGCACTGTTGGCTTGGTTGCTGTGTCACCTTCTGGAGAAGTCACCATGCCTTTCAATACGACTGACATGTTTCGAGCTTGTGCTACTGAAGATGGGTATTCAGAAATTGGAATATGGAGTTCCGTGCAAAATTAAGTGATCTTGTGGAGATTCAATTCTTTATACTGTCTATCCTAACTGTGTTAGGTTGCATGGAAAGTTGTCGAGGGAAGTGCTTTCACGTCGCTAGTCTTGAATCTTGACATTCAATATCCTATTGATTGCACTAATTATATTAAAGTATATTTTCTTTTAATGTGATCTTAATCTTACATGTTAGAATATTATTTCGCATATGAAAAATATCTCAATTCCAATTTAAATCTTCTAAATAATTATTGAAACAAGGTTAAATCTATATCTTTTAGCGCATGTCGCCAATAGAATTTCTCTCAAATAGTTGCAAAGGACTTATTGAAAGACCTATGTTTTAGGGCTATTCGCAAATCTCTCGAGACCAAACCAAAGTATAGATTTAACCCCTTTCTTTTTGGGAGAAATTTTCAACTAAATACCCTTTTCCAACCTACCCTCTGCTTACAAAACGAAATGGTATAAAGCATCTTTATTCATCACTAGTACAAATACCCTGCTGTGAAATGGCATAAACCACTTTGTAATCTTCAAACACTTGAACCAGTAGCTTGTTTCAAAGTGTAAAAGACATTATAAACAAACAGATAATTTTCAGGTGTGTTTGTAGGGAAAGCTACGCAACACAATGGTATCAACGGTGAGACCTGGCCCGAATCCGAAGAGAACGCCCCAATCCAGCCCTTCACCTGTCGTGATCTTTCCTTCCTCCATGGATTTCCTCCTTATCTCATCTAGGACAAAGAACACACTAGGCGGGCCCATGTTTCCATACTCGCTTATCACACGTCTACTTCCCCAAAGCTTTTCCTGTTTGAGCCCAACTTTCTCTTCAATCTGGTCGAGAATCGCTGAGCCACCCGTATGCACCACCCAAAACAATGAGTTCCAATCTGTGATGCCAAATGGATGAAAAGCTTCAACCAAGCACTTGTCAATGTTTTCAGATACCATCATAGGCACATTCTTTGACAATTGCACAGTGAGGCCTATTTCGCGCATTTGTCCTCCTATTATTTCCTCCGAGTCAGGAATGATTGTTTGTGCAGTGGACACGATTTGAAACAATGGTCGTTCACTCAAAGTATCAGGATTAGCGCCAACGATTAGAGCTGCTGCACCTTCACCAAAGATTGCTTGGCCAACAAGACAACCTAAGTTGTCAACACAAGGTCCACGGAAAGCACTGGTATTGGTCATACAAGAGCTAACAACTAGAACACGCGAACCCACATTATTTTCAGCGAAATCCTTGGCCAAGCGGAGGGCAGTGGCACCCACATAGCAGCCTTGAAAGTATAACATGACTCGTTTAACAGAGGGACTCAGGCCAAGGAGTTTGGTCAGTTGATAGTCTGCACCAGGCATTGCCACACCCTCCATGGAAGTGAATATGAGATGTGTGATTTTGGATTTGTGTTGGCCCCATTCTTCTATTGCCTTGACAGCTGCTTCCTTGCCAAGTTTTGGCACCTCAACAACTAGAATATTCTGACGTGAATCAAGAGACGGGGCATCGTAGGAACATAGGTTTGGGTTCTTTTCAAGTATATCTTCAGTCAGGTGGGTGTAACGTTTCTTTGTATTTGTTTTTTCACCTGTAAGTATATAAAATGACACGTTCATAGAAATAACATATTATATTTATTATTAAGTAATTAATGTGACAAAATTTATGACAAGGCATGTAATTATAAGTGATAAAAACGATTACGTTGATGTTTGAAATACGATTTTACTTACAAATGCGCTTGAATTTATCTTTCAGTTGTGTCATGTGCTGAGTCTTGGTGACGCGAAAGTAATAATCAGGATATTGATGTTGGTAGATGCAATTAGGTGGATTTGCTGTACCAATGGCTAAAATTGTGGCTACATGATCAGCTGGTCCTTGCTGCTGCTGCTGGGGTTCCTCCATTTGCACCATTTTTGAAGCCATTAAATTAACAGTATGGTTTCTAGTTTCCTCAAACAATTACAGTTATATAATGCTTGAAGATGATCAATATACCTCTTTGGCAGGTTTTGATGGTTGTTACTATTTAATCACTACCAAAAAACAAAGAGCCTGCTTGATTGATGGCTTCTGTTTGGACGATTATTACTTGTAGTGATCCCTTTTAGGTTGAAAGAGTGATTAAAATAATGCATACATTTTATTTATTTTCTTTTGGTAAAATTTTAAAATAGCGCGTAAGTTAGTAGTAAATTCAAAAATGGCTCCGACTAGAAATATATATATATATATATATATATATATATATATATATATTTTTAGCCAAGAGAAATGATTTTCGGACCAAAATCCCCTTAGTTACTCCCACTCCCTCCAACTCATGTTAACCATAAAAGCTAAAGAGGGAACCATTTGAAATTACTAAAAGAAACCCACTTTCAAAGAGATTAAAAGTTAAGAGAGATGAAACTCTGTATCCTCAATAAAGAAGCAAGAATTGTAGAGAGAGAAGACACCATCGGTGAAGAGGGGAAGGGACAAAACTTGATTTACATCTATTGGACGTTGATTCTCGACTATTAATTTCCATTTTTATGTATTGATAAGGTAAGCAATTTGGGTTTGTTTAATTTGGCTTGAAATTGCTATATTTGTGCAATTTTTATTTTTTTTATGTTGAACATGTAATTTTTGGATTGTAATCCTTTTCATTATTATCTTCACCCAATACTTACGAATTATTTAGGGACACTTGCATCAACTCAGTGACAAAAATGGCAAGAAAAGAAATTCCAGTGTCGTTAGTTTTGAATTTGCTACTAATTTGAGGGCTAAAGTTGAGAATTTCCATTTCAAATTTTTTTTATATATATAAAAAGAAATGAAGTGAGAGTCAATTTTTTTTTTTTGGTACAAAAGAGGGCAAAACTCAGCAGAACAAAAGACAAAAAGAAAATAGAGATTTAGCGAGGGACTAATCTAGCCATAGCTAGGTTTCTACGATCATCCTCAAAAATTAGAGCCGCCTGGGGAGGAATAGTCTCCAGCGCATGAATACCAAGGGCCAAATCATGACCCAAGCCAGCCAAAACATCCGCCAGCCTATTAGCTTCTCTAAAAATATGCACAATAGAATATGCCCAGTTAGCTTTCATCAAAGAGCAGTAAGCATCCACTAGGTTAAAACAAGGATGATTCACACAAGGTCCTGTATTAACAAGGCTAACAACATCCATGAAGTCAGACTCCACCACAATAGACTTAAACCCAGAAGCCCTAGCAAATTTTAACCCTTCATATAAGTCCCACAACTCAGCTTCCATAATACTCCCCACACCAATCTTGATAATGAAACCCCTTTTTCCAGCAGATCTCACAATTTCTTAAAACACCGGTAGTAATGATGGAGCTGTCACATGCCCTCAAGCTACCATCCACATTTAACTTAATACAACCTTCCACAGGAGGAATTCACGAAATGAGCCTAAGAGAGGGCTCCTTAAAATTCTCTCTTGTCCTCATACAATTCCACCACTCCTTAACATACCTAAAGATAGGGATATGAGAGTTAACAGGAATGACAAAATTGATATCAAAGACTTTACAACACCGCCACTTCCAAATATACCAGATAGTCAAAGCAAACACCATATACCAAGGAGCATCACCAACAATGAGGGCAATATTCTTAAGATTAGCATAAATCCAAGAGATGAAACTATCACTGAATGTTGTAGAAGAAGAAAAACCAGCACATACCTGGTTCCAAATGCCCACTGAATACCTGCAGCCTCTCAAAAGATGGTCAACGGACTCCAGACCTGAGTAGCATCTGGGGCAAGAAGAGTCGGTGGTTAAACAGTTAGTCCTGTAATGATCATTAGTGAGAATCTTTCCGTGTAAAAGGGACCAGAGGAAAGTCAGGACTTTGGGGGGAAGTTTCAGTTTCCAGATAAAATTCCACTGCCAATGAGGGGATTCGGAGTCAATCCCAAGATTGTAGGCCGTCTTCACTGAAAAATTACCTCTCGGGCACCCTTTCCAAATGATTTTATCAGGGATGTCCCCAACGTGAATTTTAGTAATTTTATGGATGATGTTCTAAGGAAGGACAGTCGCTAGTTTCCGCAGATTTCAGCCAGCTTCCACCACATAATCCTTCACTTCTCAAACAACAAAGTGTCATTTAGAACCACAGAAGCATGATTAGCAAGGGAACCACAATCTGAAACCCAGACATCAGTCCAGAAGTGGACAGAATTACCATTCCTTATCCTCCAATTAATGCCAGAGGATAGAAGTTTAGCTCCAAATTTAATGCCCTTCCAAGTGTTCGAGCAAACAGATTTATCACCATTACCAGGAACCAACAAGTTAGCATTATTCAAGTACTTACAGGTAAGAAGCTGTCTCCAGACACCTTTCTCACCTTGGAGGATCCTCCACCCAGCCTTAGCCAAGAGGGATTGGTTCATCAATTTCGTGTTCTTGATTCCAAGCCCACCATTACCTTTAGGAGTGTAGATAGTCCCCCAGTTCACCAGATGAACAGTCTTCCTATCCACAGTATGCCTCCATAAAAAAGTCCCTATTAACTTTGTCAAGCTTACAACACAGATCATTAGGAAGTTTAATAGTTTGCATGGAGTAAACAGGAATGGCTGCAGTGACAGCTTTAATTAGGATAACTCGACCGGCCATAGAGAGAATGGCACTCTTCCAAGAAGCAAGTCTTTTCTGAGTCTTCTCTAGGATCTCACAATAAGTATGCTTAGTGATTCTACTATATAATAGAGGAACTCCCAAGTACTTTCTCAGGTCATTGGTGATGGGGGAGCCACAGATACTAGCAGGGGCCCTAGCGTTTCCATCCCTCACTAGACTATAACAGAACACCCGAGATTTGCTGTAACTCACTTCCTGACCTGAACTACCACAGAATCTATCAAGGCAAAGCTTCATGCTCTCAGCTTGCTGGACAGTAGCATGATCGAAGAGGATAAGATCATCAGCAAAGAACAAGTGAGAAATTAGAGGCCCTCCTCTAAAGACAGAAATCGGCTTCCAAGACCCCTTATTCATACAATCCACAATAAGGTGATAGAGCTTTTCCATACATATAACAAAGAGGTAGGGAGAAATAGAGCCCCCCTGCCTAATACCACACCCCGGAGAAAAAGCATCAGAGATTTTCCCATTCAGAACAACACGGTAGTTGACGCTTCTGACATGTTTGGTCAAACATGATCAAATCAACAAAATGTTTGGTCAAACCCACCTCTAAAAGCACATTCTCAATAAAATCCCACTGAATTTTGTCATAGGCCTTCGCAAGGTCAATCTTCCAAGCTAAGAACCCTTTCTTACTCTTAGAGACATATAATTTGTGAAGGACCTCCTGAGCCACCACAATATTGTCTTGGATTTGTCTGCCAGGATTAAAAGCAACCTGATTCGGACCTACCAAGTCTGCCATAACACCCCTCAGTCTGCTAACAATGATATTGCTGACGACTTTGTACGCTGTATTACAGAGACTAATAGGGCAAAAATTAGCCATCTCCAGGGGACTAGGGATTTTAAGAATGAGAGCAATGAGTGTCTGGTTTAGCTCAAAAGGGAAATGCCCAAGTCTAAAGTTGTCTGTCACCATATTCACCAAATCCATTCTACAGAGCGGCCATTAATTCTGGAAGAAAACAGCTGGGAACCCATCAGGCCCAGGCGCTTTAAGGCCCCCAATATCAAACAGACTAGACTTTACCTCTTCCTTAGAAATACCCCTGCATATACTTTCCTTAGAAATGTCATCAATAGTAGGAATTAAAGCAAGAAGACTGGTATAATCAAAGCTAGCATTTTTATAGAAGAAAAGGGATTTGAAATAATCACAAGCAATCCTTTTCAAACCAAACTTATCATCAACCCAATCCTCGTTCACATCCCGCAGACCTTCAATCTTATTCTGCCTTCTTCTGATCATGGTGGATAAATGAAAAAATTTAGTGTTACGATCCCCGCAACTAAGCCAATTGTTTCTGGATTTCTGAAGCCAAAACATCTCCTCCTGATTAATTATGTTATTGTACTCATTATAGAGCAGGTACTCTAAGGAGACAAGACTAGAATTATAATTGCAGCTGAGGCTTTTCTGAATCCCAAGAATTCTAGCCAATAAAACCCTCTTCCTTCTGAAGATATAACCAAAACTGTCTTTATTCCAGTCTTTAAGGTTTGCAGTGAGAGCATTCAATTTTTTAGAGAAGCTCCCCACATTCATGTTCCAACAATTCAAGACAAACCCACTATAATCAGCGTGCAAAGCCTGCATAGCTTCAAAACGAAACGGTTTAAGAGAATTGCTGGGGATATGGGCACTATACAAGTTAAGCACAATAGGGCAATGATCCGAGTTGATCCTAGGCAGGTGTCGCACAAAGCCCTCAGGGAACATCATCCTCAAATCAATGGAGCAAACAACACGGTCAAGCCTACATCAAATATCGTCATTCACACCTCTCTTCATTATCCAAGTAAACTTCTGTCCCACAAATCCCAAGTCAACCAAGCAGTTAGCATTGATCCAGCCTCTGAAACCTGTATCAGAATAACAAACTCTACTTCCTTTTCTTTTTAGCAATATGAGTAATTTCATTGAAGTCTCTTAAGACAACCCAAGGGCCTACAAAGCAACCCCTAATAAGATTGAGATACTGCCAAAGTTTCTTTCTAATACCACAGCTGGGATTGGCATAAACAACAGTAGCAACCCAACACTTGTTAGCCTCAGCAGCAACAAAAGTAATCGTGTATCGCGAGCTAGCCAAAACCTCTAGTGAGACAGATGGGTTATTTCAGAGGAGCCATAACCCACCCGAAAAACCATCAGCATCAACAATAAATTTACTAGAGAAACCTAGTTTATTGGCCACCGACAAAGCCCTGAGGCCACTGATTCTAGGTTTATTCTAAGTTTAGATATAAGAGATAAGAGCTTTGTTGTAACACCTCAGCCTACTTTAAAGAGTTTTGGTTGCTCTAACTAAAATCCAAATGAAAAAAGGATTTCACATATGGTTGAATGGGTTGGACAAAAACTTAAAAACACTAAAGTGTGTATGACTCATGCATGGTTTGTTTTTCTAACATTGGATTATAGTGCTCCAATTATTTGGTTTAGGTGGAAAAAAGTGATTACTATTGATGATTAAACTGTAAATTATTCAATTAGCTAATTTAATCTTTAGGTTTTTAATCCGAATCGAATACGATATGCTTATTTAGATGAAAATTATATTTGATCTTCACCGTTCATCATACATGATGAAAATTCAAAATTATACTTTTTATTTTAAAAAAGTTTTAAAATCTAATTTTGTAAAAAAATTTAAAAAAATAAAAATATAAAAATACCCCTTCAACAGTTAAATTTAATTTTAATTGACTAACAATAAAGATATTGTGTGCACGGGAGTGAATAGTTAATTACTTTACTTCCAAAAGAACTTTTGTTATAAATAACTGCAAGATGAGTTGTTTCGCCTGTGTAAATTGCAGAAAACGAAACTCAATGCACATATGAGAATATAAACCAAGTATAAACCCAATAGAGAACCATTTCTTTGGAGAAAATTCAGACACACTCACAAGAGAATGGTTAGAGATGCTTCGGTTTGTCAAATAACCAATCACAATAAAGACTCTGTGCCCGGATGCACTGAAGCTATTCTCCATAGAGAATGACAGCTACCATAGGAACCCCATCAATGGAAATGAAGTTCGCCAATGGAGCCGACCATACAGACAAACAGTAGAAATAGCATAGCAGGCTAGCAGCAAGTAATTGTTCACCAAACTGAATAAATAACTTATTTCTAATAATAATAATTAATTTTTAGAATTCTATGACAAAAAAATTCACAATAATGACCAGATTATCTGGCTGATTCTTTAAATTACAAAAACAAGGGAAAAAAAATTATGTATTTGGGTTCAATTACATTGAAATCCAAGGAGCTGAGAAATTATTACAAGAATAGCTAAAGAACAAATAATTCTACAGCTTTGCATAAACTGAAAAAAAAAAAAAAAAAAAAAAACCATCAACCAAAAATGAGTTCTCCTGCAACTCTTCACCTAGTACCTTTTGAACTTTCTAATGTATATAAAATGTGTTTTTTATCTTTCATGGCGCCTATGGTGAAAATCAAAAAGAAAATGCTTCTAAAGATGTAAAAATTTTCTACTTCTGCCTCTACAGTCATGCGATCACAGGCTGACATAAAAATATTGAAGATCGCATAAATTACTGATGAACATGAAGTAGCACATTTTTAACCTGTGATGCATTCCTGGACATATGGATGACTCTGGTTTATATACCGTTCCCATAAGGGCTTATACCTGGTAATGGCCAATTTCAACCATGGTTTCATGTTCCCGTTAAAGTGAATAACAGCTGCACTCTCAATAAGACGGTTGTCAATGTTCAGATCAAAACCCAATCCTAGGACATGCCATCTCCTATCGAGTGGCTCTGTGAGTCCGTAAAAAGCTAGAAGAGCAGGAGGAAGGGTTCCTAGCTTCCACAAAGTCCGGTCAGCATTCTGCTCCTGCCAGTAATGATACCGTCCAGTCACATTTGCTTTCCTCCAGGCAACCAAGTCAAAAACATTCATACCAAATGCCCATCCACATGCCTGCGGATCAAACTTCGAACTAATAATTGGGTTTGAGAAATTGAGATACTTGTAATACCGATGGAATGCTTCAAGACAAGTTTCAACCGCACCATTCACATTTCCATGTAAATCCAATGAGAAAAGAGGTGTCAGATCTTTTTGCACAACAACATCATCGTCAACAAAAACTATCTTCTCCAGTTGTGGATAGATCTCCGGGATGTAAAAGCGAAGGTGATTTAGCAAAGCCAGATACTTTGGATTCCGCAATTTCGGCTCAATCCTCAAATCTTGATACTCGCCAAAATAGTATGCCCGTGAGTCTGCATCAAGGAGCTGTTTCACAATGGGAGAATATGAAGCATTCAACCAAGAAAACTCCTCTATATTTTGCACTTCTATTGTGGACCCTTTGAAGTCATTATTAAGTAACCAAGCCTGCATAGCTCCATAGGTGACTCCATTGGTGACAATGTGGAAGACTATCTGTTTGGGATGATCAGCATTAATGATGGTTGAATTGACAACTACAGACGTAGCCAGAACATTATCTGAAAATATACAGAAGTGGTAGAGGTTGTTGTCTACAAGTCGAGGAGAGTTTCTCCTCTCTTCCGCAAGATCTTGAAGAGGCCTAATTCTGAGCCAATCTACTGTGAGCTTGACTTTTAGGCAGTGGAGGCTTTTAGGTAGTCCTTCCGCCACCAATTGCCCAAACACTGTACTCTGAACTGTTGCTGCATTTGCACGCTCTTCAAGGGCTTGAATATGAGATTTCATTGTCATTATTGTGGTTGCAATGTCATAATGGGCATCTTGTGCCTTGAAAATAAGAGATGATAGGCTACTAATTATTGGCTCTGCTTCATCTAGAGTGATAGGCTCTCCTCTCATGGCAGCTTTTGAAAGCAAGAGCTGACAACTGCGGATCTTCTTGCTTAGCTCCCAAGCAAGATGAAGGTTGTTGTGCTCTTTGGCAATGATGACATAAGCCTTGGCAAGTGTCATCTGTTCTGCTAACTGCCGAGAGAATGAGGCAGCACTCAATATTTCTTCAGTAAAATTTAATCCCTCCTGGACAACCTGCTCTGTTCTTGCATTTCTTTCCTGGCAAAGAGAGATAAGAAAAGGGTAAGTCCTCAAATAATTAATCCACAAACAAATTAGCAACATCATATATCATAAATTATCCGTAGTCTCGGTCAGTAGATGCAATGACAAACAGTCCTGAAAACTATTTAATCTGCAGACTACAATATATTTAAAAGGATCGCAATGCAACAAACATCAAAGAGGTCCATGCATGTGGAAAAATGGAATCAACTGTATCATTAACAGCTAATGACTGTCAACAAAGATTCACATTCGGGTTCCAATTGACCACTAAACAACTTCTTTAATATTATCTAATTACAAAAACCTATGTCTACAATGCTTGGATCTCTTTACCTAAAAGAACTAAAATTCTATAAAACAGGCACCAGTTAAATTAAGAAAATTCTGAAAAGGATGTGTTTCTACATGTCCAAACAAATTATTTAAAAGGTTATAACAACGTAGGTAGGCAGTTCTTAAAGGCATAATCAAATTGTGGTGGAGACCTATACCCACAAGCAGGAACACACTCTGTTGCTGATGGTGGTAATCAAGGTAATACCAGATCACTGTAAAAGGAGGGAGTGGTGCTGGCAGTGGCGGCAACTACAGTGACAGCAGTGACATTATGGTGCCACAGTAACAGCAGTGGTAGTAAAGAAGTCACCTATGGTAGCAACATGGTGCTCTGATGGTCAAGGTAAAGGTGGTTTTTTTATTCCAATCTATTTCATTTCTCTTTTCGCATCTGTACCACTACGACTTGCCAGAAAAAAAAAAAGAAGGAAAAGATTGAATTTGATCTATCATTTTAAATACAATCAGTGCAAAGTACATGAGTTCCCACCAGAAAAAAAAAATTCTACTGCCAATTCCCACAATTCTTTAGCAGACAAAACACACAAACACAGACAGAAAGGGAGAGAAGGAAGAAGATAATACTATAATTTTGTAGCCTCTTGATGATACCAGACAATACAGTTCCTTATAATTCATCAACTAACATTCAGTAAGCAGCTGTAAATAACAAACTCTAATTCATAGAATGATTAAACTGGAGTGAAATCTTTTAGAAGATAATGAACATTTTGAGCCTGAAGTAGACAGATTTTTTCAAAATAGCATTGTCCGAAGCTCCCCGGATGCTTAATAAGATTAAGAATGTTCCATTGGTTAACTTACGATCCTCACACATGGAATAGCCTTACAATAAAAATTTTAAAATTTCCTATAAGTCCTCACATTGACAAGTGCTCAACATAATGCAGGAATGGCAAAGGAATCATGTATTAAAGAAGGTTCCTGCTTTATAAGTGCATCTGGGCCGCATTTTAGTGGTAAAAAAAGAAGGTTCCACAATCTAGAATTTCTTAAATAATGTGTTCAAGAGCAAAAGAAAGCTACTAACATTTGAGAAGTAAAAACAAAAGTAATAACCCCATATATTTGTGTACCCATGACATAAGAATCTTGGTATCATGAATCTAACATTTATGAGTTTAACCTTATCCTTTAGCATTCCTTTAGTTATGAGCTCAAGATTTAGTTCCTTCACATGGTTATTTCTTTTCTAAAAATCCTTTAAGAATGTCTAATGATCTTCTGCAATATCGATTATGCATAATTGTTCTATGGAAGGAAATTGTCCTTACATATATAGAAGAGCTTGCAGTCTCAAAATACATTTTCCCTTTCTCTTTTCCCTTTTTACGGCAAAAACTCTTATCATTACTGAAAAGAATAAGTTTCTTGAAGCTAAAATACGCATGCTATTCATAATAGGTAATTTGGACAGCAACATTTAATCCAGTTCTTGTGTCACAGGGTTCAAAGATGCAAAGTTGAATCTTGTTCTCGCATTCTTGTTTGCTATATAGAATTCCAGTGCATGGACTTCTATACATGACTATCTATTAAAAGAAAAATATAAATCATAACCTGATATTAGTAGCTTGTCACACTTTTTGACAAACATACTAACAAGCACATGCAAACCTAATACGTTTGTTGTAATTGAATTTTCTTATTTAGCTAGTAAAAACAGCACCTCTGATCTATTTGCATCACATCATATAGACAGGCGACCATAAATGTTCTGAAACGTGCATATAACACATTAGCACAGTAAGAAGAGATACTATAAACTCTGTTTTGAAAGATTCCTCCAGAAAGAGATGTTCAGAACAAAATGCTCAGCTCTGGAAAAGTTTTAAATATTTTGAGCAAGGCAGTCAACCCAAAAAAAACTAAAACAAGTACTTAAGAGATATTATGAAAGACAAGATAAAGCTCAACTATCAATAATATTTTGCCAAAACAGAGTTTGAAACAACATCAATTCTAAATACATATGTGTTTTTCAGACTTAAGAAAAGGTTAATATACTATATTCATAATCAAATGTTAACCATCGGGCACACAAATTTAATCAAAGGGGAAAATTAAAATTAAGGGACAGTATTTCCAGATACAAAAAAATGAAGACCTATCCTACAATGTTGATGGACTGAATGAACAATGGATCAACAGATAGAGAAAAAAAAAATCCTTGATCAACAGATGAAGACCTATCCTACAATGCTAGATTGTCCAAAAGTTTTGCCCAAATGATATGGCTTGTGAATTGTCACTAATACATCATTTACCGCATCATTTAATGATTTACATGGTATGACAACTCACGTGCCACATTATTTGGGCATAAATTTAGGCAATCTAGCATCACTCATTCACAAAAATCTATTATGAGTAGTTGACTTAAGCTTCAAAGGTCTAATACCTATAGTCAGCATTGCTTATTAGCATATTACAAGGATTCAAGTTTCAATCACAAATATGAATTCCATATAGAATTATCACAGATTCCAACATCCATCTGTCTATCATTTTATGTAACAGGAATGCAGAGATTTTACTTGTAAATCATAAAGTTTATTAATGAATAAAATTAAAATTGACTACAAAACACTTCAATTTGTGTTAAATGCTCTTTAACTTGGTGATATAGAGCAAAAAAGAATTTCTTGGTAGTAACAGAATTCATATCAGTGGAGTACAATATGCCAATTATTACCTGAAGCTTTCATAGTGAATTTCAACTCTGACTGACACATTAAGGCTTTTAACACAAAGACCATCGAATCGATTCTGGAATGTAAACCAACAGGAAAGACCTTGTTTAACATAAATTTTAGCCCATAAATAAACTCGAAATTCATTAGAATTCAACTTTGAAAACAGGAATTTATGAAAGCCTCTAACTGCAAAAGGTAACATTCCTATATATAAGTGCAAACATCGAATTTGAAACTTCAACCATGAGTAGACTATAAGCAAAAGACTATCAAACCAATCTTTCATTTCATATCTTAGATCAACATACCATCAAAATTCCAAAAACAATTCAAGAAATCATATTTCCAAATATACCAACTTTACAAGCTCCAATATCAAGTTGGCAACTCAAAAAACAACCCAACTCGTCAAACGAAACAACGATCACATATAATAAGATATTGAATAATTTACAAAAAGAAGATAAGGGTTGTGTAAATGCTTACGAGTACAGGCTGGTCGACCCGATCTTCATGGTGATTATGTTGAACTATAAACAAAACCAATCCCGCAATAGAGAACAGACCAAGAAGAGACCAGATCCACCAAGAAAACCTCCTTCGAACCGGGCGCCGATACTCGGCAGCCCGCCGCCGCATCTTTCACTGATTCTCTCCACAATTCAACACCAAATCAAGATTCCAAACAAACCCATTTATCAGATTTGAACAACAAATTCAATGAAACGTAGAAATAACAAATCTCTCAGCATCCCACTCTACATGAAAAAACAGAAACTGTCCCAAACCCAGTGGTCTCTATAAAAACACCAATCAGAGAAAATGGAGAGTTTTATAAGTAAGGTAAAAGAATTAATAATGGAAACAGTGATCTGGGTATTGATTGTAAGAGCAGTAAAAAGAAGAAGAGAGTAGAAAAATTTTATTAACAAAAAATGAAAAGGTGTTTTGGTTTTGAATGTGAAGACTGAAGAGTTTTTCGTCGCTGTTGCTGTTGTTGTAGATGTCAGGTTTTGTAGGGGAGGGAAAGGCCAGCACATGTAAGCACGTGATGGGTTTTCATATTTCACTATTTTTTTATTTTTTTTTGAAAGCTTCACTTATTTTGTCATATAAGTTACCATCTTTAACTATATATTTTTTTTTTTGGTGGTCGTATGCATATTCCGGTGATAATTACATTTCGTAAAGAAATTTTAAGTTCAAATTTTTTTTAAAATTAAAAATAATATATATAAATTTTTTCTTTATTTACTGCCAATTTATTAATAGCTTTCTTATTTTCCTTATGAGGGAACTTCAATTTGGTTCCTATTTGTTTGAGAAACCTCACTTTTTTACTCACGTTTCACTTTTTAGTTCTTATGGTCCCTACGTTAAAAAATTCATCAAAATAGTCCTTCTGTTAAAAAAATGTTAGTCAAAATGAGTTGACTGAGGGTATAATTGTCATTACGTTAAGAGACCGTTAGGATTGTGACACGTGTAATTAACTTAAAAATCCATCAAAATGGTCCTTCTGTTAAAAAAATGTTAGTCAAAATGAGTTGACTGAGGGTATAATTGTCATTACGTTAAGAGACCATTAGGATTGTGACACGTGTAATTAACTTAAAAAGATAATAAAAAATTAATTTAAAAATTAATTTTTTAAAAAAGAACAAATAATTAAAAAAATCAACAAAAAAAAAAATACTCCAGCGATGGTGTCTGGTTCAGTTTTCTTTTTTTGCTTTTTTTTTTTTCTTCAATTGTTTTTTTTTTCTCTTCATTTGGTGTGGAGATCCAATCCCACCCTCCATTAGGTTTGATGGAGGGTGGAGATCTAATCTGGATCTCCACCTAAATTTTTTTTTTTTAAATTCCTTTAATTTTTTTTTAAAAAATAAAAATTTATTAAATTTAAATTATTTAAAGAGTAAATCAATTTGTTTTAGTGTATTGAGGGGTAAAATTGACATTTCATTAACTCTATAACAGTTGACTAACCTTTTTTTAACAGAATGACCATTTTAATGAATTTTCTAAATGTTAGGGACCATGGGAACTAAAAAGTGAAACGTGAGTAAAAAAATGAAAATTTTAAAATAAGTAGGGACCAAATTGAAGTTCCCCCTTTCCTTATTGAAATGAAAATTTCCTTTTGTAAGAATACCACTAATAACAAACTTGTTGAGTACGTTCTTTTTCACTTATGTGATGGAGTTCGAGTCTCACATTTATTCGTTTAATTTCGCCTAGTCCCGACCCAATTGGTGTATATTTTTTTTAGAATTTATTTCACAAACATATCTTTTATTCAATGCACGTCAAGTTAATATAAGAACTTTCACCAAAATAAAAGTTTGAATAGTTCATGTATTATAACAATTATCATGTAAGAATCAATTAAATTGTTATGATGTTTGTAAATTTTACATATAAAACTTTGTAAAAAGTCTTTCTTTAGTTATTCAAATTAACTTGATTTTTTATTAGTGAATTAAATTGTGGAAGATACTTTTTAATTTAATCAAAAGGGACAAACTTACTAGTCTTATTAAATATTAGTTTGTTTTATATATTTTAATTTATAATTAATGTATCCAAATATTTATTAAAGATTGTAAAATTTATTAAAAATTTATACTTTTACACTTTAACCCCTCAAATATATTTTTTTGATATAAAAGTCTCTCTAAATAAAAATTTCTAACTTCGTCCCTAATTGAATTGATAGTGTACCTTCCTTTTACCTTGATAGATAAAAAGTTCGAGTTTCACTTCGTTTATAAAATTAATTTATGGGCTAAAATTGACGCTAAATCATACATGTGGTTGAGAATTTTGTAATTTGCATTTTATACTCTTAAATAGGAGAAAATCTTTAATGTATCTTTATTCCTTCTACGTACATTCAACCACTATAATCATATCATACCATATGAAAATTATATATTATTGGACAGAATTATGCATTGAAGATTTTCTCCTTACATAGCTGGCTTATTTTGTAAGAACTCAAACCTAATTATCATACATACATTACGCCCGACATAGAGGTAACTAGGGGTGGGTATTTTCGGGTTGGGTTAAAAAACTTCAATCTAATTCAACTAAATATAAATTATAATCCAACCTAACCTAATCCAATTTTGGTCGGGTTGGGTTGAGTTGGGCTTTTAAACCCAATAAAATTAATTTTATTTTCTATATTATTTAGGAAAATTTTAATTTAGTCCCTATTTTTTAATGAAACATTAATTTTTTACTTACATTTTATTTTTTGGTTCGTATAGTCTCTAACGTTTCATAAATAGATCAAATTAGTTCTTTTGATAAATTTTTTGACGGTCAACCATTATAACATTATTTAAAAGATAGTTTTACCCTTGAAGAATTTAATTAATAAAATTATATTTTTACCTTCCAATTAAAATATATAAAAATAAATAAATTAATTAATTAATAAAATAATATTAAACTAAATTATAAAAACTTAAAAATATAAAACCTGTTAAAAAAAGATTTCAAATTAAGTTATTTTATATATACTGTAGTGGCAAACATAAGCACTAGGCCCAAAAACGTTTACAAAGTACAATGCCCACTCATAAGCCCGATCTATTCTTTTCAAGTCTTTATATAAAGGCCCAAGACTAGTTAGGCCCATTCTAGAAGGGTCGATATAATCTCAAGCCCAAACCAGACTTCAACAGACCATCGGTTCAAAATGCAAACCAAGTCAAATGGTCAGTTGAATATTCCGATATTTAGGTCTAGAATCACGGATCCTATTTCCCACCGACAATAGTAACGAGAATAGTATAAAAAGGGACCCTCACCCTAAGTAAAGGGGTCACGTGATTCTGTGCAAATAAACACTGATTAAGCAATATTTTTACTATCAACAACATCTGACATTCTTGACAATTGCCAAACTTTGACACATTCCGGCCAACTCTGATCCACGTTCTACTTCTTTCCGATCTTCGTCATCTCAATTATAACTATCAAGAAGTATCTATATACCTTGTTTTACTGTTTTGATTATCACCATCTACCGTTTACTAACTTGATCGTCAGAGTGTACTTGGCCGGCACTACCTCGATATTCCAAGCGATCTATCGATCACCTTTTATTTTGATTTTGCAGATTGTAGTGTCCCGGTTACTCATCTACCATTTTCGTGGTCTATGCATACAAACTAGGGTAAGTTGGTGCAATTTACCTAAAAAAAAAATCTAATTTCAAATATATATATAAAAAAAAAGCTCCTTATTGTACAAGCTTGTCGTATAGTTTTAAATTGTAGTTAAAAAGGCCTCCTAATTGTCCACCGAATCCCCACTTTATAAGTGGTTTATTTATTAAATTCAAAACAAAATGGTTATTTTCTTTAAAAAATGTTAAACCTCAGAGGTTAATATAATTATTTTCTTCTTATATATATTCTAATTTTTTTAGAGAATAAGTGTTTTTTCCATTTATTTTTAAGAAAAATTAAAATTGCCATGAACTAAGGAGTCTTGCAAAATAAGGGAAGCTCGAGCCTCCCCGTTAGTGACGGGGGAAGCCTGACTAGATCTCCATGGAAATCCATCAATGGGACTGGTGGAAATCCACCAAATTGGATCTTCACTAGTCTCATTTTGTTTTTCTCTCTTTTAAATAAATAAATTTTCGTCGTTCATTTTAGAGATATAATTTTATTTTAAAATTTATATTTTTGTATGAATAAATCTTCACCGTTCGTTTTGGGAACATGAAATGTGAGGAAAATTCAAATGTGGTAACTTCATAACGGAGATGAGATCTTAAAAAAAAAAATTATGTTCTTTTCAACTTTTAAAATTTTTGATTATTTTAATTATGTGTATTTTAATCTTTTTACACTTTTAAAACGATCAATGATCAAATCTAACAATAGAGAAGGTAACTACTAGTTTTTTAATAAATTAATTTCATCTGTAAAACGTCAAACACTATATAAATTGTCCGTAATTTATCATTGAATATAAATAGTTACATAATAAGTCATTATAAGTTGGGATCCCTAAGCATTAAATTGTTAAAAGTGGTAATATTCCAAAAATTGGTGGATGGTATTCACAAATAACACAAATATTGTGGAAGCCACGTAAGATACATTTGTTTTTATCGTTTTCCTCGAACAAACTCCTGCCTTCCAAGTTGCCAACTCGCCCAAGGAATCTGCAAGCCTCTCTCTTTCTCTCTCGCTTCCTCCTTCTCCCTCTTTATCATTGAAATTTTGCCGCTCAAATCCTTTATTTTACCACCTCCAGGTATTCACCTCTTATCATTATTATTATTATCATTTTTTGTTAAATTATGATTTGGGTTATTGTTTCTTTTCTGTTTCTATTTATATGGGTTGTTCTTTTTACGTGTGTTGATTTTGTATGTCTATTGATGGATATTTTATTTTAGTACCCATTATGTTTTTTAAGTTAAAAATGTATACCAAACATAATTCGTTTCAATCTTGAAGTGTTTATTTATTTATATATTATTCTTGTTTCTAAGATGAAATTTTAATAGATTGTAGTAAGCTGAGCTTGATGCTACTATTTAATAGATTTGTATTTTTCTTTCCCCTTACTGTTTTTGAAGGCGATAGCAATTAAAAGTATAGATTTTGTTTTATGGGAAAATATTAAGTTGATTGAAAATGGCCTTACTATAATATATAGTTCTAATGAAAGTTACATTTTCTCTCACTATCTTAACAAGCTGTGTTGAGGCGATTGAATGTGGGAAATATGTTATGTGTTGAAATTAGGATTATGGATGATTAATGCATTAGCAATTGATTGAGTTTTCACTTTGTGGGTAATGCAGTTTTGGTGGCACACTCATTAAGACACTTTATAGAAAGAACTTTTTTTATTATTATTTTTTTTTTTTTGAAAGAAGTACGTGCGAAATGGTTATGGTTTAGGACTGTAAAGAGAGTACGCGTATGATTTGATCACAATTTCACAATGCTATATGTATTATTTTTCAATTTCAAGCTAGATATATGGATATTTTTAATTAAGGCAAAAGCCTTGATAAATATATTCATGTCAAATTTGTAAAGTATAGTTGAACTTTGGCAGTGATGCTTTTGGTGGTTTGATATATCTATGACAATTGCATCATGTCACTAATTTTATATATTGTTGCCTTTTAGAATAATGAATCACAACTGAAGCATATTATAGGCAGAATTCCTTTCTTTTTTGATGTAATAATTGTTTTTTGGATGAAAAATATTTCTAAGTTGATGAGATTAAAGATTTTTACATGATGACCTACTTGGTACTCTTACTTTAGAGTTTTGGGAAAAACACTATATTAGTATTTTTCCTTTATGCTTTTGCTTCCCTTTCAAATTGTAAGAGTTATTTCATCTTCAGGGAACAAAGAGTGTAAATGGAAATGAGTAAAACGTCTGAGAGGTTTTCTGCCGATTTTGTGATGGGAGGGGTGGCAGCAGTAATGGCCAAAAGTGCAGCAGCACCGATTGAGAGGGTGAAGCTTTTGTTGCAAAATCAAGGAGAGATGATTAAGAGAGGACAACTCAAGAGACCTTATATGGGTATTGGCGATTGCTTTAAGAGGGTCTTGAGAGAGGAAGGTCTGTTGTCTTTTTGGAGAGGTAACCAGGCTAATGTCATAAGATATTTCCCTACCCAGGTATTATTCATTCATTTACAACTGTCTTGTTTGATCATTTGAATCTTAAATAGTACTGGTTTTCCTTTTTATGATTTTAACACTTTATTTGTAAGAATGTCTCCTTTTTTCATAGAGATGGGTGATAAAAAAAAACATTTGGCTGAATTGTTTACTGGAAATTCTTTATTTCGAGAAGGGCATGCATTTCTTTTCTTCACATACTGCAATTCTGGACGTTTTATTGTTTTCTTAGGGATTTTGATTTGGTTTAAGTTTTAAATATATGTTGTAAACATGAACAGGGATTTTATTTGAAACTTGACTGCAGATTAATGTTGTGTTATTTCTTTTATCTCTCTGGCATTTTGTCGTTCCATTAAATCTTATTATTCTTCAAATATCTTCAAATTCCATACCAATAGTTAGAGCACTTTTTATAGATTTTTTTGGCTGGAAGTGTCTTTTGAGATGATATGATTAGCTCCAATACCAATGTAGTTCATATTTCTTAATTGTATTGGTGGTACTGCTGTCCAGCAATGCTTCTGTATGTTACATTGGGAAACTGCCGAAAACTTTTCAAGTCACAACTTTGTCACTCACTGCTCCTCAGTGTAGCAAGACATCAATTTTCCTTTATTAAATGTATGTATGCGCTGAAAACCAAAGAAAATTTAGCTACTTATTATGATACATTCCTTTTTTCTTGAACTTATTAGGAAGCTACTGTTATGCAGTTTAAGGTGGCGAAAGGAGGGGTTTTTGTTTTTTACATATGCAGTATTCTTGATTCACCTGGATGGCTTTCCCCTCAGAGCTTCTTATGCAATTAATAGTTGTATAGGAGGGAAAATTGCAGGTGCTGTAACAAGCTTATTAAGCTTCAAACAGTTGCCCATTGACATTAAACAAGTGTTGGGGGTGGAAAAGAGCCAAGCCAGGCCTTATGCTGACCTTTCAGCTTAATCTTTCAAGCATTATGCTTGAACTTTGTTTTGTTCTCTTTTGATTAAGTAGTTTTTTGGTTTGGGCTGGCTATCCAGACAGATTATAAACATTAAAATGGGGTGGCCTGCATAAGTATATTTTTGATTTAAATTACTCTTAATAATTTCATTAACATATATTAATACATTATGTAAAATTTGTTGGTCTCAGTGAAAACGGTGCTGTCACTGACATATGGTGATATAATGTGCAGTTTTGCACAGTATGCAACTTTTAGGAGCATTATGAAAAAACAGGCCGCTTAAAATACTGTTTGGCAGCAATTATATCTTTCTTCCATTTTGATTGGCAGACTTTTTTGCTATTGAACTTTCAAGAGGTTCTTTATACACTAATGAGCACTTCCCAGAACTTATCTATAAATAGAATTTTCAAAATCCACTAAATTGTGGACAGCTATTAATTAATCTGAGCCCAAGCTTTTTTCTAGTGACATTGTTTGCTTAGCTGTCCTCATAATAAACATTTTCTTCATATCATAAACAACATATTATCTTCTCCATTTGAATGTGGTTATTATTGGACTCTCAAATTGCATTTAACCAACTTATAAAGACAATGGTGCTCACCTGAATATCTAGTGCACATAAAATAGTGTGACAATGACACTAGTTTTAAGAGATGCTGTTGTGTGCACGTTAGAACATTATGTATATTGATTTATTTACAAGTTAGGAATGAGACAAGCTGAGCGTGACATTGAGCTACTGGTGGTAATGGAAAGTGTATGTTCTCTCATGTAATGCCTCCGGAAGGGAATGTAATTTTAAGGTTAACATTTGATTAATTTGTACCTTCAAAAAGGTACATATCCCCCCGTTTTCTATTAAACTGCTTTTGTGTTAGCACATGAAAATGGGTTGATTTGCTGTTACCATCTTGTACTTTAATGTTAAAACTACCAGGAAAAATAATAAAAATAGTTGGCAAGATGCTTTTGAAGCAGTAGTATCATACTTATGCACAATGGTACGAAGTTTTAAGTATAAATTTAAATTTATCAGTTTAAACCTTTCCCTGTGAAATTACATGACTTGTGCATCTGAAATTTATTTTTTAATATTAACCTTTTGGGGCATGGAGTATCTGCAAATGGTGTGTGTTCTTTTTTA
Source organism: Xanthoceras sorbifolium (assembly GCA_003430845.1). NCBI lineage: Eukaryota > Viridiplantae > Streptophyta > Magnoliopsida > Sapindales > Sapindaceae > Xanthoceras > Xanthoceras sorbifolium. Next base: position 28,337,968 of record CM010610.1, on the reverse strand, counting down.
AATTCTTTTGGGTGAGAAAGCATTTTTGAATTTAACCAGTTGCAATACTTTATCGTGAAAAATTCTCATGGAGTCTTGGACTCCAAACGTGCGGCAGCAGAGGAGGAGCCTACTTACGTAAATCTGTTAACCCTCTTGAACATATTCAACACAGAAATACTTAAGCAGATGAAACTCCTTAGATAGAAGACTTTCACAGATTTATTGAAATTCAGAGGGATAATTAAATAAGCAATCAATGGCTTTTACATCATATTTTCAATATATTCATTGATGAAAACAGTGGGATCAATCTATATTTTTGGGTTTGATTGTGAGTTGTAACTTTTCCCAGCTCTAATTCCAAAATTCGCTTTTTATAAATGGCATTTCCTTTATCCCAGCTTCAGACCTGCTTACCAGAAGTAAACAGGTTATAAACTAGCAAACACTCTCTAATTTTGCAGGCAACTCCAAATTGCTAATTTATTATTGACTTGAGATTAGTTATCCATTGACTTTTTGTTGCGGGATTGGATACTGTATTATCTATTTTTTTACAGCTTGCTCTGTAATCTTTTGTATACACTTGCGTGTATTATTACAGATTCATCATTCTTTCTCATGTTATGAATTTCCATGGCAGTGGTAACATTTGGATCATCATGAATTATAGATATTATGTTTGTTTTCTTCTTCCTGTTGATCAAGTGATGCATTGTAACTTTAGGATTTGCATTTTTAGCCTAGGGTGAAAACTTGAAGATAGTGAGACATTTGTCCAGGGATTTGAGGAGATTCTTTTTATGATTGATCACTTGACCCTTGTTGAATAGAACAAGTTAGGGGATGTGGAAAATTGAATATAAAATGGAGATTTAGATTATAATTCTGCACTTTCTTTTGAGTTTCGAGAACTCTGCATTTTTATTCAGTTTTTGTATATTGCATTTTCATATGTATATTGCGCCCCTGCCTAATTTTATCACTTAACAGATGTTCGATTGTCCATAGGCTTTCAACTTTGCATTCAAAGGTTACTTCAAAAACCTTTTTGGTCGTTCAAAAGAGAAAGATGGTTATATTAAGTGGTTTGCTGGGAACGTGGCTTCAGGGAGTGCTGCTGGAGCAACAACTTCATTATTTTTCTACCATTTGGATTATGCACGTACTCGATTAGGCACTGATGCCAGGGAGGGCACTGTCAAAGGTCAACGTCAGTTCAAAGGGCTACTAGATGTGTACAGTAAAACCTTGTCAAGTGATGGAATAGCGGGCCTTTACAGGGGATTTGGGGTTTCAATCGTGGGAATTACTTTGTACCGAGGCATGTATTTTGGCCTTTATGACACCCTGAAGCCTATCATTTTGGTTGGGCCTTTTGAGGTAACTGTCTACACCTTATGTGGAACTTATAACTGTGTACTTTAAGGTATATCTTTAAATTCAAGAGATTGTGAATTTGTATGCACAGTTTTACCTGAAGAAGGGGTTTTGATTTCAGTCTATGGATGTTTAGGCAGATGTTATGCTGCTGCAGTCTCACAATATGTGAACCTGCTTCAGAGATAGCTCATTTTAAATAATGTAATCGATAAATTGTTCTTGGACATCTGATTTGAGGTGGTCTATACAAAATTTAGCAATCATTCTGTAGTAAATATTATGATGTTGAAAATCATTTTCCTATTCAAAGTTACTTCTTTGTTGCCAAGTAAAATGTATGAGGTATGCTGCAATATCAAGTGTTTCTAGTTCCTTCACATCTTCCAGCTTTTTCTTGAAAACCAAAGGTGATATGTTCACCTACATTTTGCAGGGGAATTTCTTTGTCAGTTTTCTGTTGGGTTGGAGCATCACCAGTGTCTCGGGGGTCTGTGCGTATCCTTTTGATACTCTGCGAAGGAGAATGATGCTTACATCTGGACAGCCGATGAAGTATCGCAATTCCATGCATGCATTTCATGAGATCATTCGACTTGAGGGCTTCAGATCACTGTTCCGGGGGGTAACTGCAAATATGCTTCTGGGTGTGGCAGGGGCTGGAGTGCTTGCAGGGTATGATCAGCTTCATCAATTTGCATACAGGCATGGTTATATCTTTGAGCCACATCAAAAGGTATTGAAGTAGAATCCTGCACTTGGAATTTTGTAAACTAATATAACTCACAATTGGTTCATACTTAGGGGGTGACACTTTAAAGAGATTTTAGCTGAAAAAACATGAAAACGAGGAGTGGGGCAGTTGGCAGAGGCGCAAGGCGAGGAAGAAAATGTTGATATATTGCTACCGCTTGGGCGCTTCCTCTCCAATGCCTAGAGGTGTCTAAAGCTCTCATCATATACATCATTTGTACAGTCAAATGAATTAATTGGTTTATTTTTGAAACAATTTGTAAGATAATAGGAGGATTATATTAAGAATTAGTTGAAAATGTGTATTGAATGTAAATTATATATTTTTCAGTGATTCTTTTAGCATCGAATACTATTTGTTACATGAATACTCCTCCTTGTAAACCCTGGCAAGTTTTGGGCTAATGGTAGAGGCCTACATGAGTTCTTTTGGCTAATGATGAGGAGATTTTATCTAATTAGCTTTGATTAAATTTTAGGGAAATCTTCGAATTCTTCCTATTATTTACTTTCATTAGAAAAGCAAAAGGGATTCATGAAAACCCGCACCGCTTCCTATTTTAACATCCACATTGCCATGCAAACCTTTAAAATTATACGGGTTCGTGAGTGGGGCTTTTACTCACGGGTTTTTATCTACATCTTCGCCCATTTATAAATATGTGAAATTATGAAGAAAATGTTAAAAATAATTAATAAACAATAATAAAATAATACTCTATTGAGGCAAATAATTTTTAAGTTCTTTCCTAATAACAAAATAAAATATAGATAATTTTAGGTCAAAATGACATTGATCTTAACTTTTGAGTGTATTTTATTTTTTTAAGAAATATATATTATATTATTTTTAATCTATGCGAGTTTGTAAGTTTGGGTATGGATTTTGTTATTTAAATCTACACATGAACCTAATCTTGCATCTAATTCGATGTCCACACCCGCCTATGAATCTAATTAATAAAATTCACACTCGTCCATCATGGATAGGCATCCGCGGGGGGAATTTCCATCCCTATTCATGACTAAACATGATATCAATAATATTGGGAATCCTAGTGATTTTTTTTTTTTTTTGAAATTTTGGGATTCGTATATTAAAAATAATTCTAAAATATCAGAGAAAGAGAGAGAGAGTGACGATATTTTTCATAAGTTAAAAGTGATGTATCCATAAATTTGGATTCTTGATATATCCACCAACAAAAATCAATACAATTACTTTCTTATTTATACCAAAATTGATAACCAAAAAGGCAACGAGAATCGTCAATTTCGTCTCACTTTTCTTCTTCGCAATCTAATATATACTTTTTGAGTATATATATATATATATATATATATATATATATATATATATATATATATGCAGTGACACCAGAAATTGCAGCTTAAGAAACAAGAGAAGTAATTTTAAGCCAAAAGCCAAAAATTTTTGTGACGTTTAGTGGTGATCAAGTAGCCTCCAATTTGAGTGCTCTTTCTCCTGACAGCAATTGTCATGCATGAAGAATTTTGGATGCAATAATCCACAATGCCCTCAACAGCTTTCTTCTTGCTTGACCACCTCCTCATCATGAATCTCCACACTATCGATTTCTTTCTCTGCCCAAGTACTAACAGTGACACTTTGTGTTTCTTTGCTTCTTTCACTATTATTTCTCCTTTTTCTTTCCCTTCAACCATCACCAACTCAACTTCAACCTATTTAATCACAAACAAAAGCTTTGAGATTCCATTTTCACAAAGCTATTTTGCTTTTAAAATCTAAATAGAAAATTGCTTTACGTACCCCTGGCTTTCTCATTTGACATAGATTTTTCATGCAATGAAGTTTCTCATAACCTCTCAAGTTAAGCTTCCCATTTGTCTCTTTATAACCTGCACCAAACAGACATTTTTGATATTTTAGATGGCTAAATTCAAGAATTTCCTGTAATAATATTATGCAATGAGGTGAATAATTACGTGCGTACCCAGTTTGGAGGACTTGGCAACAGAAAGAAGAAGAATGGTGTCCTGGTTCTGAACAGTATGAGACAATGCCCATTCAAGAGCCCCTTTAGCATCAAGACTTGAATCCACCACCACCATCACCGTGTTCCCACCTCCCTCTAACCTCCCACTCACTGCTTCACCGTAATCGATCTCTTCACCGTTGCTCAGGAACTCAATTGTCTGATCAGTTTCAATGGAACTTGCAGAGGCTTTCTTCTTGCGCTGCAGAGACGGTGAATGGACACGTACACGAGCCAAGGACTTGCTGATAGACAACCTGGGTGATGGAGCCATTTCTTTTTTTCTTTTCAACTGGTTTTGGCAGACATTCAGGTTGCAAACTTAGACTATATATATGTATATACACATATATGCATCGATCTTGTTTGACTTGGGAGTGTAAGTTTATTAATGTCATTGTTGTTTGTTTGTTTGGATTTCTAAATGGTGGGACTCTTCTTGTTGAACGTGCGTACCATGAAGGTGGCTGTTGGGGGTCACAGACCACAGGTGTCATGTATCTGACAATTAAGTCTTCTCTTGTAATTTAGTTAGTTAATCATTTCACACGTTTTCTCATAAGTAAAGACTTTTTCATGGGAATGCAGTACACCACAAAGATTTTTGATGATTAATGATTTGCCAGCTCAAGAATAATTTGATAAATTGGACCCATGAAGTTCATATAATGTGATTTCAGATCAAATGTTAGAAGAGACAGCAGGAATAAGAGCACAAGAACTTACCGCATTTTATCGAGACCAAAATCCAAGTTAGAATGAGTTATCTGAATACCAGTTGGATTAGCAATATTGGTTGGCCATGGCCCCAGTAGTTGATTTTTCAAGTTAGATTATTTCAATACCTGTAAACACAACAAACATTTGAAAAATATATTCAATAAAATCAATTAGGACAAAAAAAGTTTAATTAAATATTTTTTAGGAAAAGATTATTTTCTAACATTTGGTATTAAAAGACCAAATTAAAGATCTAAGGGGATCTAGAAGATTAGGGAGAGGTCCTGGAGAAGAGCAAGAGCCGTTGCCGGGAGCCACGAAACCCACGCGCTATCGAACCAATCAAAGTGCCCTTGTTCCGATCCAAGCTGCGTGGAGAGAGAATCGTAGCTAAAAGCGTTCGGTCATCGTGATTTTCTCCATCAAATATACGCCAATCAACTATGAATATGAAAAAACTGAGGCCACCACCGAACTGAGCGCTCTTTGATCTATCAAGAGCGACCATCGACGGAGCCAACGAGCGTCGTTGAAGGAGCGCATGCATCACACACGCCGCAACCGCGTGTGCTGACACTGTTGAGCACATCATCTACATGCATCAACACTGTTCAAACGGTTTTTCGGACATTTGAGCAGACAAACATGGATTCGAACAATAACAACATGTTTCGACCCGATATCCCGAAATTTGACAAAAAATTAAATTTTGAGTATTGGATATCTCATATGTAATTATTATTCGAGTATTTAAAAATTAGAACTTTGGAAAGTCATAAAGCAAGTTATACACAATCAGTAGATCCAGCAATATAGAAATAATACTTGAAGGTACGATTCTTTATCAACCAATTAATTGACCCATAAATTTTAAAAAGATTGCACATACAACAACTGCAAGTTGGGATATATTGATGAACACTTACAAAGGAGTAAAGATGGTGAAAAATGTGTGTTTACAGACAATACATTGGCAATTTGAGCTTCTTCAAATGAAAAAGTACAGAATTATTTTTCAAGGATATTGGCTCTTGTCAATCCAATGAAGGCCAATCAAGAAAATTATCCGAACTTTGAATTCGATATCCGATTTACAAAGTCAGAGTCTTAAGTGCTCAATGTCATGATATAAGACGAATTGATGAGTTCATTGTAAGCCCATGAACAACGCCTTGATGACAAAGCTATTATCGAGGTGTAAGAAGCTTTGGGATGTCGAGTAAATATCAAATAGGAGAAAGAAAAAATTCCGGCTTTAGAAACAAGAACTAAGCCAGAAGCCAAAAATTTTTGTGACGTTTAGTGGTGATCAAGTAGCCTCCAAATTGAGTGCTCTTTCTCCTGACAGCAATTGTCATGCATGAAGAATTTTGGATGCAATAATCCACAATGCCCCCAACAGCTTTCTTCTTGCTTGACCACCTCCTCATGAATCTCCACACTATCGACTTCTTTCTCTGCCCAAGTACTAACAGTGACACTTTGTGTTTCTTTGCTTCTTTCACTATTATTGCTCCTTTTTCTTTCCCTTCAACCATCACCAACTCAACTTGCACCTATTTATCACAAACAAGAAAAAAACAACAAAGCTTTGACATTCCATTTTTATAAAGCTATTTGCTTTTAAAATGAAACAAAACTTATCTAAATAGAAAATTGCTTACCCCTGGCTTTCTCATTTGACATGTATTTTTCATGCAAAGAAGTTTCTCATAAGCCCTCAAGTTAAGCTTACCTGCACCGGCGGAGAAACAAGAACTCTACTTGATCAAATAGGAAAATGTTCGAACACACGTGACAGTTGAGTTGTTAATTTACTCTTCAATCCCAACACAATATATAACAGTTGAGGTAGAATGTCTAACATTACTTGTTTAACTAATGTTAAAAATTAACTCCTAAATTAAAAGAAAAAGAAAATTGGAAGAATATTTGCAGCTGATAAAATATTCATTAATCTCTAGACATGTAAGCACTGACCGAAGGGTCATGGCTTAGCAGAACCTATTTTACTACACCTCAAGTAGGCTGTGAGACCGTGGCGGCCTGCAACCTAGTTTTAGAGCTATGCTCCGGCACTGCCCGCATCTCGGTTTAAATCATATTCGAATTTCTGCCACTAAAATAAATGGAAAGGTACACTAATCACTTGTATTATGAGTGGATGTACGGTTCTTATAATAAATTATTGGAAATAATTAGGGTTACAATGTATGTAAAGAGTTAATATGTGTGTATATTATATATATATATAGTACAAAGACAATTTTTTCATAACATGTCTATCGATTTATAATATTGCGTTGTGTTATATCATATGCCGTAAATAAATTGTGCTTGGGTTATGTCGTATTCTACACTTGTACATGAAATTGATTACCTAGTTTGGAGGACTTGGCAACATAAAGAAGAAAAATGTTGTCGTGATTTTGAACAGCATGAGACAATGCCCATTCAAGAGGCCCTTTGGCATCAAGACTTAAATCATCCACAACCACCATCACTTTGTTCCCACTACTTCCTTCACCATAATCGATTTCTTCAGTACTTGTGCTTAAGAACTGATCAACTCTTCGATCACTTTCAATGGAAGAAGTAAAAGAGGTTTTCTTCCGTTGAAGAGATGGTGAATGGACACGAACACGAACACGAGCCATGGACTTGCTAATGGACAATCTAGGTGATCTAGTGTGTGACCGAGCCATTGTTTTCAATTGGTTTTGGCAAACATTTAGGTGGAAAACTTGGTTATTTATAATGTTCTGGTTTGTTTGCTTTGATTTCTTAATGTTGGACTCTTTTTCTTGAATGTGCATATTGCAGGTTCAAAGCCTAGGCAAGTGAGGCAATTTTAAGGTCTCACTTGTCTATATAGGCACCACTTGCCTAGGATCTTTGTAGCTTTATTTTATTTTTTTGCTTTCAAGATAGAATATTGGTTTGCACTTTGATTGTGAGGGTTCGAGTCCTACCATGCATATTTTTCAGTATATGTGAGTAGTTTTCTTTTTTTATTGTGAGAGTATATGTTTTAAGTAATGGGAATAGATATCCGGACCGTACGTTTAGTGATTGATCTCGACAGATCCCGCCAGTTATTAATCTGGTAATTGTACCCTTAAAAAAAGATAGAATATTTGTTTTTTTTTTAATATTAAGTATTTCCTTCTTTCAAACCATATGATAATAACTAGTTTTTAATTAAAATTCTTTAAATTGACCTACATATTCAATATCTAGTTAAGATTTTCAACTAGCAAGATATTGTTTTAACAGTACTAAGAGAACATAAGTAAATTAAAAAGTAAAGATAATATATTTTGGATCCTATCTCTATAGCAAGTACATTTTTGTACTATTCTTACATTTTTTATTTATTTTTCAATAAAAAAATAAAAAAATACATTTATAAAATAACTAACATCAATTTAGTCCATAAGTTTTGACGAATTATTAATTTTTTAATACAGTTTGCTTTATTATACCTATGAGCTTTAAATATATTCATGTGTCGACACTATTTTTTTTAATTAAAAAATTTTAAAAATTTTAAATGGATTAATACCGTCCATCAAAATTAATAGATGGTGAAGATTATATTAAAATATTTTTAAAATAAATTCATAATTCTTTAAAATTCGAAACTAAGTTGATAATAAAACGAATACTATATAAAATTTAACATCTTATCTGGCGTCATACTTGAAAAACGAACAAGCTGTCGGTGACAGTTGTTGCAGGTTGTGATTTTAAAAAACGTGACAACCCAATCACAATCCTCAACCACGACCTTCCACGGCTTTAAATTCACAAACCGGATTGTTCATCTGCACTCAGTTTCATTGTTATCCCCTATGTCCGCCAACCAGATTCCACTAGAAAATTAGTTTGAAATTATCAATTTTCGGGCAACGCCCAGTCACCCACTTTGATAAGATTTGGAAATAACTTGTAAATCTTAATTGGTAGAGAAAACAAAAGATTAATTGCTTCTTTTTTTTTTTTTGCTTTTCTTCTTTTGGTTTATGGAATTTATCCATAAAAAAGAAAAAATAAATCCTAAAAAAGAGAGGATAATTGTAGAAAAATTAAAAAAATAAAATCTTCCTAATCTAATGTTGTCCAACATCAATCCCAAGCGAAAAATACTTATCCACCTTCATCTATTAAATCGTAAAGTATAGGGAGACTCATCTTCACAGAAGGAGTTGTCACTCCGAACCGAGTTTGTAGCGTTTAATCTCGTCAGGTTTCATTAGACCTCTAACTCAATTGGTTTCAGATTTAAAAATAAAATAAAATTTAAAATTGAGAAACATTTTCTTTCTCACAAATTATTAATTTTTTGTTAAAAATTAACAGTAAATATTTTGATAAAAACCTTTTGCCATTAGTTGAATGTCAATTGAATTTCATTAATTCTAATAATATAAAGACATTACTGACTTTAATGTATGATTTTAAATTATTTAAAAAAAAGAAAATTTCTAATTTTTTAATTTTTATTTTAAATTAAGACTATAACGGTTAATTTAATAGTCTTAATTTAGTTATTTTTATACTACAATCAGGGGTGGACTGCAGTGGAGGCCGAGGAACCCGGCCTCCCCAATAATTTTTTATAGTAATAGATTCGAGATCTTGAACCATGGCTTCCAACTTTTCTCTTCTTATTTCGTTACTAACTACAATATCTCTTTTTAACACAAAAAGAATTTTTTTTAATGGAAACTTAACATTTTTATAGATAATTATCTTACAAATTCAAGTCAAAAAGTCTTGACCAAACTCAATATAAAAAGGAAATTTAATTAAGGCCGTTAAACTAGACTTTTAACAAATTATGAAACCAATCAACCACTTCATAAAAAAAAATAGTTTTAAAAAAATCAGATTTATTAAAATACTGATATTTTGCCAAATTCAAGTGCAACTGATGCGTCACATGAGTTGTTATTAATATATTACTTATCACAGTATTAAATAATTTACATAGTATTGACAACTTATAATGCTACGTAATTAGAGTATATGAATTCGATAAATTTTTTAGATAATCTACCATTACTCTACAAAAAAACATAATAGCAAAAATTAAAAATTTTATTTTGGTCCCAAATGATTAGCTTTTTATTGTTTTTTTTATAATAATTTTTGTGTTTTTAGTTCACATAGCCCCTAAATTATCATCAATCATCAATTTAGTCTATGCGTTAAGATTATGTTAGTTAGGCTTAACGTGAGGGATATTTAGTTTTAAGACATAATATATACTATATTTTTACATATGATCCTCTTATCCTTTGATATGTATAATTGAATAAATAAAATATTTTAAAAATAAAATAAATAAAATAAATAAAATTAATAAAAAATAATAAAATATATGTTTGAAATAATATAAAATAATAGATTTTAGAATAAATTTAAAAATAAATTATTTTAATTTTCAGTTAACTATTCTTTTAAAAAAAATATATGTGTTGTTTAATTATATAATTAAAAATTAAAAAATTTAAAATTTTTATAATTTGATGTTTAATTGGTTAAGTAGTTATTTTTAATTATTATTTTTTTTTTATCTTTTTATAGTATTGCTAAGGATTTTTTTTAAGTATTTTATTAAAAAATAAATTATATGATAGGTACACTTATAATTTTTTATCAAGTAGGAGGATAAATAAGTCTTTTAACATTAATATTTTATTATTAAGGGTAAAACAGTTAAATATCACTCACTATTTAATTTGATCATTAAAATTTTAATTAAATTAATTAAATTGATGGATTGTTAATAATTTAGATCACATTATCTAAAAACCCAAATATTGTAAAAAAAAAATGAAAAGCTATCAAAAATTTTTTTTTCCTTATTATAATATAATATAAATAAATTAAATAAAAAAAATGAAGATAAGAGAAGTAAACATATTTATACTACTTTAGTAAGAATTTAATTTTTACTATATATATTTATTAATATATATAAATAAATTTTTTATTTTATTATAAAAATAGAGATATTCTATTATAAAAGTAGGTATTCGAACAACATATTTAATAATTGATTAATTTCTTAAGTTGGTACACTTATTAATTTTGTCAATGTATTCTTTCGAAAAACCGACGAAAATTAAACAGTGACGAAAGTCACTCACAAATCATGACCGTTGATTACTACGACGAATTTCCATAAAAAAAGCAAGTGAATCACCGACAACTAGTTGGGCCAACCTAGTCAGCAATTACTACGTCTAGTCAAAATTCGGGACTGGTTCATCATGACGTTGACCTCCCAATAACTTTATGCCACTTGTGGATCTTGAGGGGACATGGGTCCCACCAAACGACTATTTTGAGATCCAATGGCAAAGCCACCGGCGACTTTGAAATAGTCGCCGTCCTTTACAAATCTCTATTGGACGCCTGGATCGTGCCAACCACGCCGTTCTCACACGTGCCACCTCCTTTTACTTTTCCTAAAAAAGATTTAACACATATTTCCATTATTTTTTGTTATTGTTCACATGGCATGCAATTATGTAATCATTTATAAATATTATTATTTTTTTTCTTATTAATTTGAAGTCTTAAAAAGGAAAAAAGGAGAAAAGGCACATGACAAAAAGTTGTCCAATGTAAATATGTAACGTAATGATCACTTTTAACTTTTCAAATCTTCACAAATTAACTATACTAGCTTCTTGTGTTTGGTTTTAAAATTTACAATTCAAAATTTAAAATTTATTTAGTCTAACCTCATTTTTTTTTTTTGAGAATAGGCCAACACCAAGACAAAATCAATCTAATATATTTTTTTAGTTAAAACAGATATACCGAGGGTCACCTACCTTCATGGTTGGAGACAACAATTAGGAGCCGTTTGTTACATGGGTTTGGCTTGTCCAATCCCATGTTTGGCCCATGCAACACAAGGATAAAAATTTTTTGTTGACTTTTTTTAACCCATTAGACCAGGTTAAAGTAAACCTCTCAATATGGTGGGTTACAATTTGTCCCACCTCTTTCTTCCTTTTTTTTTTTAAATAAAATATTTTATTAAAATATTATATATCTTTAATATTAATAAAAATTAATTTTTAATAGTTCTATATATTTTTAAAAAATAATTTAAATAATTTATTTTATTTAAAATATATTTTTAATTTAAATAATTTTATAATATATTTTATTTAAAATTACTTTTAAATAGTTTTATTATTTTTTATTAAATTTATTTTATTAATAAAATAATTTTTAATTTAATTTAAGTAATTTTTTTTTATTTAATCCAATCCGTACTGTACCAAACACATGACAGTACTAATTAGTCCAATCCTATCCAATCCAATCCAATCCCATAAAAATAGTCCAATCCAATCCAATCCAATCCCATGCAACAAACGGGCCCTTAGTATAGATAGACTTTTCTTATATTAGGGGTAAACAACTTCTATAGTTATGAAAGTAAATACCTAGACCGTGTTAGTAGAAGATTTCAACTAATGTAGTATTTAGCCAAACGTCCATTTCTTTAGTGGTTAGATGAGCTTCAAACTCATTCAAATAATTAAGGTTAAACACCTTAATAGTGTATATATATATATTATTCTAACCATTGTCTATAAAAGCGTAATCGTACATTTTCCTATGTTGGGGTAATCTTTTCCCATTGTTGGGAGTAGACGATTTCTAAAATGAACGTAGATATCAAGATCGTACTTATATAGTTTAATTTTGACTGGTTTCGGTAGTCTTCTAACTTACAAAGTATTAAATTTTTTTAATTAAAAAACACTCATATGGTATTTAATTATTATTAACAACTTAATAATAGCATTGGATATGTATTGTAACATAAACTAATGGTATTACTTTAATTTTATAGTAAGTTAAGTATGAAACCTACTACGAACTAACTAGAACCAAAATTAGTTTAAAAAGAAAAGAATATATATATATATATATATATATATATATATATATATATATATATATTGGTAACATGGTGTGTAGAATAATAGCATAAAAAAATATGCATGGCACTTGGCAAGGTGAGGTTTGTCCAGTTATATATTACTTATACTTATATTTTAAAATTGTAAGTTCGAGTCGTGTTAACTTATCAAATTTCGAATTAATTGGTAATAACTTAAAAAAAAAAATGACACCCATTGGCCATTCATGATTCATATATTCCTCTTGAATTATAAAAAAACAAAAGCCAAGCAGTTGCTTACCAAAACCCCACTTCCCTCTCACTCTGTCTGTCTTTTGCATGTGCGAGAAGTTCGCACGTGCCACCCAAACGTTACGGTATTTTTCAATTCTTAAAAGTCTATAAAATACCTCCCACAACACGGACCCTTTCTATCTCTTACAAGTCCAACACACTCGTCTCTCTATTGAAGTCTGTCTTCGATTCTCTGACCAGACAAAGAAAACAAAAACAATGGCGTCAACGGCTGCTGTGCCGCTGTTGAAGGACGAGCTGGACATCGTCATCCCGACGATCCGGAACCTGGAATTCTTGGAGATGTGGAGGCCCTTTTTCGAGCAGTACCATCTGATCATCGTCCAGGACGGTGACCCTTCCAAGACCATCAAGGTCCCTGAAGGATTCGACTACGAGCTCTACAACCGCAACGACATCAACCGCATTCTTGGTCCCAAGGCCTCTTGTATTTCCTTCAAGGACTCTGCTTGCAGGTGCTTCGGCTACATGGTCTCCAAGAAGAAGTATATTTACACCATTGATGACGATTGCTTTGTAAGTTTTTTTTTCTCTTTTAATCTTGTTTTCTTTTTTTGTGGGCTTGCTGAATTTTTGCTTTTCAACTGTTGGCGGATCTGGGTTGGTTTGAACTTTCTAGTTTGATTTTGAATTTTGTTGATCTTTTTTCTTATTGATTTGATGTGATTTAGTTTTCTAGCTATTGTTTTTTGTTTTCCCTTGCATCTGGAACTGTTGTTTGAGTTTAGTTGTACCTGATCTGTGTTGCATATAATTTAATGCAATTTCAAATAATTATCCTCTTAATTTATAAATAAGAGGTTTCTGCTGTTATGTAATTCTCTAAATTGTAAATTTTAAAAGCTTTGTTGATTCTTAGATACACATAGGGTATGTGGATCTGTTTGTTTAAACATAGTTTGTTCACATTAGTAAAAACCATGTTTTGAATGATGCTCTGCCTCTAGCAGCCTATGAAAACTGCTGTAAAAATCATGTTTTAGTGGGGCATTCTATTCCCAATTTTCACAAATCGAGATCTAGCTGTTCTGTCGCTGCAGTCATGTGTTTTGGGGTCTGCAACTGATTGATTTGCAAATGTTTGAATCTTCTTCGATGCATAATGAACATTGATGCTAGTTTTTGCCTTGTTGCAAAAGTACTAAAGTTTGCAACTGATTTCAAATTTACAAGAATGTGGATTTGGGATTGGTCATTCAACGTGGAACTAAGGTTTATGAGGGTTCTTATCAAATTGCAGGTTGCTAAAGACCCATCTGGCAAGGACATTAATGCTCTTGAGCAGCATATAAAGAACCTTCTGTCCCCATCGTCCCCCTTTTTCTTCAACACTTTGTACGATCCATACCGTGAAGGTGCAGATTTTGTCCGTGGGTATCCCTTCAGTCTCCGTGAGGGTGTTCCTACAGCTGTTTCTCATGGTCTGTGGCTTAACATCCCAGATTATGATGCTCCTACACAACTTGTCAAGCCTCGTGAGAGGAACACTAGGTATAATGGCGTTTAATGATCCATGTAAATCTGAATTATGCATATGATTGTCTCTATAGATGTTCTAATCCAATTTGTATAACTTTCAGGTACGTAGATGCAGTTATGACAATACCAAAGGGCACCCTCTTCCCCATGTGTGGTATGAATCTGGCATTCAACCGTGAGATAATTGGTCCTGCAATGTATTTTGGACTCATGGGTGATGGTCAGCCAATTGGACGATATGACGATATGTGGGCTGGTTGGTGCACCAAGGTAATCCATACATTGTCATGACTCCCTTTTTTGCTGATAATCTATATTACTATAAATTTGCTGCTTGCAGCTACAATTCATGGCCAGCTTGTGAAAATGTAAATTGTTAACAATCAGCTTCGTTCGATATGCAGGTTATTTGTGATCACTTGGGATTGGGGGTGAAGACAGGATTGCCTTACATCTGGCACAGCAAAGCAAGTAACCCATTTGTGAACCTGAAAAAGGAATACAAAGGAATCTACTGGCAAGAAGAGCTGATCCCATTTTTCCAATCTGCCACCCTCTCAAAGGATTGCACGACTGTTCAGAAGTGCTACATTGAACTCTCCAAGCAAGTTAAAGCAAAACTCGGCAAGCTTGATGACTACTTCAACAAGCTTGCTGATGCCATGGTCACATGGATTGAAGCATGGGATGAGTTGAACCCATCTGCTGAGACCAACGGTTCTGCCGCGAAATAGACTACAACTAGTACTATTTGATGATCATAGACTTGAGGGCAAGGAAGATTTATTTTGCGGATCGGAAGAGTATAATTTTTATTTATTTTAGTATTTTGAGCTTTAGAACAATAAGAAAAATCATGAATTCTCTACTCAAATAGGTTTCAGTGTTGAGCTATTTATTTGACTGGAGATGGGGATTGTGACTTATGTTTTTTAGAACATTTTAGTTACAATTTTATTTAGAAGTTGGATTTATTATTCATTGTATGAGCATTTGAATATTTTATTGAGACGATTGCTTTCACAAAAAAAATATTGCTTTGTGCCTCGGACGAATAATTCCATCTTTCAGTTGTTTTTGGGTTGACACGGTGATCGGACTAAATTTGATTAATTTATTTACTAAATTAGGCGAGTTATACTAAAAGTTTAAATTTTTTCCAATAAATGTGTTTAGTGAGGGGTGATTGGACTAAATTTGACTAATCCGTTTTAAGGTGGGTTATACTGGAAGTTTAAATTTTTCTCGAATGTATTTAGTGAGGATTGAATTTAAAATTCTTTTTACATGCTCAACCTAATTAAATCGTAACTAGGTGGTTATAATTCCATGAAAATGGGATATTTTCTTGGTATATAATGTTGTTCCGCGTCTTATTTCCTGTCGGCGATGGCGATAATTTCAAATTTCCAATTCCAGCTGGTGTTGTATGTCTGGATTCCAGCATAGGACAACATCACATCACTTTCCCGACAACTTCATTTTTTATGTCTCTGTGTTGTTATTTAATTATTTCCAGCACAACTATTATGATACAAAATGAGTTTCCTTTAATTTTGTAAGATAAAGCCAAAACAAGATTCGACTGTATTAAAAGGTTCCATTATTGGGGTAGATGATTTTTAAAATAAAAATATATATTCATCCGTATAATTTAATCTCAATAGATTTTAATAATTTTTTAACTTATAAAATATCATATTTGAAAATAAATAAAAAATTAACTGTATTTATAGTATCTAATTAATTTTTAGTTTGCATAAACTGAAAATTGCTTTTAATAAATAAAACTAACACATAAATAACTCATCCTGTTCAGCAGATGTAATTTACATGTTGATAGAGTACACTTGTGGCCAGACCTTTACTGACCTCCCAAGTCGAACGGGAATTAGTTTTATGCCAATATGCATGGAAACCGTCTCGTATTAGTTAACATAGCTAAACTTAAAAGTATTAATTTTTGAAAGAATAAAATTACCCACCCATGATATTTAATGAATTTAAATCCTAACTCTCCAGTTAATTGGAACAAAAGCAGCAAGGTAATATATGTAAAGTAAAAAACTAAAGATGATTTATATACTGAAAAGTAAATAAAATTTGTCAATGAATATCTTTGACAAATGACAACATTATGTAATGAACTTAGCAAATTAAAGAACTAATGACAAGTGAAATTAAAATGAACTTAGAGACAGCAGTTATTCACTATCAAAAGCAATGACTTGGTGATTGCATTGACAGTGTCAAGCTAGAGTCAAAAGTCATTAGCAGCAGTTGCTCTAAACAATAGTGTGTAGATGTCTTCCAAACTGTCACATACTCACTTTTTTTACCTGTTCAAGGACAAATATGAAACATTAGTTCTGAAGAAAAAAGGGTTTCCCAGTAGTCAGTATATGGCCACACATCTTAAAACTAAAAAGTACAGAAAATGCAATTAATTGGATTCATTTGTTGCAGCATTCCCTGGATTTGATAAAAAAAAACACTCGTAGTTATGCTCGCTAGTTGGATGTTTGGTGTTGATGGCAGTAAGCAGGGCAGCCCAGTCGTGTTAGCATGACTTTGCTGCTTATGTAAATAGTTAAACGATGAAATTCTCATATGGGAGATGCTGCTAGTTATGGTGGCTGTTTAGTGTTGGTAGTAGGCATGCCAAAAAAACAGTAAAAGATAGTAAAGATGCAGTGGTTAGTAATAATGCTGATGACACAAGATTTTGCAAGGATGGTGGTATGCCGTAGCAATAGTCGATTGTAGGGACCCGTTATAAGGAGATAACACACTCACCTTCTTTAAACGTACCCTTTCCTCCATATAATTCAAGAAAGCATGAAAAAGCACTCAAATAAACAATTCATTTGTGTTTATTTGTTTGTTTAGGATTTTATTGAACAACAATTACCTGTTTTGGCATACCAATATCTATATATGGTAATAAACGCTTTCCAGTAGGCAAATTAACTAACCTTGTATGCAATGCTTTTAACTTTTAAGTGTTATCAGAGGCAGCAGAAAGCATCATTTTCTTGCTTAACCTGCATAGACTGCCTTTGATGCTCAACTCTTTCAAGCTGTGATGACAGTTGGAGTAAGTCAACTGTAGCCCCGTCTTCACATGAAAAACGCTCCTTGGCACTCATGAAATCTGACCCTTGGTAAATTCCTTTGCTCATATCAAAGTTGGCACTGTCATAACTTTCAGATATAAGTATTGGACCCAAGTTACTTCCTTCCACAGAATGCACCCCTGATGGCGAGAACTTGTTTGACACCCCACTTGTTGAAACCTGCAAGCTGACTCCTGTGAGCTTCCCGGAGACTTGACACATACTGTAAGGGGTATTCTGGCCTGTTAGGAGCAGGGAACGAGTTACAGGAATTTCTGACAATTGGCTTGAAGAGATCTGTGATTTAGATGACAGAAGAGAGAGAGCACAGCCAGACTCGGAAATTCCCGATAACCCTTGCATGGTTGATGCTGTATCAAAAACAGTGAAGTCTTCACTTCCTAAAGAGCTGTCCTGAAACAAAGGACTTGAACCAGAATTTGGTCCTCCCAGATCATGTGGATATCGAGCATTGTTCAAATTGAAAATGCTTTCGGTAGCAGTGTTGGCTATGCTGTCATGAAAAGAGGCATCCGCTTTCTCCATATAAAAAGGAAAAAATGATTTAGAATGCATATTCCCATTTGTACTGGAAATTGCAGATGGGGAACCATCAGTCCTGTTTACAACTTTTATACGCCTAAAGCAATTGTTAGTTCCACATTTCTCTGGATGAACAAGGCCACTGGGAAGTATATCTTTGCAAATAAAGGATGAAGTCATTAAAGTAGACCCCTCAAATCTTGCGCCTGCACAGGCTGCAGAATGTTGGAAAAGAGGATGAACAAATATTTTAAAGAATATATCATCACTGCAAGAGTTGTGAAAAAATAGGGACTGGGAATTGAGCCATGATGAGAGATGATATGATATTAAGCAATTAAACAGGAATAATGCAGTCAAGAATATAACTGGGTAGATATAAGTCACATAAGGTGATTATTTTAGCACTTGACATTCAAAGCAATTAATGCAACAAATGAAAATTCAAAAAAGCTTCAACACACATGTATATACATTAAATTACAAAAATCCAGTAACTTCATAGAAAGTAACAAATTTAGTAACAAATACAATAAGATGTATTACTGTCATCGCTCAGCACATGGTACAACTCAAGACATAACTCAAGGATGTACAAGTCTCGCCGCACCTACACTGATGTAGATATGCATGTGCAAGAATTTAACTGTTGGATACACAGGTTTTAGTTAGAAATTCCACAGTTCTAGTTAGAAGCTCCTCTTTATGAATATAGAGGAGGCATGAAACTTAATGAGAAGGTATGGACTTTAAAGTAGTCTATACCACAACCTTTCCAAAAGAGTTTAAAATCAATAAAAAGTTCAAAAAAAAAAAGCATCAAAAGATGCATGATGACATTTGTCATATATGTCAGAAATTTTGGTAAGCAATGGCTAGAAAATCTAATTTCTGATCCAACTGTTGTCCAAATCAGATTTTACAAGGGTTGTATAATGACAACAGAAAAAATCCATACCCACAATAATTTATCAGCACAAGTTCATTATTATACATAAAGTTGTTTATCAGAAGTCGTAACAATTTTTGTTGTTGACTGAAAGAGAGGGCCTAGGAGTGGTATTACTTACCAATCAAATTTGATCTGCCCTTTCATTGGGATTGGTTCTTGTTTGTATATCCTTATTCAGTATTCCGACTCTCAGCCCCAAAACTAAGAATCAATGGAATGTCTGTCTATCCATGAACATCTATTCTATCTGTATATCTATAGGGGATCTCTCTATACATATAAAAGTGTTTTCTGGCATGATCGCGTTGTAATTGTATATCAATATTAACATTGAACAAGAAGATTTCAAGAAAACTAATTGCTAAAGTATGCATCGAGTACAAACAAAGTACAATTAACAAAAAAAAACTAATTAATGCATGAAAATATGTTGCAACTCAGAGAGCAACGGAAATAGGAACACAAAGTGGATGTTCCAAGATCATCTCAGCTACTAAATTTTTTTTAAAGTTCAATGGAAGTTCCATAGGATATTGATATACATAGGATAAGAAACGATACCGAAAATGATTTTCTTTTCTAAAGTCTAGCTTGGACATTGATCTCCCAAAGCAATCAATCAAACACAATAGGACCAATAGCAAATATCATTAATTGTTTCCATACAATTAAGAACTCTCACAGACACACACCCATATATACACACAAAAATACACAAGGATGGAGGATGAGAAATTAGATACAATAGATATTCCATACCGTTATAAGATTGAAGTAGCTTCCCATTTCTTCCAGAGTGAAAACCAGCATGAGGCTTTCTCCGACGCTCATTATGGCCTGCAAGGCGTTTACGACAGCTACGCTTACCATCATCAAATTCACCCAGCAAATGAAACCTGGATGGCCAAAAGCTAGCACTATTATAGCAGCAATAATACCAATCTACTAGTACTGAGCCAAGGTCCAGAAAAATGAGGTTTAATTTTTAACCAAAAGTCTTAGGAGCTCAAATTAAGTAAATGTTTCAAAGTATAAAGTTCTTCAGTTGAGAAACCCCATTTACATAAGACAGAGAAAGTAATCATCTATTCAATCAACGTTCAAAAGATTTTAACAAACAAATTGTATCGCAGAAAAAGAAGGGTAGAAGGGAACATGAATAATGAAAATTTTACAGGAAAGGAAAAACATTAAATACAAACCAAAAGAAAAAAAAAAAAATTCTAATGTTATTAATGTTATATAATGAAAAGGTTACAATAGATGATACCATAAACAACTCAAAGTTCCTTACTACTCACTGACCAGAACATATTGAAAAGGGAATCAAAGCCTAAAAAAATTTGATGGGAGTGCAAAGTACTTGATAGAATATGACAAACCTGCTACATTGCTGACAAAATCTCTGCTCAACCCCATTCACAATAACTTTAGCTGTCTTTGAGTGACCCTCACAAACTTTATGCCTTTTGTGGTAGTCCTTGGAGGAGCTAAGATCCTTGTTACAACCATAAACTTGGCAATAGGCAGTATGCGAATTTATTCCTGCCGATCTCACTCTCTTTGGAGGTGTGGAAGACTCAGAGGAACATAAAATGGGGGTTCCTAGAGAGAACTTAGAATTATGACCATCTCTTTGATCAGTGAACCCTCCTAGCTTCAAATCAATAAGCAACGAATCCCGATTGCTGTTGGAGTCCACTGCAGAACTTGAAAGCTTTGAACTAGACTCATCTTCCCCGAAAAATGCATTTGGGGTGGGCTTAATTGGATCTATTATACTTCCAGTACCAACCTTGCTACTCAAAGTGTCCCTAATTGAATCATTGGGTAATCGTGTTCCTATCCATTCTTGAACACCAAATTCTTCAAAACCTTGGCTCTCAATAGCTTGTTCACCTGAGACTAACATGTTACTGCCATAATTCCATGGATTTTTCAATTCCCAACCAATCATAGAACTTTTACTTCTTGTAAAGGAATCAGTTGGTGAAATTGAATCATTTGCTACAGACTCCTTCCCTCTGCAGACATAGCTCCAAGACTCCATTACATTCAAGAATTAAATTTTAATAAAATTGCAGACAAACCCACTTCAATTCAAGTAAGTGAACTCCCTCTAACACTTTTTACCCAAAAATTAAGCTAAATTAAACTTCAAGACCTCAAATGAACTCGGAACCGCTCAAAAGTAACCACAGAAGAATCTTAGATAGCATAGCACATCCTACACAACCCACATCCTCAAAACGAAAAATAGAACCAACAAAATTTCTTCTTTGAAGCCTTAAATTTGTGAAAATATCAATCCCTGAGATATCAAGTGCATCAAAAAAAGAAAAACAAGAAGTATCATTAGGGACAAACCCAGCGACTAATATACTTCAATTCAATCGAGAAACAACTGATACTGTTCATGCCAGACACATGATGATAGGAAGAAAAACATAAACAGTTCAAAAACTGAAGAAGAAGAAGATGAATGCTATTCTGTGACTAAAGAAACAAACTGTTGCACAAAGGATTGTTCAAACGTGCGTGTGTGTTTAAGAGAGAGAGAGAGAGAGAGTGTGTTATAACTTTACCAGTAGTATACAGTGAGGTAGTGATACAATGAAATGGTGGTAACTGGTGAGGCAGACACAACTGTCAAATTTTTAGGTGTCCCCAAACTCCATGGTAGACAGAGCTGCGGTCTGGTTGCTACTTTTAGAGGGGAAGAGAGAGAAAGGCGACAAGCATTGAAGAGTGTTCAAACTTCTTTTTGCTTTGTTTAGAAACTACAAAAATTTATTTTAAAAAAAATAGAAAATATACTATTCATACTTTCCTTTTTTTTTTTAAATATAATTACTAGATTAATAACAACAGAAATCAATTACTAAATGCGCAAGACAGATATCTATACTCTTAACGATAGACACTATCCCAACAATAAGAGAATGTGCACTGACCACTTAACTTTAATAATAATATGTTGCCTTCTAAGTGAGATAATTAACATATTATTATGTTATCTCTCAATGCTGAAAATAGATAACTTTCGAAATAAAAGTAGATGTATTGCTCGTTAAATTTAATCTCGATTGATTCCATAATTTTTTGACCCGTAAAGTGTTAAATTTATGAAAAAAACAGGTGACACAGCTTGTTCTGCATACTATAAAGAAATAATTTAAGTTATCATATGATAAAAGTATAGTGTTCTGTTTAAAAAATAAAATAAATAAAAACATATTGTATTGAATATTATATAATATGTATTGGAGAAGGAATTGTGTATTGGTTTTCTTGTGCATGGCAACATCAAGTAAATAATTATCACTAACCCAAAATAAATAAATAAATTTGGAAAACTTTACTAATTTGAATTTGATTAATCTAATTAACTATGTTTATATATTTTATTTTTTGAAAGTAAATTGAACTTCATAAAAACCTCAAGGAGGTATAGAAAAACAATCCTTTGCCCACCGTACATTTAGCGAAATTGTGAGCAACATTGTTACAAAGTCCGAAAATAAAAGAAAAATTATAAACATTAAACTTAATTTTAAAGAGACATGTATCTCGAATCACATTATCAACTTTCGCAATAGTAGAAGACCGGCCGTTGCATAACCTTAACTCATTTAGCTATGTTTTTATTTGATGTCTTGAATACATAACTTACTTTTATTTAATTCTTACTGTGAGAGTTTACTTTAACTTATATGCTCAAAAGAAACTTAGAATGAAAATTTATCAATTCCTTTTACCTAAAAACTTTAAGAAAATATGTACATTAATAAATCCATAGAGACAATAGTGATGTGTCAGAGGCAGGTCACGCGTGCGAGTTCGAATTTCCTATTCTGATAAGACTTCTGTTTTGAATCTGAAACCTGACCAGTTTAGTAATTCTTTCTTAAGTCGGTTCTTGTTCTAGTTTTTCCATATAAATACCCATGTAATATTAGGATTTTATATGGTGTAAAATAAGGTAAGAGAAAAGAAGAAATACTAGAGAGAGAAAACAATATGAGAGTTTTTCAGATGTCTTTGTAATTAGTTCTTTTATAATGGATTGAGTGCAGGTACGCTCTGTGGATGTAGAAAAATTTTTATGAACTACGTAAAATTATTGTCTTGATTATTCTTTCTTTCTTTTATGTATACCTATGTATGTTTGCATATTCAGTTTTATTATTTCCACTGCAAGAGGAATTTGATGTAATTCTTAACAACTGTTATCAAAGTTTAGACGAGGTCATAACAATTGGTATCAGTTTTCTTACAGATGTTTCATGATATAATCTAAAAAATCACTCTATTGATAAAAGAAAATATGAATTGCATATATGACCAAAATCAGAACAGAAAGTAAAAAAGAGATTAAAATAAAATTGGAAGTTGGAAAAATCAATAATATCTCACTGGGTGTGAAGTGGAAGCATGAAAAATTAGGTGGAGAGTGATGTGCAAAAAGTGTGGGTGTGGTGTCAACACACACTAAGAAAACTCAAATCAATAATGAATGTTGGGATCTAGAAGACAGGCCCCACGTTAAATTTCCAAGCCCCCATCTTGATTCACCTAACAGTCTCTATCTTGTCACGATATGGCGCGTGATCGCCGCGCTTGATTATGGAGAGTGGGCTTGTTGTTTATGGTGTTTCCATGATTGATGTTTTCGAAACTTTGGGGGGTGGACGAAGTTTCCTTCTATACCACAATCAACTTTATATTCACTTTTTAAAATAAATATATAAAAAAAAATTTAATGGGATAAAAACCTTAATAATATATTCAATGAATTTTTTTTTTTTTTTTTTATCCTAAGTGATGTTAGATCCAAAACTACCTCATTAAAACCTTACCAAAAAATCTAGAGGGATAAAATTCGATTAAAAAGAAAAGAGTACAATGTACAAATATTCATAACTACTATTTTCTTCTTTGCTTTGCTGATTGAATGCTTTCCCTAATTTCAATCTTTACAGAATCGTTGGTTACCAATTTCATATATAAGTTTCTCAAATATTGATGTGGACAATGTATTGGTAAATAGATCTACAAAATTATCTGTGGACCATATCTGCTTGACATCTATTTATTAGTTTTGTTGAAATTTATGAGTGTAGAATAATTTTGGAGAAATATATTTAGTTTTATCTCTTTTAATATATTCCCTCTGATTTGAGCAATACAAACTGTATATCTAGGATGGGCAAAAATCCACCAAGCCGAACTGAACCGATCCAACCGATTTTGGACCGGTTCAAGAGATCCCACTAGTTCGGTTTCGTTCAAAATATGAGGAATCGACTTTACTGGTTTGGTTTTGACCCGAAGTATATAAAGGGAAAAAAAACCTAAATCTCTATTTCTCCACTTCTCCAGTCTCTTATCGTCGCCGCATGTCTCTAACCCTCGACACTTGGCCATGGGTCACCACTGTCCACTGGTCGTGGTGCGTCTCGTTGTTGCGACACTTCCCTTCATTGTGACTGGTTGTTGCGCCATTTCACCGCCTGTTATTACTTCGGTGTTTCGTGTGTTAAAAGTACACCAAATACCTTGTATTTCTTTATTTCTCGTGTTGTGATTCCATCCATTTCAATTTTTTTCAATATTTGTTTCACTTATTTATGTAAATGATTAGAAGGTACACTAGGTACCTTGGTTGCAAGTGAAAAAGTAAATAACGTTTTTGGAGCTTCTTACCTCTATTCTAGCCGCTGCTGCTGAGTCTCCCACCTCTTGAACAGCCGTTGCACAAGTTCAAGCACAAGTCGGCACAAGTTCAAGCACAAGTCGAAGCAGCAGCGGAACAACATCAAATTCTTTCATTACATATTTATATTATTTGAATTGAAATTTGTTAGATGTTGAGTTAAATGGGAGAATACTATCCACACATGCTGGTAAATGCGTACAGTAGAACTTGAACCCTTACCACTGAGGTGGAAGAAAGGTGCATACACTAGCCACTTGTGTTATGAGTGAATGTGACACAAAAATTCTTTGAGATCAATTAAGTTATATAATATTTTGAAGGGTATGATGTTACACATGCACCAATTAGAATCTGCCGGCATATGATCTTCAAGACTTTCAACCCTTGTCAAAGAAGAGACCAACTATTCCCTCCCCTACCAGTATATACATATTATAGAGGCCATTAAGCAAATCGAAGTGGTTAATCTTTTTGTTATATTTATTAATTTCTCAACAAATAAAGTAATGGAAGTTGATTTTTGGATTAAAGTTGTGATATTTTATTTATTTTAATTACCTTTAAGTTCTTGAAGCTCAGCAAACATGGAAAAGCAAAAGGAAATTAAAGTAGTACAACCCCACCAAGGTCACTTTGATATCATTAAAGGCAATTCAAACACGAAATACATTCTAGTTCCAGCCAGAATGTTCTTTATTTATTTTTATTCTAATTGTTATCAATTTTTCTTTTTCCAGTTTATATTCGAAAGATGATGCATTACTGTAATAATAACCATCCACACCTATAGGTAAGACATTTCATTTTGACATCGTCATCCAAGAATTCTTTATATGATTAAAGATAACTTTTAAGTTTTAACTTGAATCTAGACAAATCAACTAAGGTTTAGTATTTATCACAAACCTTCCTTGAAAATCAAGGTGTAAAACTTTACAAAAAAAAAAAATTATAATTTTTATGGGATTATATATATTGTTGGGATATGAAAACAGAATTAAATCGTTTGGGTAGTGAACCGCGTAATCATGGACTCTAGCGATCAAGGGGTCGTGAGGACAAAAGGTCGCGCGAGCAAAAGAAGTCAGCCTTGACAGCAAGCGGCACGACCAAGAGGTCGCTCGACCAGGAGGTCGCGCCAACAGTTTGCACGCAACTCCTGATTCAAGCTTGATAGTTTGTTTAGGAATGATTTATTTCCTAATCAAACTAGCTCTTACTAATTAGGGCGACCCTAGCCCTAATTAACTAGTGTATATATATATATATATATATATATATATATATATGTATACACTTTATGTAATTGAGAGTTATGTATTGGCAATCAAAAGCAAAGTTGAGAGAGAAAAGAGAGAATCTATAATATTCTGATATTGTGAATTGAGTACGGATACGTTATGTGAATGTAGAAAAATTTTCGAACCACTTAAAACTCTTATAATTAATTCTTTCGTTGATATTAAAGTTGTCCATTTTAATTCTATTATCATTTTTATTCTTCTTTAAATCAAATCTCACATCTTTTTTGTATTACGCTATTTTGTGCGTGCGTGTATATATATATCATATTTTTATTTTGCTTTATTTTTTTTTGTAATTTTTTTTATAAATATTCTCTAAACTCATGGTTCAAATTGTGTATATTTTATTAATAAAAATTATCTCATATTATTGTGATTCATTATTAAAACAAAAATTGTTACTTATGTCATATGTCAAATAATATTTTTAATCGAAAATAAAAATCAATTTAGCTCAACCTAAAATAAATTTCTATCTACGCCTCTAGTTATATATACTCATAGATGTCATAATAACCTAATAGATTAGTTTTTTGGATTATAAACACACGCGCGAGGGGGGCACGTGCAGGCTTCAACATATTCAATCAATCATTAAATAAAAAATGAATCTTACTAAGGGATTCGAGAGAGTTGGTGCATGTATGGCCTCAATTTGCAAGAGAGGTTAATGTCTTGAGTTTTGACCACCTGGTGGATGCTTGAGGTATAATTGCATGTACATGTCTTCTATGTGGTCGGGACTTTCTGGAACAGGGCTGCCGTTGGCGGGTGGGTTCAGGACCCGCGATTTCTATATATCAGGATCGTTGGTTCCTCTCTCTTCAATGTTCTAAGTTTGGTCACCACAGACCCTCCCTATTTGATCATCCACTGTTAATGATTTGCATTTGGCTTCTGGTGTACTCTGGGATGAATCTTTAATCAGCATGGCTGCTACTCAGTCAAGAGTGGTTATTGAACAGCCAACCTGCTTCAATCTTCAACCAGTACTTAGCTAATAGCTAGCTCGTCAATGTCTTCATGTTGGAAGCTGTTGTGGAGTCTTAAGGTCCCTCCAACAGTGAAGATATCGTCTTCTGAAACAAGAATTGTTGAAGTGTTTGCTGTCATTGTTTAGCGTGTCTGTGAATTGCATGTTGACCTGCATGCCCTTGCCTTCTCTGTGCTCTGCATTTTTATTTTATTTTCCTTTTTGGAAAACAAATTATTATTAGTTTACGTAGCTTGTGGAAGGGGAGCAAACTTACACTAGCTAGCTTTTGCTTTGTTAAAAAAATAAAAACATGGGGTAATTACATTGAGGTCTCATGAAGTTAAATTAAATTGATGAAAGTTAATATTTTTAATGAATCTAAATTAAGAATATAAAACTTAATAATAAACAATCAAGTTGAATATTATCGGCCAATTTGGTTGCGCTGTAACTTTTTTATAAACAACTGCAGTTTTATCTTTTTTAAAAGTAGATGTACTTGTAGCTTTTTTAAAAGCAGTTATATCTGTACTTTGAGAAAAAGTTGATGATTTAGTAAGCTGTATTTTTAAGTTGAGTTTGGTAAACTGTATTTTTAGAAGTGATGTGAGTTGAAAAAGTTGTATTAAGGTGTTTGATAAACTATATGGTTGAACTGCTATGGAAATATAAAATAACCAAAATGAACATCATGGACATTATGGTAAAATTAATTAATTTAATTTGTAATCGGAATTTTGTTTATATACATTAAGTATATTTAAATATTTTTACTTTAATTCTAATATAAAAATAGAATAAATTAAATTTATTAATTATATAAAAAAAAAAATTTTAACAACAAAATAAATATTAGTAATATTTTTAATTATTGTTTCCAAATATTAAAGATTAAAAAAAATTGTCTAGTTTAATTAATTAATTTTTATTTTTTGGTCTAAACATATTTAAACAAATTAATTATTAATTATTGTTTTCCAATTTTTAATGTTTAGGGTTAGTTTTTTTTTTTTGTAATTTTAATATAGGATGAGTGATAATTTGGTCCAAAAAAATTTCATTAAAAGTTATGATTAACTTCCTGCTTAAGTGAAAAGCTAAACTTTTGGTCAGATTATCCAATAAACCGCTTCTAAAAGGTTCACCAAACAGTTTTTAAGACCACGACTTATTTAATAAGTTAAAAGTTATGATGAGAGATAATTTAATCTAAAATTTTTTATTAAAAGTTATGACCCACTTCCCTCTTAAACTAGTTACTGAAATTGAGCTGATCAGTTTTGACTTTTAATTGTATCTTTAACCAAATTCTCTAGCAAACCATTTTTAAAAGGTTTACCAAATAATTTTTCTACACAACTTATTAGATAAGTAAAAAACGTTTATGAGTAAACTCTTCCAAATAGGACAGAGGAGCTCACTTCAAGTTCCAATTTTAATCAGTATGAATAATTTAGTCTTTTCAGGAGTCAATCCAAATAAACTTTAAAGGCAGGGCAAGTCTGAATAGACTTATGCCAAACAGATGGTGTCTTGCTGTATTTTCCCCTAAAATCAATGATTAATACTTTTGATGGGTGAAAAGGAAGCAAGAAATGTGGATGCCACTTGCAGCAATGAAAGCTGAGAAGGATGCACAAGTAAAGTCTGACAAGATTACAACAATCCCCACTCGACCACTTTCTCTTTTCTTGTTGAATGAAAATGATACAACATTACCCTATTCGTAGTATATGTCCCTCTCA
Source organism: Xanthoceras sorbifolium (assembly GCA_003430845.1). Taxonomy (NCBI): domain Eukaryota; kingdom Viridiplantae; phylum Streptophyta; class Magnoliopsida; order Sapindales; family Sapindaceae; genus Xanthoceras; species Xanthoceras sorbifolium. Next base: position 28,309,027 of record CM010610.1, on the reverse strand, counting down.
ATAATCTAACTACATCTTTGTGGAGAAGAAAATTAAACCAAGTAATAAAAGCTACATGTGCTAAGGAGAAGATAATGACTTCTTGTTTTTGCATTTGCCCAGAGAGAGAGAGAGAGAGAGAGAGAGAGTTTAAAAAAAAAGTTTTGGTATGCAATGACGTATAGTGCATATTTCTATTCACGTCATCTCATACGATATAGATATATAATCAATCATATAATAATCTTGTTTGTTAGGAATCACACTGAATCCTAACGTAATAGAATGGTTCTTATAGTTAGCCAAGTTCATATACACAGATAACAATATAAAACAAACAAGAAAAATAAGACACAAGAGTTTTACATGGTTTGGAAATTCTTTTCTATATCCACGGAGCGCACTCGCACTCAATCTACTATGATAGAAGATTATAAACTCTCTTTCTTACTCTCACTTTTCTTTTGATTGCCGTTATATTATTACACATTACATAATGTATTTATAGTGAATAATAGGTTCAGAGTCGGCCTAAAATAATACCAGTTTGAATAGGAAATAAAACCTTCCAAAACTGACTTCCTGCACTAAATAGGATTCGCGCACAACCCCTTGGTCGCACCATTGATCACTGCCAAAACCGACCTCTTCTACTTGCGGTAACCTCACATGACTCACTATTTTCGCTTCTTGAGTCTGATTTATATTCACTAATCCCATATAAATGGAACGCGAATGGTGTACCTCACACATTGAAGCTTCTCCTAGAGTTTAAATTACTAATTATTAGTGAATATGCAACAAAAGAGATGGAGTTACAGTGCAATACTTTCCATCGTCGGAAACACAATGCCTTGACGATAGACATAAACGAGAACTTTGATTAATCAATCTTCATGTTTATCGCTCGACTGGGCTGAGAGAGACCATACCACATCCTAAATTGTTTAATACAAAGCCCAACCCAATTCGAGAGACTCAGTCCATAACTAAAGGAAATTGTGTTGCATAAAGATACAATCTTGTTGTAGTTTGTAGTTTATATATATATATATATATATATATATATATATATATATATATATATATATATATATATATATATATATATAAAATTTAAAATCGGACACCATCGCTTAATACGGCTCGGTGGTAAAGGTGCTCATTTAGCCTGACAATGACCCAAGTTCGCAACAGTAAAAATATATATTTACATTTTTAAATCCAATAATTATTAATTGTAACTACTAACAATTAGGGCGAATCTCATTTTGATCCCTATTTTTTTAATTTATTATTTTTTAACTAATATTTACTGTTTTGACTTGTGTGGTCTCCAAATTATAAAAAAAATACATCAATTTGTTTTTTTAATGAAATTTTAACAATTAAACGACAGTGAAATTGTATATAGATTATTTTTCGATTTACATTAATTCATAAGAAAGATGCTTCTGCCCTCTAGTCTTCTATATTTTGACAATTTTATCTAATTTTAGACCGTTGAATAAGATTCAACCATCACCAAATTTTATTTTTTAAAAAACTTAAAATAATAGCACATCTGCTTATAGTAAAATGGTTAGTGCACATCCCTCTCACCTCAATGGTGAGAATTCAATTTCCACCATATACATTTACCAACATGTGTGGGTAGTTTTCTTTCTTTATTGTTTGAGTAGATGTTTACCGTTATGGGAGTAGATATCCGAACCGTGCGTTTAGTAATTGATCTCGGCAGGTCCCGACAGTTATTAATATTGTAATTGTACCCCTTAAAAAAAAAAAAAAAATTTAGATGGTTATCCAACGTTCATCTTTAAGATGGATGATGAAGGTCCTCCCTATCAATTTTTTTATAAAAATTTTAAAACTTAATTTTTTTAGTTATAATCTTTTTATTTTAAAATATAATTTTATTTAATAATTTTTTAAATTTTTCTTTATTTTTAACCTAATGTAAAGACTGAAATACCCCTAAAACTATTAAATTTGACTAACTATTAATTAACAGAAAGACTAAATTAATGGATTTTTAAAAAGATAGTGACCACGTGATTTAAAAGATGAAAGATCGGTTAAAAAGTAATAATTCGAAAAAAGATAGTGATCAAAATAATTTTTACCCTAATATGTTACTAATTCAATTTGAATCTATGCGAAGAATTCAAATTAAAAAAAAAAATTGCATAGAGTTATTTAATTTCACACAAGTTAAATTCTGTGCACAAAAAATTCAGTAATGATCTTTTTATAGAATAATTAACTTTAATATAATTCTTAATAAAAGAAGGTATTTAAAATAATTTGTGTAAAAAATTTTAAAAAAAGAGCTAATTGTATGGATTCCCCTAAGGTTTTTTGTCAATTACAAGCATAGTTAACTTTATCGTTTATTGATAAATATCTTCCATGTTCTTAGTAAAATTTGGTTAAATATATTAGTTAACTCTATCTGTAATTAAGTAAATTAGAAAAGTAGATCACGTTATTTACTTAAAAAAATAAATTGAAGCAAAATACAGTTTGAAAGTCATAGTTGGATCAGGCGTGTAAGGGTAGTGTGTTGACTTTTTGTCCTATGGAAAGCATGTTTGGCAGCTACTACCTTAATAGGACGAAAATTTGGCACCTTTATTGGGTTTGTGTAGAAGAAGATCAGCAGTAAATCTTTGACGGTGATTGTGAATGTGAATGTGAATGTGATGGGGGGACCTTAAATTATCATATCTCGATCATGTTTCCTGAAACGCGTACCCGTAATAAATTAATGCGAATGCGAAAGTATAATAGTTGTATTCTTTGTAGTTAGAGCAGTTTTAATAATATTTCTCATCTTCTTCTTCAGAGCTCCATTAATTGGAGCCCCTCGTTTCTCAGTCTTAGCTTACGGTTTTCAGTGTGAGACATTTCGTCGAACACATTCATATGCCTTTGTGTTTACAGAAAGTCTTCAACCAATTTAACTAGTAAAAAATTATACCACGTACGCACAACAGCTTGCTTGACAGCATCCTAATTTACTGTCCTTTGAGGCTTTGACCATTCTGATTATGAAGAGATTGTCATAGTCTACAAATAAAGACACCGAAAAAACTTATTATGGAGTATGTTTGTTGTGTTTACTGTTGGGAATTATGCCGGGAAATTACGCTAAATTCCAATGCAGTGAAATGATTTTACTGTTAGTCAAACTCATACACAATTAACAAATAATAAAATAAATAAGAAAATAAGACACAAGAGAATTTTACGGAGTGTACTAGTACTCAATCCACTATAATATGATATTACAAACTCTCTTTTTCGCTCTTACTTTTTTTTCCTTTTTTTTTTTTGTTCCATTAATGTACATAACATGATATATTTATAGTGATTAACCAGATCTAAGGTTAGACTACGGAGAACCAGTTTGATCAGAAAATAAAACCTTCAAAAATTGACAGTTCTGCTGGAATTAAAATACATTCCACTCTCTGGAAACCGCCCTCTTCTGCTTGCACGTTAGACCTTGGTCGCCGCGATCACATGGTCATGTGACTCCATGTTCTTCATGTTTTGAGTCTGATTCATTATTCACAATGGTAAACTAGTTCTGAATTCTGATCCTACACAAATTATGTGTATAGGAAAAGAAGGTGTGTGCGAACAAGCACCAGTACGTTTTTGATTTATTATCCATAGTTTATTGGTCATAAAAAAAAAAGTGGTAGCAATTGGTAGAGTTTTCAACTTTTTCTGATCATGACATTGCAGTTGGGTCGACCATGGCACGTGTTGAGTGGGTTCTTTGAAAGTTATTGAATCATATATATTACCTTCAATTCCTCCAACCTCATAAACACCACAATTATTTTTTTTTTATTTTTAGGATTGATATAGATCAGATCAGAGGTCTATCTTAGGACTTGACAAAATCGACCACTACAAGTACAGTTCGGAAATCAACTCACACTAAATGGGTGAAGTCTTCCCATATTTTATGTATTTATTGATAAATGTGAGACTCGAACTCTTGCCACGGATTTAAAGGACAAGTGTTGTAACTACTTGAGTCATGAGTAGATGTGAATTACTCGTTTTTCTTATATTTCATATTCTACACCATCATCTTTATTTACTTGAAGTATAAACATCACTCCTTCAATGTAATTATAATATTGTACAAGTTATGGATACGAATGAGTTTCCTATCCCTATCTTATATGAATTGAAAACCCCTCTATTATTAGATGATGAGTAGTGAGGACACTAACATTGTGGGGACATTTCGTTAAAGACAAAATAAATCATCGATATGTCCATTCATGAGGCTAATTACAGGCTGCTGGTATATTATATGATCAGATTATTCAAGGGAACTTGAAAGAAGTCTTAGTTATAACCTCACAATAACGCAACAATTTAAAAATCTCATACAATTCCAAGAGTGAATGTGAAATTTGACAATGATAGCATGAGCAATCACACCAAGTAAAAATCTAACTCTTGGTATTACAAAGGTACAATTGAATTCGGATTCACGCGGCTTTCTATCATGAATTCGTACTTTTTTTAGGCTTGTAGGACTGCCCGCTTCCGACAGTGCGTGAGGGCACGTTCAGCCTCTATTGCCGTCGCCTTAGTCTGGATCTCTTCTTTTCATTGATTCTTAAATCACCTCTATCGAGTACTATTTACTATGCATTCTTATCAATAAAAAATAACTTGCTCACTTTAGTTCTGCAAATCTATTCGCAGTTTTTAGTCCATTTTATTCTAACTATGTACAAAGCAAAAATTTCTAATTCAATCTTCACAACCTAACCCGACGTTGAATGGACAACTTGCAGTTTGCATACATATAGGTTATATCATGATGTTATTAAAAAAAAAATTGTATAAGATTGACATAAAAAAAGATAAAATAAGATAGGATAATTGAAGTCACTTCACGTGGCCAAGACAGAGACACGTACTCAAATGTGATCGATAGAGTTAGCTAGTAAATACTAAAATGGGGATAATGCCTTTCTTTTCAAAATTTCAATTGAATGCTGTCTCTCCACCACTTTATGAAGCTATGAATGACCCCAGTTTTCATCCCCATATATGATATGCAGCTGAAAGGTCTTTTCCATCTCTCACCTACGGATTTTCCTCTATGTGTATATATAATAAGTTCGTGACCTTTGATGACAAAAGTATTCCTTTACATATATGTCCTGATAAAAATGTATCAAGTCAACAGATCAAGTACCATCATTTGCAGCTATACCAAAAGGTGCACTAGGGGTAGAAAACTCACCGTACATAGTATGTATGGTAATCGCATAAGATTTGATCAATTACCACTAAAGTAGAAAGAAAAGTGAGTGAATGTAAATAGAGAAAACAACATTTTAATTTATTGGCAAAAATTTTTTTACCATTAGTAAAATTCTATCTAATTTAATGGTTGATCAAGTATGAATGTAAAAATGACAAATATACATTCAAAATAATATATAAAATTACTAAAATTTATTAAATAAAAAACAGTTAAGATCTCTACTGTCTATCTTAACTATTTTTCATTTAATAAATTTTAGTAATATTATATATTATTTTAAAGACATTTTGGTCTTTTTTATAGTTAACCTGACCAACTATTAAATTAGATGGAATTTAACTAACAGCAGGAAAGATTTTTACCAATAAATTCAAATGTTATTTTCGCTTGTAGAATAACAAATCTTAAGGAGTCTGGATTTTTATTTGCTCTTTTATTTATTACTTGTCTACCTATAATTCAAATTGGAAAAATGATGGTTATCACAGGTTAAAGAAGATTTATATTAGTACAAATTTAGACTAAAGAAAAATATACACTCTTATACCTTGAGAAAATAAAAATAAAATTTTTATTGTATCCTTTCACCTATGTAAGTAAACATTATCCATTCTTAAATATTATAATTTCTACAAATATAATATATATATATATATATATATATATATTCTTTTCTTTTTTTTTGAACCACGGGTGTTCGGGTTAAATCCGACTAATCCAATTTTGAAGCGGGTTACATTTAAGACTCAAACCTCTCCCAATAAGTATGTTTAATGAGAATCGAACTTGAAACTCTTCTCATATATTTAGCGTGTTGTCAACTAAACCACAACTTGTTGGTTATATATATCCTTTTCATTACTAAAAAAAAACTACACATTTCTTCTCTACAAGCTGCTTTTTGCAATACTATCGTTCCACTTCCACCATTAAAAGAATAAAAAGCAAAATGTGTAGTGATTTGCAATTTGATTTGGACCAATATATTCAATGGTGATGATATTATTCTTACTGGATATAATACATGAAATGACCCATCTTTTTATTCTTTGGTTGATAGCGCACAAACCAGAGGACAAGACCGGATTCCATTATTGCGCGTCCTTGGTAATCACAGTAAACATCATGTCCATCACACACCTATACAGAAAAAAAGTAATATATAATAATCACAGAATAATTTCAAGAATAATAGAATAGAATTTTAGAAATATGAATGTTTTATAGGGCAAATTACAATGGAGACCTTAACGGTTGAGTAAATTATAATAAAATTATTAATTTAGTCTTTTTATTAGTTAACAGTCCTATCAACCCGTTAATTAAGAGTATTAACTGTAATTAAAAAAAATATAATTTCATTACAATTTATTCAAATATCAATATACTCTATTGTAGTTTATCCAATTTTATATTATATATTTCATTCTTGCGAAATTGAAGCACTATTGATGATATTTTTTCAGCCCTTTCGCAATCACCAGATTCTCGTAGATTGCATGTGTAATGCATGGTCTTTTTTTTTTTACCGACCATAAGACACACATGGGGTGATTTCGTACTCCACTGATTTTGTATCTCTCGGTTAATTTATATTTGAATTTTGAATACTTATTGAATTCTTTTAATTGATGATTTTATTTTTATTATGAGATTTTGGCTAAACATAAGATCACGTACCAAGAAGAAGGTTTTTAAGCAAAATGTATTGTTCTCTTCTTCAATATTTGAATTGAAAACAAATCAAAGGTCATCTGATTTTGTAAATTATTCTGTAAATAATAATGAACAAATAATACTAAATCTACCCAATGTTAAGGTAAATTATATATATTTGGAATCAAAATTTACAGAAACTCACACCAAACTCTCATAATATTAAGTTTCATCGTTAAAAAGTAGACTCGAGTCTTTTCTAGTTCGTAATTTGTGGTGGATCCATCACAGATCTCTCATTTTTTTTTCTACATTTCTTTATTTTTAACAGTCAGTATCAAATTTAACACCCGAAAAGTTCAGTATGAATTTTTATAAAATTTAATTCTAATTATAATTCAATAAACTTTATATACATTTAGTCTTATTTATTTTGGCCTATTGTTTGAAGAGTTAGCTTTTGGTCTAAAATTCAAGTACAAGATGTGAAGTAGAGCAGTGTAGGGTTAAATCAAAATAATAAAAGAATTGAAATCATTTAGAGAGTTGTTCACTTGTTTCCTCAGAAGACAATATCTTGACATCCCTATAACATCATTCTACCATTTGGTTTATAGGCTGATCCACCTGTTGACACCTGTCCTCTGTCAATGTTGTAAAAATTTAGGAGCTTTTAATTAAATTTTATTTGAGTACAAAAACCCCAGTCTGCGTCATCTGAGAAACTGTACTTGGCACCCACTTACCAGCTGAAACGTCACTCTTCACTGTGACTACTTGTACTGCTTCTCACAGTCACAGCTGGGAATTCTGATGCTTTTTCGGTTCATCACACCGACCGACTTATAGTTATTTGTAAGCTAGTGTGTAAATTATAACAACTTACAGTACAGTTTTGTAATGTTGTGTAATTTATCTTTAAAATGTCTCATGAGATGAGATCCTAATAACATAACCGTTGTTGTTTCAAGACATTAATATATAGTTATCCGTGTGAAGGTGATAAGAAAGGGAAATTATAATAACTACACTTGAGGTTAATTAATTTATAGTTTTGTGTTTTAGGTCATGTCGGGATATAACGAGATCAACAACTATAAATACGGTTCTGAAAGTAACTTTCAATACGGAAAAGTGATCTTTTTACATATTTTTTATTTATTGACAATGATGAGATTCAAACCTCTATCATATAAGTGAAGGAAAGTGTACTAACCACTTAAGATTTGAGCAAATGTGTTCAACCAATTTATAAATTGGTACAAGGGTTGAGGTTATTAAGACAAAATATTCCAACCATATTCTTTAAATCATTACATATTCAAAATAGAACTTGTTATAGGGAGTTCTAAGCTAAACTGCCATATCGGCAATTTATTATAAAGAATGACCCACTGGAACTGCTGAGGAAGCAATCCTTGAAGAGAGTGTGAATATATCGGTATTTGATGGCCAACCATGTTCTCACAGATAATGCGTGTGGCCAAACTGCCATTTAATCAACATTAATTGCGCTTGATAAAAGATATTAAATGCTAGTTCCATCAATATAACTGTTAAGTATAGTTCGTAATATGTACAACACTCCTCGGACAGCCTAATCTCTAACCTTCCACAAATCCTTCGCATTAAGTGGTTTTTAAGTGACCTACGAGTTGGTCTCGTAGTTTTTACTCGTTGAAAGTCTTCCACGTAAAAATCTATTTGTTAATTTTTAAAGTTAGTTTAATTTTTTTATTTTTCAATATTTGTTTTTAAACCTATTCACCCCTCCTTCCGGTTTCCTCTTCGTTTGTCATAGTCACAAATATCCGTTTTTCACAAAATATGCTGAAGATTGATTGAAGTGAGCTTGGCTATAATTGGACTGCTGGTTGTAATTTGATGAGTGTTGAACCTGTCCTAAACTCTACTGATTATTGTTAGATTGTGATTAAAGCCATGCTAAACCTGATCAGACATTCTATCACATTGCAAATATGTATGACCTGACTTACCACACACTTAGCAATTGGATATGTTATTGTTCCACCTATATTCATTCCTACGTCTTCCTCTACCATCTCTGAAGTTGCCTTGTCCTCTGCTTTTAGAGTTACCTCCACCACGAGACTTATTGTTGTTTGCAACATAATGAGCTTAAGTGTTTCCTACATCAACATGTGAAACTTAATGATGTGAAACAACATTAATGGCTTGTTTAACGAGGCTTTTTAAAGCTTTTTTTTGACTTTTTGAGTCCAAAAACTCTTTTGGAAGTGTTTGAATTTTCTAAGAGAAGAGCTTTATACTCAGACAAAGTAAAAATATATGGCTTTTGTAAGAAGAACTTCTAATAAGCCAAAAGCTCAAAGTAAAAGCTCTGCCAAATGAAGCATAAGTTGATGCACCATGATAAGGTATTATGCCTCTTGTACAAATATCAATTTGTGTTATGGGGAGACTAACACAACTTCAGAGTTATAGTCATAGTCTATACCACTCATAGCATGTCTAGCTGCTCGAAGACTATCACCTAGATTTTTTATTTTTTAAAAAAATTCACTGATAATCAATGACTCGTTCTTAATACTTTGAAGTTGTTGTTTAAGTTGTAAGACTTCAGTCATAGATTTCTGTAAATACACCCTCTACAAGATATCCCAAACTTTAAATAAAGTAATTATGTTACCTGACCAATTAACTCTAGACTAAGGTCCTGTTTGGCAGAGCTTTTACTTTGAACTTTTGGCTTATTGGAAGCTCTTCCTGCAAAAGCCATATATTTTGGCTTTGACTGGAAGAACTTTTAAAGCTTAAAAGCTCTTCTGCGGGAATATCCAAACGAGCCTAAAAGTGACTTTTGGGCCCAAAAAGCCTAAAAGCTGCTTTTATAAACTTAGCCAAACAAGCCCTAATTGTTGAAAGAAGCAAGTTAAGAATCAGCTGATCCGTACATCTCCAGTAGTGTACTCACTGTTGACTATCATCACCTTCTCTCCTTCATCAGAAGACTGACCGTTAACATATCTTGCCAGACAAGCTTTTAACCCAGAAATAAGATCATCAAGCTCAAGTTCTCTTACAGCTGGTGTAGAACTTGAGCTTTCTAGTAAATGTAATTATTGGTGTCAAGTTTGATTGAGATGTGAAAGTTCAAGGTTCTTGGCTAAGGAAGACAAATCCATTGACGGAAATGATGAAGCTGGAGGAACTTCTAGCGTTCTCAGCAATGAGGTGCTATTAGAATCAGAATTCATCGATGATTAGTCAAGAAATCTCTAATACCATGTAAAACTTAAGGCGTTTGATGAAATGACACTAGCATTATCAAACTGAAAATAAAAACAGTGGATATTTGTCTCTATTGATGGAGCTCTAAAAGCAATATTATTCTGTATATCATTCATTATTTGGCTAAGAAACAAATTCAATTATGCAAATTTCATCATATTGAAAATATTGACTTGTTTACCATAAACGGTATTGGTGATAATTAACGAGATTAATTAGATGGAATATGATGCAATTTATTCATATATATATATATATATATATATATATAAAATCGAGAGAGGTGATTAATACATATATATCTATAAGATAAGATCCATCTCAACTTTCAGTTGTAGGAAACATAACTAGTTATTAACAACATGAGTACATGACTACTTCACCTAAAAAAACTTTGGAAGAATCTGTTCAATGTCATCATGTCCATTAATTTGGGGAGGTGCATGGTTGGGTTGTTGGGGTGCTAATCCAATATCAGTAAAACATATTTGCTCTCTTGAAAACAAATGCCCTTGCACACAAAATATCAAACCAAATTAAAGCTAATTAAGGAAAGATATTTTTTTTTAAAGCTAATTGCATCGACCTCCTCTAAAATTTATCAACTATAAATGGAGTCAACTTTATCATTTATTAACAAAAGCCTTTCCTACCCTTAGTAAAATTTGTTTAAATATAACCATTGACCAGCGAGATATTTGTCAAAAAACTTAAAAATTGACTAACAGGAGGGAAGGTATTTATCAATAAATCTAAAAGTTAACTCCGACTATAATTGAACCAACCTCAGGGAGATACTCATGGGAAAAACAAAGGTTATTTTACCGATTACCTTCAAAGGGAAATAAACATAGGACACAAAGAGATGATACTCTAGTAGGAACTCGACACGTGTAAACATAAAAGTTTTGTCACTTTTTAAGGTTGGCGTTGACGTCCACTAGGTATTGCTATGTCACACAGACATTACATGGTATAAAACTATAAAATAACTAATTTGATTAAAAAAATAATATTATTATTATATTAAAATTAATTAGTTTTGGGTATTGGGGCAGAGCTCTGGAGAATACAGTGAAAAACCTTGGCTTTTACAGTTCTCATGCTCAACAAAAAAAAAATAAAAAAAAATTCAGCAATAGATACAAGAGACCACAGTATCTATCAAATATAAAGATAAAACCTGCATATATCCAACAGCCAATCTTAATATCATTTCCAGGGTTTCCATTTCTCTCTTTTTATACCCTTTTATGCCATTAAAGCCACATACCTCATGAAAGTTAGTTCATCTCTTAACCAAGACTAGAAAAGAGAGAGAGAGAGAGAGAGAGAGTGTGTGTGTGTATTTTTGGGTTTTAGTGAGAGAAAAAAAAGATGGGGAGAGGGAGAGTTGAACTGAAGAGGATAGAGAACAAAATCAACAGGCAGGTTACATTTGCTAAGAGAAGAAATGGGTTGCTCAAGAAAGCTTATGAGCTCTCAGTTCTTTGTGATGCTGAGGTTGCTCTCATCATTTTCTCTAACCGTAGCAAGCTCTATGAGTTCTGTAGCAGCCCTAGGTATATATATCTCATAATCACTTCCTCATCTCTCTATCTTATACACACTTATCATTATAATTTATTCTTTTTTTTTTCTTTTTTTTTTTGGGGTATTGAGTTGTATTTTTGTGCAAGATCTGTGCTTTTAGTGAAACCTAGCTTGTATTTATCTTCTATTTGATAAGGTTTCACTGGTTTTATAGACAAAGACTTTACATTTTTCCCTTCATTTCTCTTCCAATTTTTTAATATATCCTCTAGGGTTTCATTTACTTTCACTGTTTTTTTTTTTTTTTTTTCTGATTTCCACTTTTAAAGTGCAAGTTGGGTTTCTCTATATTTGTTTTCTCTTGAAGATCTACTCTCCTTTTGCTATCTTCTGATTGTTTTTTAGTTAAATTGAGATTCATATTGAAAACTTTAAAGTCTATTAATTTATAAATAAGTTTGCTTCGCTTTTAGTGATGAATCATTTTTTTTTTCTAAAAAATTGATAAATTATATATAAAAAAAAATAGAATAGATAATAATAGCTCAATTACACTTGATCTTCTTAACATTTCTTTCAAAAATAAGCTTTGTTAGAAAGGTAATGGTTACTGGTTTCATGAAGTAAATGAGTAGTTGTGATGTTATAGAGATGGTGAAGTTCAAAGCAGGTGCTACTTGACCCTAATTAATTATTGTCAGTTTCCAGAATATAGGTAGACCACTAACACTGGTTTACTGTTGTGATTTGGCACCAGAGTTGAGTTGTGATGTTTTGCAGAGGTAGTCAGCTGCAAACATTATGGTGCAACTAAATTTTTGTTGGAGAGAGAGAGAGGAGACAACTTACAAGAGAGCTTTATTTTGATTTATTTTTCTCTCTAAAGGCTGCAAATCTCTCTTTTCACTTTTTTTTTTTAATTTCAAAATATGATTTGATCTCAATGAGTTGCAACAACAGGTTGAGAATCTGAAGTTTGATCTGACAGAAACAGCCATTTTACAAAAATATTCTGAAATGAACTCTCTGGCTGGGATAAGACTTTTTTGCTTCTTGTTTCTTGGGTGGATCGGCTAAAATCCTTTTTCATCTCTCAGCTTTTGCTTCTCTTTTGTGTTGAAAATTTAAATGTTTACTTGGTTACTAGAAATTAGCATACAAGGTTTTGTGTTTATTTTATTATTATTATTATTATTTATTTGGTACTATATATACACATTAGGGTTCATGTCATCCTTCTAATTAATATCATTTTTCAGATCATATATTTGGCAAATGATTATATATATGCAAAAATGTTTCAGGGAAGTTTATAAAGGGGTCTCTTTCTGAGATGAGTTTTTGTTATGTGCTTGTTTTGATTAAAATTTTTTTGGAGAAAAGATCAAGAGGAAGTACAAGATTATCCTCGTAATTTGAGATTTTTTAAGCTTAAAAAAAAAAAATTCTTACATGATTATAATTATCTAATATATAATTAAAATTGATTTGTATATACAATCCTATGCAAAATAAATAAAGAAACATTTTCTTTTCTTATTTTTAGATTTTAATAATAAATTTTAACAATGTATCTTCAACATTTTCTTATCTCTTATTTAAAAAAATTAGAGAAATATATTCAAAACATGAACCAAATGTCCACCGAATAACTGTATTGATCTAAAAGGAAAGCTTCTGATACATTTTTCTCCATAATATTATTGTCCTAAGGAAATATGCAATTTTCATCATCAATGATCATATTATTATTCTTCTCTCCTATTTATAACATATCAAACATGAAGTTTAAGATTTTTGGGTTGAGCAATAATATATGTATGTATGTATGTATGTATGCGATTAGAAGTTTGTATTACTAAAATATCTTGAATTAACATCCTTCCGTTGTAATTAAATTTGTATTTGATTGTTAAATGTATTTTTTTAAGGTGATTTCTCGACATATATATGTATATATATATATATATATATATATATATATATATATATGTAAGATAAATAGATAAATAGAAAAACATTAAACTTTTAGGTTTAAGGGTTATTTTTTTTTTTAATGTTTGCATATATATATATAAAAGAGATCATGTTAGTTGTTCTTACATGTAAGGCTAAATTTATTGATTGATGGAGTGGGAACTCAATAGTCATTGCAATTAAGATAGCATATACAGAACCCAAACAACAGCGTACGTTACAATATGCTAAAACAATTGCTGTGTTAGCATGCCAATTAGGTAGCCAAACATCGATTACACTAACATTTCTGCATTCAAAAACTATAATTTCTTCAACCTCTAATCTCTTCATCGTTGTACCTAGTCGTCCATTTTTTTTTTCTTAGATTGTGTGATTGATGTATCATGCATGAACTGCTTTAATTTATGGAGATATACGAACTGGGATGAGGCACTAGATGTGCATAAATTCTAATCAACCAGTAGTTTTTTATGTTTGAAATTAATCTTTTGTTGAGATTAGTTAGTAGGTAATTATTGGTTGCATGAACTAATGCCATTATTGTGTTACATTTGTTTTTCTTGTATCAAAATTAGCCTGGTGAAAACAATTGAGCGGTACCAAAGGTACAGCTATGGTGCACTGGAAGCCAGCCGACCCATCAATGAGACTCAGGTAGAGCTTGACACTTTCACCTGTGAAACTCACAACGAAGACATTGTTCTACCATAATCCGATTGTTTATTATATATATTTTTTTATGAATTACCCAGGATCTCCACTTTTTTACATAATTTATGGCATAGTTTTAAATCATTAGATTAGAACAATTTGACTTGCATTTAACTTGTTTTTTTCTTTTTGACTTGGGGGAGTGAGATTCGAACTCGGGATCTTAACTTTATTGAGCGATATATGATTACTACCAAACTATACTTGTAACCACATTTAACATGTTTTTTATTTTATTGTGATCAACGTTCAAAGTGCAAAATGTCCAACAATCTACAACCTGTGTAATAATTTGTGTAAAATATTGGGAGTGTTAAATTATGAACTCAAACCTCATGCATATTCACCCAGTACTTTTCTCTCTTGAATCATGCATGTGATCCTATCTTAAACAGATGTTCCCTGGACCCTGCATGTGCATGCATATGTTCTATTTAGCTACACCACTCTTTGCACATGTTAATTCATTGATATTCTGGTTTTACAACGAAATTAATAGTTTATTATTTGTCAAAGCAGTCTAGCTACCAGGAGTATTTAAAACTGAAGACAACAGTGGATGTCCTACAGCAATCTCAGAGGTGATCTACTATAGCTCAAATGCAATATTAATATTCATTTTGGAGTTGATTTTTGCCATAAATATTGTCGATTTAAACAGTATATATGTATTACACTAAATAGTTAGCTCCAAAATGTTGTAGAAACCTTCTGGGAGAAGATCTGGGTCCATTAAACACAAAAGAGCTCGAGCAGCTTGAGCATCAACTGGAGACATCCTTGAAGCATATTAGGTCAACTAAGGTACGTAAGATGACTAGTATTTTATCTTTAATTTTTAATTTTTTGGATAGACAGTTTGGCACGCTTATAAATATGACACGAATAGTTAATCTCATAACTGAAAAGATATTTTCCTATATTTATTTTTTAAAATAGTAAAGTGAGAGGTGTACAGTAAGGTATGGCTCATCTTTTAAATACTCTACACTGCAAGAAATGCTTCAACACATGGTCACATATTCAAGCTTTAATATATACTTCAACACATTTGATTAAATCAACAATATTATTGTCTATAAATGGAATAAAAGAAGAACAAAATTATTCTTTGTATCGTATATTTGTCAATTTGATATTATTTGAGAAATTATATGCGAGGTGACTATATATACAATTCAGTTTATGATATAAATAGTGCTTGTACAGACTCAATTTATGCTTGACCAGCTTGCGGATCTTCACAAGAGAGTATGTGTATCTGATCATAACAAATGTTGAAAATGATGTGTTTTTACTTCATTACATGCATATATATGGTAATGCTTGTTGTATATTGATGCAGGAACAAATGCTACTTGAAGTTAACAAAGCATTGAGAAGGAAGGTACAATTAATTTATTGAACAAAAATTTATTAATTTATTAATTAATTAATTCCAGTGCAAGAAGATTAGTTAAAAATTAGGTTTTGTTAATGATCAGATGGAGGAAAGTAGTGCACAAGTTCCTCTACGACTGCCATGGGAAGCCACTGGAGGCCAAAACATCCCATACAGCCGTCTTCCTCCTCCTCCTCAATCAGACGGCTTTTTCCACCCTCTCCCGATCAATTCCAATTTACAAATTGGGTATATCATTTGTCTTTTTGTCTTTCTATATATAAATTTACCAGTGTCACACTATAAAAAAAAAGTGATATTTTACCGCAGAGAAAATACTGCAGTGGATAATAACTGTTTTAAAAATCTTTTTGGTACGGAGCACTCGGGGCAAAAAGCTTAAAATATACAGTAAAAGATTCAAAAATTTTAATATTTATCACGTATTAGCATTCACGGTAAAAGAGTCGTAATAAATATAATATTTTTTTTTGCATCAGCTAAAGTAGTTTAATTGATCAATTTGTGCAGATACAGTCCTGTGGTTTCTGAACAGGAGGTAAATGTTTCAGGGCACACCCAAAATGTCAATGGATACATCCCTGGTTGGATGCTAATCTAATTTTGATATGCTCATGCATGGTGGAAATATTTAATTTTATTTGCTCGGTTATGATTTCTGTTTTATGCAACTTGTAATTATTTTTGAATAAGTATGTGTTTGTAAGTTGTAGTGACATAAAAAGACATGTTTCGAATATGCAAGGATTGTATGCATGTATTTTTTTTAAATTGTAAAATTAGCTACATTGTCATAAATAAAAGTAAAATCAATAATTAATATTTAAGACAATAAAAGAAGAGAGAGTATGTATATATATATAAGCATGAGCCAATCGAACCTAGCCATTGTTTACTATACGTCAACACCAAGTTTTAACATGCCACTACTTGTACTTTTGTTCATACACATCATCAAGTGCCAACCAGTGGTAATAAATCCACTTTTATATAATACTCCCCCAGATTTTTACCGCTTTCATTATATTTTAATTTATTAGGAAAAATTGAGTGGGATAAAAACTTTAACATATATAAATAATTTTCTGGATCATAAGTGGTATTGAATGTATTAAAAAAAACTACCTTATCAAAACCTTATCGATAAAACTAAGTGGAATAAAATCTGGTGGAAAGGAAAAAAGTACAGTGTTCATATGTCCAAAATTACTGTTTTCTTCAAAACTTTCCTCCCCCGATTGAATACTCCCCTGATGAAAATTGTAATATCAATCTTATATTTTATAGAGTCAACGTATGCCAATTTCATATATCAATTTCTTAAATATTGATGTGGACAATGTTTTGGTAAATAAATATGTAAGATTATATGTAAACTGTATTTATTTGATATTTATTTGATATTTATTTGTCGATTTTGTTAAAATTCATGAGTATATAAGAATTTTAGAAAAATATGTTTGGTTTTATCTCCTTTGACATACTCCCTTATGACTTCAGCAATACAAGCCGTGTTATCTTCAAATATTGGTGTCGCCATTTTTGTGGATGATGATAATCAGCGTGTATTTTGAATATGATGAATAATAGAATTTAACCAAACATATTCTCGACTTGTTACATGAAGTTCAATAATCTCATAGTGATTAGAGGATATGGCAATAAAAATTTACTTTGTGGAGCGCCATGAGATTGATATGTCATTATAAATAAAAATATATCTCATTACTTTTCTTTCTCCCGTATAGTGAGGGATGTCACGTGTCACAATTATTTCTATTAAGATTTTGGTCACTTCAATATTGTTTACTAAAAAAAATACTCTAAAAAAGAACACTCTAATTTTTTTTATTAGATAAAAATCCCTCATTAGGGAGTCCTTACTACAGTCAAAAGTTTTTATAATTTTAAAATTATAATATTGTCGAGGGGTTGATACAGTAGTATATTCCTCACATTTATATGAATGGAGTAGTTGTTTGGGTCATCTTTCCCTCCTCCAAACCTTAAACCGTAAAAATTAAAAAAATAATTATAAAGTTTTTTTAAAATAGACAAAAGGATTTTTTTTTTTTAAATAATAATAAAATTTGGGGAAATTTTATAAGAAGTCCCCTTTTGATTGTAATTCTTCCTCATGATGTAAGACAATTGTTGGGCCTAATCCAATATAAAAATAGGGCCCATTGTGAATAGGTAAAAATTAGGTTTTTTAAAATTTATAGTACCAACGAGCCACCAAACTAAATTACCTAATGATCTAGTTTTTATAGTATTTAAAATAGATTTTAAATAAAAATACCATTATTTCTCTTCTCAAAATAAATAACTTTCAATTTGAAAAAAAAAAAAAAAAAACTAGAAGAGGGAGAAAGTAGATATGAAAACTAATAAAAAAATAAACATTTAAAAAAAGACGAACATAAATCTATTTTTTTTTAAATATGATACCTTACAGGTCAGAGAAATACCGAGACCTACCGAGATTAAACCATATACATACGGTCCGGACATTTACTTTCATTTCAGCTTCCGTCTACTTAAACGGTCTATTCCTAATACGGGGAGAGATCTACCCATACAATTGCGTTTTTATAGATAATTGTGGGAATAATATATACACTACTAAGATGTTAAACCTTAGTTGCTTGAAAGAGTTTGAGGCTCCTCCAACTATTAAAACAATGGACCTTTGGTAATAAAATATCATGAACAGTAAGTTTTGTCTTTGTTATTGAAAAAATAAAGTGAAAGTTAGGACCAAAAACACAAATAAAATAAATTTGAAAATCAAGACAAAAAAGAAGAGAGATAACACAAATATAGAAAATAAGACAAAATAAACAAGAAAATAAATATCAAAGAAAAAACATACAAGTCAGTCAGGCAGAGGCAGTCTTGACTTCGTCGAGACATAAATTTATGATTAATCAAGTCATTTTTATCTTTAAAGAAGTAGTGAGTAAAGTTAAAAGGGAACAAGATAGAAAACATTGGGATGCGAGACGAAAAAATGGATTTTATATTTATCTTGTTGAAATTAAGAATAAAATGGATATGATAAAAAGTGAAGAAGATCTTGAAAGATATTTTTATTAATTAATTTAATTTTGTATTAGGGTCGTTTAAAATAATTTACTTTTGTAGAACTTTTAAAAGTATAACTTTTAAACTAAAACGGTTAGAACATTTAATTATTAATTAAAAATTTTTTAAAATTATAAAATTATTAAAAATAATATAATTTTTAAATTAAAAAAATATTATAAAATTAATATATTTTAATAGATTTATATTAGATATTATAATATTTTTAAAATTTTAAAAAGATATATTTAAAAAAGTCTAAATTTGACACTTCTCAAATAGACGTAAAATAGTTTTTTTAATCGTTAAAAAAAAAAATTAAATTAAATAAGCTTTTTTTTTTCAATAGATAAACTCTTACAAACGTAGATTTGGGATCCATTTGAAAGAGCTTTTTCGAATAGAATTTTTAAAAATAAATTTTTTAGAAGTAGATCTTTTATAAGAAGAAATTTAAAAAAAAAATTATTTAATTATTTAATTGTTAATTAAAAAATTATTTAAAATAATAAAATTACTAAAAATAATATAATTTTAAACTCTTTTAATCAATGAATAACGTACACTAAAAATAAAAATCGTACCATAAAACATTGTGATAGGCAATATTCCTATTCAAAGTTTCTTTATATTTAATGGTGGGAACCACAATTTAACTAATGAGAACTTTATTTTCCCATCTATTTTAATACGGCAGATGCTCCTCCTAAGTCCTAAGTGCATGCATGAGAGGGCGCATGGTGAGAGTTTTTTTTTTTTTTTTTTTTCTATTCAATACCCTTTTTGACAAAGACTTATTATTATATTACTTATAAATTCATCCAATCCATGACAAAATACAAAACACATATAATCATTTCCTTTTATTAACAATAATGGTTAGTCTAGTGTAAACCCAAAACCTAAAAATTAATTGGGTTTTGTCTTTTTCATAATCTCACTTTATGAACCAAACCATCATTACAAATTGTAAACCCATTTCTACTAAAAAATCATGATATTTTTGTAGTAGTTATTTTATACCCTATCATTAGTTAACCGAAAAAAAAAAAAGTGGGTCGACCGTTTAATTAAAAGGTAATTAAGTAATTAAATATATAAATAAAGTTGATAAATAATTTTAATTGGGATGAATATGACATGTGGTTAATATGTAGCCACATAAGATGAAATTATCTTTAATTAATAAATATAATATTAAGTTTGAAAAAAGGAAAAATTTTATTTTGATCCTCAAATGATTAATTTTTTTTTTATTTTTTAATAATATTTGGATTTTTAGTCACGTGATCGGTTTATATATTATAAAAAATCTATCAATTTAATCATTAGTTAAGATTATATTGGCTAGATTTAAAGGTGTAAAGGGTATTTTAGTCTTAAAACATATTAATATACTATTTTTGACACATATTCATCTTATCTTTTAACATGTATAATTGACTTAATAAAATCTTTAAAAAATAAATTAAAAATAATATAAAAGGAAAAAATAACGAAATAATGTTAAAAAAAGAAATAAAAGATATGTTTGAAAATAATATAAAATAATAGATTTTAAAATAAATTAAAAATAAATCATTTTAATTTTCAATCAACTATTCTTTTTAAAACAATTATTGTGTTGTTTAATTATAATTAAAAAATTTAAA
The DNA here is from genome assembly GCA_003430845.1 of Xanthoceras sorbifolium. Classification (NCBI taxonomy): domain Eukaryota; kingdom Viridiplantae; phylum Streptophyta; class Magnoliopsida; order Sapindales; family Sapindaceae; genus Xanthoceras; species Xanthoceras sorbifolium. The sequence continues at coordinate 28,288,443 of CM010610.1, read as the reverse complement.
TATGTTAAAATTTTTATATTTTGATGTTTAATTAGTTAAATAGTTATTTTTAATTTTTTTAATTTTATCGTTTTGTAGTATTGTTAAAGATTTTTTTAAGTGTTTTATTGAAAAAATAAAATTATATGGTACGTAAATTTATAATTTTTTATCAAGTAGGAGGATAAATAAATTTTTTAACATCAACACTTCATTAGTAGGGAGAAAGCAATTAAATATCATTTACTATTTAGTTTTATTATTAAAATATCTGTTAAAAAACTAAATTGATAAATTTTTAATAATTTAGGAGAACCCAAAACGCAAATATTATTAAAATACAATAAAAAGCTAATCACTTAAGGATCAAAATAAAATTTTCCCTTAAAAATAAAAATAAAATATCTCTCATCTCCCACCATCATTATCATCATCCCAATTTAATCATCAGATTCATCTCCCACTCCATCATTATCATCCATCTCTAACTCAATTCCACACATCAAAATTTTAACACATCCATCTCCAACACATCACCACCATCCATCTTTATCATCACTCATATATCTTCTTCTTTATCATCATCACCGTCAATATCATCTCTCTCCAACCCACCACTAAAACCCTAATCCTTCGCCCTAACATCAAACAATCCTAAAACAACCTCCAATGGAGGATACCAGGCTTTGATCTCCTCCATTGGCGCTGATCTCCTTCACTTAGAGGAGCTCGACATTGCATAATTATTATTTTTTTCAATATTTTCCACCAAAAATCAACAAAAAATGAAAATCAAAGGGGAAAAAAAAGAGAAAGAGAAAAAAAATTCATAAAATGAAATGGAGATTTTAGAGAGTAGAAAGGAAGAGAGAAAGAAAAAGAGAAAGAGGAGTGAGAGAAGAATAAAGAGAAAAGAAAGGGGAGAGGGAGGCATGAGAATTTTTTTAATTTGAGTGCAAATGAGACTTTTTCATTTTTCCAACTAAATTTTGTCTTTTTTCTTTTGTTGCATATAAAAAAAAGTAGCTTTATGAATGGAATACTAACGTTAGAGTATAAAATGATTAATATATAAATTAAGGGGGTAGAATGATTTATTCGCAAACGTCCAAATTTTTTTTAATGATAACCCCTTTTTTATTTTTATATTATGTTAAGTGATAAGATGCCATGACATGTAATTTAATTAAAAAAAAAAAAAAAAAAAACTCTCTACTTTATCATCTTTTATTTGAAAAGACCTTGAATATGGAAGGTTCAGAAAACCTTAATCGATTTGACCAAATAATTTTTTTTTAACTTTTTATTTTATATATTATGGTGACTTGAATCTCATATATTACTGACTGTGAAAGAGTATCTTTTATCAACTTAGGTAGTATATAGCTTTAAAATTTTGAAATTAAAAACTCTTGACTAGAGAGATTATATAAAACTTATAGAATTAAAAGGTTGTCTTTTTTAAAAGAAAAAAATAAAATAAAACCTTAGCGGTTCTTTAAATTCTATATTTTAAATAATATATTGAATTCTAATTATAAATTGAAATCGTACCTATAAAAATAAAATTCAAACCCTTAAATACATGAAATTAATTTAAAAATGTTGCTAAAAATAATATAATATTTCTCTCTCTCTCTCTCTGTTTTAAATAAGAGAAAAAGTAAGGTTAAATAATTAAATTAAATGGATGGGTTCTTTGTAGAAACACAAAGTGTATAACGAAATGCCTCAAAACTTAGAAAACAAAACAGAGAATTCTTGATTCCATTAACGGAGCTTTGAAGAAGATGAGAATATTATTAATTGAGCGAATGAATAATACACACCACCCTTGTTCAACATTGTGATTGTTAGGATTTCAGGCAGTGCTTTGATGCCACTGTTAGGATCCTGTATGTGAAAGCAATATACCGCAATTAAAGTAGAGATTTAAGAAAAGTGGAGAAGAACTGGACACACAGTATTTACGTGGTAAAACCCCCAATTAATTTGAGGGAAACATCCACGGGCAAAGATAGAATGACTTTACTAGACCAAAATAATTACAACCTCTCTCTAATAACACTAGGAGAGAACAACCTCACAAGAGGCTTTTAGGGAGAAGAGAAGAGACTACATTTTTGGGATGAGTTACAAATGAAGGGAAAGGGGGTATTTATAGGAAAATTTTGGGAATAATTACAAATGAGTTACAAAATAATTACTGTTCACGCGTACGTCACTGTTCATCGTGTGGGACCCGCCAGTTGCGCTGTCATTTTACTGTTCACGGTGACGTCACTGCTTACGTCCTGTTCGCTGTGACGTCATTGCTTACGTCACTGTGTTACTGTAGCACTGGATCAGCCCGATACTATTCATATATCCTTATTCACCCGTACTATTCCTATTGGGTCAGCCCAATACTATTTGGGCTTCTACCCTCCCTTTTGGGCCTCATTTTGGGCCTGAAAAATTGTCTTCACTATTTTAACATTCTCCCACTTGAAGTCATTTTTCATGGTCCATCCGTCTCTTTCTAATCTTTGCTCATACTCATGCTGCTTACGTTTCTACTAGGCCGAATGAGGATCAATACCATATGAACTTGTCAGTATTGATTGGCTTGGTCGTTGCATCTGCTAGGTTCTCCTCGGTGTGAATCTTTTTTTCATATCCACACTTCCGTCTTCCACTACTACTTGAATTCCTACGTGCTTTATCCTGGAATGAAAAGGTCGGAATCCTTGCAATATGCAAGGCACTTTGACTGTCACAAAACAGAGGAATTTTCTTTTGTTTGTGCTCAAGCTCCTCCATTAACCTCTTAATCCAAATTGCTTATTTACAAGCTTATGTAGCTGCCATATACTCAGCTTCAATTGTAGATGAAACCATAACAGTTTGTAATTTGGAAATCCAGCTCACAGCTCCTCTTGCACATAACTTGTAGTGGAATTTCTTTCATCGAGATCTCCTGCAAAATCTGACTCTTTATAGCCTCTGACAGTGAATTCTGATCCTTCATAACATAATGCAACATCTGAGGTTCCTCTGATGTATCTCAGAATCCTCTTCATACTATTCCAATGCTCTTTACCAAGATCCGCCATGTACCGACTAGCTACTCCCACTGCTTGTGCAATGTCCGATCTTGTACATATCATAGCGAACATTAAACCTCCCACTGCCGATGCATACGGTAATCGAGACATCTCCATCATTTCTGCTTCATAGCTAGGACTCATACTTGAGGATAACTTGAAATTAACAGGAAGAGGGGTATAAATTGGCTTACAATCTTTGCATATTGAAGCGGCGCAAGATTTTACTGAGATAGGTCTTCTCGAAAAGCCAAACCTTCCTATTATTTCTGTCTCGTTAAATTTGCATCCTTAGAATCTTGTTTGCTGGTCCTAAATCCTTCATATCAAACTTCCTAGCCAATCGTGCCTTTAATTCTCGGACTCGATCTTTGTTGGGGCCTACTACCAACATGCCGTCCACGTGCAACAGCATTACGATGAAATCACCATCATCACCAAACCTCTTGTAATAAGTACAATGGTCTGCACTAAGTCTGTTGTACCCAAGGCTTATAATGAGGAATCAAATCTCTTGTACGAACACCTCGACGCCTGTTTTTAAACCGTACAGAGATTTGGTACACCTGCAAACCAAGTTCTCCTTGCCTTTTTTTTCAACAAAACCTTCTGGTTTGAGCATATAAATTTCTTCTTCAACTTGTCTATGAAGAAACGCAGTTTTCACATCTAACTGCTCTAAACGTAGATCAAATACAGCACACGTAGCCAGCACTACTCCGATTGTTGTAAGTCAAACCACAGGGGATAATATCTCACTGAAGTCAATACATTCTTTCTGAGCATATCCTTTCACCACCAGTCTTGCACGAAACCGTTCCACTTGATCATTGCTATCTCGTGTGATCTTATAGACCCACTTTTTGCCAATAGCTTTCCTTCCATGTGGTAGTGGTACAAGTTTCCATGTCGTGTTCTTATGAGAGCTTTCTTCATGCATTATTGTCATCCACAAGGATACACTTGAGCTATTAAATTGCTTCATTGAGAGTTAGTGACTCACCATCCTTTGTTAGAAGACAGTATGCAACATTGCCCTTTATAACATACTCCGAGTGCCATACTGGTTCTTTCCTCTCTCGAGTCGATCGCCAAAAATCATAGCCTCGGACTCATCTGGTACTTGTGCCTCGTGCGCTGATGCTGCTTCAGAAGAATCTGAATCTTCTTTTTCTGAATTTTCCTCCTGAACTATTGTAGTCTCTGAATTTCCGTTTGAAGTGCCATCGCCTTCTTCCTTCTGTATTTGATTTTCTACAAAGATAACATCCATGCTGACTATGACTTTGTGGGCAGTGGGGTCCCACAAGCGATACCCCTTTACTCCGTCAGTATATCCTTAGAAACACTTGATCCTCTTTTATGAATCAAGTTCCACCCGCGCTTTAAAGGCTTTAAACACTGCACACATATCTGACTTTCTCTTGATCGGGTACACCCAGCATCTCCTGGAGTAATCAGCAATGAAGGTCACCATGTACCTTGCTCCTCCTATGGATATATCCGGTGATTCCCACATCAGAATGAATCAAGTCTAGAATGCATTATCTTCTAGCAGTACTGCTGCTGAACTTCAATCTATACTGCTTACTTGTAACACAATGCTCACAGAATGATGGATTTACTAATTTGAGCCCAAGAAACAGATTTCGATCAGAGAGAATCTCCAAACCTCGTTCCGATATATGGCTTTGTTTGCGATGCCATAATATCGTTGACTCTTCTCCATGGTTGGTGGACATATCACATGAATCTGCTTCTTGTAGTGTTTCCTCTTTAAGCATGTATAGATTTGCAGCGATCTTCTATTCCTTCATAATTGTAAGCACGCCTCTGACAATTTTCAAGATCCCATTTTCTACATAGGTCTTACATCCAAGATCTAATTGTCCCAAAGACAATTGATTCTTCTTCAGGCCATTCACCTGTCGTACCTCCTGAGTGGTGCGAACCGTACCATCGTGCATTTTTATCTTAATGGTACCAATACCAGCGATCTCCTAGGCATGATAATTACCCACAGATCCTCCAAGATAGGTTCATATTTGTGGAACCATTCTCTTCGTGAGATCATGTGTCATATAGTTGCTGAATCTAGACGCCAGGCATCAGCAAACCGTTCTCTGCCTTCACTATCAGTAGTGTCCTCGCTGTGTAAACTTCACCATCATCTGAGGTGCTACACCCTTGAAAGCTTGATAACTCTAGAGCTCCGTTATCCCACTCTTCTTCTTGTGCCAACACTCTAATATGGCATGCCCGCTTTGCCACAATTGTAGCATTTGATACTCCTCTTACTTCTTAATTTTGACCTACCATGATTACGACTCCCACTGGTGCCATGTTCCGTTGATCTTGCTCTCATCATCGTTAATGCTTCTGCCTATTGTGGACTTGTGAATCTGTCTTCCTTGTTTTTGCGCCTGCTCCCTTTATCTAATACAGCGGCTGCAATATCATTAAAGACTAGATGCTCCACAATACTTGATGATGAGTTGATCATACAAATCTGGTAGACTCTGAAGTAGAAGTTTCGCACGCTCATTTTCAAGGTGTTGATGTGGTCAGTCATCGTCGAAGATTCTGCCATTCGAAGAGTATAGAATCTCCTTTTTCAAGAAGATTTTGTTATGTAGTGACTTGGCCTCATATTTTGTCAGAGTATCCCATGTCTCCTTTACCATCTTCTTCTCTGCCATACTTGATAGTACTTCATCAGCAAGTGCCAAATGCCGATTGGCAGCTGCATTACCTCCCATCATTAGTAATCTTTTTTGGTCTGTCTCCAATTGCTACCCTACAATTGTCTTTTATTAGTATTGCCCTCATCTTCCTCTTCTTCCACAACGTGAAATTGCTTCCGTCGAACTTCTCAATCTTAAAATTTGTTGCCATCATGTTGATGATGATCTGCTTCTCACTTGGACCGATTCACACTATATCACCGTATAGTACCCGTATACTGGAATAGTGACCGTAGTTATGAACAGTGCACCAGGTAAGTTCCCAGGAAAGAGAGGTGGGTCACAACGGACACTCTTAAGTACCAAGTCTTTCCTTAGCCAGAACCTATCCTAGACATGCACTTTTCATACCACCACACTTATTTCCAGCAACGACGAATCTACCGGAAGCTCCTTAGTCAGTAAACTCGAGAACAATTCTTTTCTGATGTGGAAGATCAGCCAATGCTGCAACCACAGAGCATACTAAGAATTTCCTGGAGAATCTGACACCTTAGCAACTCGGAATACAACCTGAGGCTCTGATACCACTGTTAGGATCTCAGCCAGTGCTTTGATGCCACTGTTAGGATCCTGTATGTGGAAGCAATATACCGCAACTAAAGTAGAGATTTAAGAAAAGTGGAGAAGAACTGGACACACAGTATTTACGTGGTAAAACCCCCCAATTAATTTGAGGGAAACATCCACGGGCAAAGATAGAATGACTTTACTAGACCAAAATAATTACAACCTCTCTCTAATAACACTAGGAGAGAACAACCTCACAAGAGACTTTTAGGGAGAAGAGAAGAGACTACATTTTTGGGATGAGTTACAAATGAAGGGAAGGGGGGTATTTATAGGAAAATTTTGGGAATAATTACAAATGAGTTACAAAATAATTACTGTTCACGCGTACGTCACTGTTCATCGTGTGGGACCCGCCAGTTGCGCTGTCATTTCACTGTTCACGGTGACGTCACTGCTTACGTCCTGTTCGTTGTGACATCATTGCTTACGTCACGGTGTACTGTAGCACTGGATCAGTCCGATACTATTCATATATCCTTATTCACCCGTACTATTCCTATTGGGTCAGCCCAATACTATTTGGGCTTCTACCCTCCCTTTTAGGCCTCATTTTGGGCTTGAAAAATTGTCTTCACTATTTTAACAGTGATTTGTGCAGAGGTGCTAGGATTTGATAAATGGTGAATGGGTGTGTAGAGTTGTGCATGTGTATAGGCCAGGAGAGTAATAGACTTGCGGATCGATTGGCTTGCTGGAATGGGACATTCGATTGAGCTGGGAGTTGTGTATTTTGAGTCTCCTCCTCTAGGCAGTAGGGCTTTGTTTGCTGCTGATATTACTGGGGTTCCTGAGTTAAAGATGTTTTGTAGAGTGAGTTTGTTTGTTTTTCGGGCGTTTAGTCCTCTTGTTTACCCAAAAAAAAAAAAAAATTACACACCCTTTATATATCTTTACACATATACACCAAAATACATGTTTTATAATTCAAGGAAAAGCTGGTTGGCTCATAACAAAGTCTTGCCATTCTCAATCTCATTAAGCATAATTCTTCAATGCATATTGATTGTGCTTATGATGATCAGTCCGATAACAATCAGCTGTGGTAGCATGTACCAAAAGGTGGCATAGTAAGTTTCAATTTGTATGAATATTAGAGACGGTTGGCAATGACGGAGCCAGAAAGTTCTTCCAATGAGGGACTTAGTTCAAATATATTATATTATAACATATAACTAACAACAACATCAATACTAAAAACATTGACAATAGTGTAATAAAAAAAAAATTAAAACTTTCATATAATTCATAATTATTAATAAATTTATAATTGTCCACGACGCGGTTTCATATTTTGAAACCGTTACACAATAGCTTTGTTATCAATACTTTTAAACATATTTTTTTTTTCAATGTACACAATTAAACTATCATTCAACCATTAATTTCTTATCCGTTTACACAAACTATTTATTACTAAAAATGCTCTTTCTACTGTAGCAGTAGTAACCGATAGAATCAATACTAGTGTCGGTCAGTTGGGATTACAATTTGTGTATGATATTATTATACGTAGTTGCATGATTGTTGACTAGATCATGTAAATGGGAGATTATTGTTTGAAGGAAAAAGTAAAAGAAACTATATATATATATAGCATACATAGGGCGAGGGGCCGGCCAAGTTAATGTTTCGAAGAGAAAAGCTTGGACCGTAAAAAGCAAGACACGTTATATGTGGAGGGAGGAGACTTGAGAGAGACAACAAACAAGCTTTCAATTTCAGTGATTTCTATCATCATTCCTGATTCTACCAATCAAATGGTCAGAAATTGAAAAGATAAGACAACCAGTACCTAACATTTTCTGATGAAATTGGAAAAAAAAATTTCAAAATTCAGATGGGCCAGAGCCCCACGTGAAATGGCCTTCAATGATAGTGATGCCCAAGTCCAGCTGACTCAGATATTACACTAAACTGGTGCAGCACACATTTCCAATAACTTTTCCATTTTTTTCCTTTTTCTTTTTCATTGTTTTGTTTAGATTCTGTGTCAAATGTTACCTAAATTGGTCGGAACTAGACCGCAATTTTCTTTTCTACACTAATATATATTTTTTTTTCTTCTCCACCTTTTTCTCTCTTGGAGAGATTTCAAGATAAACTTTGAAAACGATTGATTAGAGAGCGAAAATTATTTTGATCGCTATCTTTTAACTATGACCAGCTTTTTTTACATTTGAATTGGAAATTTGGTTCGGTTTCTAAATGGAGAAGACCGCCCATATCTCCCTGGTGTAAAGACACCAATTCTGGTGCGATCTCCATGAATGGATGACGGTGGAAGGCTCGCAGTAGTAAAGGTGGGAGAATTTTTATGATTTTAGCTTACAAATGATTAACACAATGAACAAATTAGCAAAATATAAATTGTGATGTAATTTAATTAAAATTAGTGTTCAAGTAACCCCAAAAGAGCATTTGATTGATTTGGGAACAGAATGAGAAAATGTGATTATTTGGCTACAAGTCCTATAATATTGGATCTCCTTGATTGCCTTCTTTATTCATTGCATCAAAGTACAAAATTATGGGTGTTGACAGAGGATAAAAACTGATAATAGTCCCCTAAATGAAAAAAAATTATAATATCATGAAAGTGAATTAACAAACTCTAAAAAGAAAAAAAGAAAGAGAAAGAAACCACAAAAATAACATTAACAAAACTGGGTTTTTGATTTCATGATCTGAATTTGTTTGTTCTTGATCTATTCTCTATTGTTCTTTGTATCAAATTTCTTTTAGATAGAGTGATTTTTTTTTTTTTTTTTGTAAATGATTTTCAAGTTTTGATTGATGGGTTTTTTTATTTTCAATTTAATTTTTATTGTTATATTCATTTTTATTATATATGTATATACATTTAATACATGTACATATTATTATTATTATCATTTTAAAATCTTAAAAATGTTTATAAGGTTTAAAATTTAAAAGACAATTTCTTTTCTTTAATGTAATCAATCATCTATCAATTTTAAAAGACAAGTGAGCCACTTATCAAAGCCATATGTAATCAATCATCTATTTCTTTAATGTAAATGATTAAAATAGCCGATCATTCATTAAGTTTGACAAGCATGTAACTACCATAATGATTAAATTAATAGAATTTAAAAAAGTTAAGGAGCACATGAGTTAAAAGAGAAAAAATCGGCTAAATTCAAAAAAAGATAAAAACCAAAATGATATTCTCCTTTGATTGAATTTGATAAATAATATATAATTTTGGAATTAGATAAAAATTCTAAATTTTTAGCTAACAACAAAGATTAACGGTCCAAATAGTTAACAAAAAAAAATACACAAAAGAGATCTCTCTATACTTTTAAAATAATAATAATATTTTTCGGATCGAATTCGGATATTTTTCGAATTGAGATATTTTTTCGGATCAGATTTATAATGTTCTGTCTGCTTGCTGCGACCAGCCAGCGCAAACGCATGTCATGCTAGCAAGTCCATCCTGCCTAAAGGAATATAACAAGTGACATTGAAATTTTAGGGTTTTTTTTTGGGTTAGCCCCACAAGCACAACCTGCCCCTAAAGGACCCTTATCAATGCATCATTATAACACCCACCAACTTTTCACTCCTTCGACTTTTTTACTAGGGAGTAACCACTCCTATGTGATTAACTTAATATTGTATAAGCTATCCTGATTTTAATTAACACCATAAATAACGGGCTCTCTGTTCTCTGGTACACTAATTATATTACTAAGTAATGTATCCGATCATTAAAATTATAATATATGACGGTGTCAAAATAACACATGTATGTGTATTTTTCTTATCATATATATATATGTCACATCTTCATTGATTGTGTACACCACTTAACACTGCATCTAGTGCACAGAGATTTTTTTTTTTATTAACAGAATGTGCAATATGATCTAATTATCCACACATAACATGCTGTAAGTGAGTTAGATATAATTATATATATATTGATATATTACCGTGTGATTTAAATTTAAATATTATTAAATTGAATAAATATTTTTTATTATTAAACTATAATGGACGGTGTTCGTGCGCTGTTAAATAGAAATACATTTATAGATAAAAAAGAAAAAGAAAAAGAGTGAGATGATTGCTTTGTAAGATCCAAGTTTGGCCGACTACGCATGGAGAGAATCTAGTAAAATTTTCAGTCAGCGTCTCCCAACTATACAACAATTTATAGCAAATAGAAGGAAAAAAAATCTATAAAGTTTTATTGTATATGTATATATTATATTTATAAATATGTACGGACATGAGCAACCTTTGTCTTTGATTTGTGTGCTTAAGAGCAGACAATAACTACTGTTGCTGTCCTTACAACCAATCAGAACTCGACAACGTTTTTGACGAAACCGCCCTTTTCCACATCAATTCAGCTTTCGTTTTTCCAAAGTGGTTTTAACCTTTTTCTCTACATATATATATATCTCTAACCTTTCTCTGTATACAAATCTCTCTTTCACCTTGTGTCTGCTCACACAACACAGTAAGAAGACACCCAGATAGAGAGAGTCTCAGTTTCTCTCTCACCAAGTTGATATTTGGTGGAGTGTTTTTTGTTGGTGGCTTTTGTGAGAGAGCTAGGGAGGTAGGTTTGTGTGGAAGAGATCAGTGGTGGGTGTCGATCGGTCAATAATCACCATCAACATGGGGAGAGGTAGGGTTCAGCTGAAGAGGATAGAGAACAAGATCAACAGACAGGTGACTTTTTCAAAGAGAAGGTCTGGGTTGTTGAAGAAAGCTAATGAGATCTCTGTGCTTTGTGATGCTGAGGTTGCTTTGATCGTCTTCTCTACTAAAGGAAAGCTCTTTGAATACGCCACAGATTCTTCGTATGTTTCTGATCAATTCTTGTTTTTCTTTACTTCTCCTGGTGTTTAACTTCTTTGATTCCAATTTTGCTTTTTGGTGTTGTTATCTTTATCATTTATATATATTATGTCGACGGTAAATGTTGCACAAAAGTCGTCTGTTTCTGGGTCTCAGATTTTATTTATCTAGTAAGTAAACGAGTTAATGTACTAAAAAAGATGCAACACAGACTCAAGAACCTTCTCTCTCTCTCTCTCTCTCTCTCTCTCTCTCTCTCTCTCTCTCTCTCTCTCTCTCTCTTGTGTAAGTGTCAAAGAAGAAATCCCTGGTAGATTTACTAGGGTACGACCCAGTACAAGTCCATTTAAGTACTATGGAGCTTTGTTTCGTTGCCAAGAAAATATTTTTATTAAGCTATATATACAGATAGAGACTGCCCAAAAATTAGGCTTTGAACTAATCTTAATCTTTTAGGATTCTTTGACTTTTCTTCCTCATGTAACAGGCACCCGACCTGCCTGAAACTTCTCCATCAAATTTGTTTTAGATTATATATTTTAACCTAGCTGAATTAGAGATAAGATTATTTATTGTACAAATTAAAACACAGGCACACAAATCGAAAAAGCTTTACATCAGTGTTATTCCAAAAACTTGTATATTATATATTTTAATATATATATATATATATATATGTTCTGCCTTGTTAATAAATTATGGCCATTCCTTCCTCGTTCTCGGTCACTGCATGAACTATCTTTCATCTTTTGATCCCCACACAAATATTGGAGCAAGTCAAGCAATCTGATATATATTGTGAAAAATGAAGTCACAGGGTAAAAGTCACGGATTGGAATAATGATTTTTAAAGATGTTTACACATAAAAAGCCCATGACTCTATATTTTGATAAAAGCCTTTTAGCTATATGCAAAATTTTATCATGCATTGTTTGATTAAGTGGGAGATCGATCATGGAGGATTGCGATCAAAATGCATGTGACAACATATGTAAAGAGATTGTTGTCAAGTGCATCACGCGGTTGGACATGACTCTCCGGGAAGAGATGCAATAGCAATGCACCATTGCAACTGCTATGAACTCGAAATTAAACACAGAGAAACTCTCTTGGAAAACTCTCGATTTATGCATGGAATATATAATATAAGTTCATTGTAAATCAATCTTATAAGCTTGAATTTTATAATGCTAATGATATAAAATTGAAATAGTAGGTAGGTAAAGTAGATTCAAAAGATTACAAATGAGTTCTCTCATTTGTGTTTGTGTATGAATTAGATTATATATATATATATATATATATATATATATATATATATATATATCTTGAAGATGCAATCGAGTTGTCATTCACTATCAACTTGATTTAACGTATTAAAAAAATTGAATTGGCTTTTGTTTGTTGCCTTGTTGGCAGAAGATTAGCATATTCAATGTAATTTGTTTGTATGTGATCTCCCCCTATATTATTATGCTTAGGTGTGGTACTAGCTAACAGTAGTAAAAGGTACAATTGAGATAAGAAAAGTAATGACTTTTTGTAGGGTTAAATTGTAAGCTATTTTCACATCTTTGCATAATTATCCACATTATAACTAGTTCAACAAAATTCAAATTAAAGGGTGACAAATAATAATTTAGTCAAATTAAACTTTCAAAAGTCACTAATAACTAGGGATATCAATTGGGCGGATTTGAGGTGCGGTTAGGAATCCTCAACCTGACCCTAAACGAAAATATTTATCTTGAAACCCGCCCAACCCTACTAGTTGAAGATTGGGGTCGTGGTTGGGGAATTTCCACCGCCCTCGCCCCTGCCCCCATCATTGGTCCACCTGTACCACTAAATTTAATGTTTTATAAAGATATTACACAATTCTTATAAGTTTTATATGTTAATTTTTAGGGCAATTTGAAATGAAGTATTCTGACGTTTGGTCATATTGCAATAAAATTGTGAGTTTAACCTTAATTATATATTAGTACTCTACCATTAGTTGACTAAGTCAAAAGTAACGGTTTGACTAGGAATTTTGCTTAAAATGATAAAACTACCCCCGGTTAAAAAAATAAAAAATAAAAAAAATTTAAAATGGATCTTAATATTGATGGACGGTGGAGATTCATTTAAATTTTTTTATTTTTTTAACCAGGGGTAGTTGTATTATTTTAAGCAAATTTTTTGGTCAACTTGTTGCTTTTGACTGAGTTAACTAACAGTAGGGTACTAACATGTAATTAATGTTAAACTCACGATATCATTACAATATGGATAAACGTCAAAGTACTTCATTACAATTTGTTCTAATTTTTATTATTCAATAATATATATTATTTTATTAGTTACATATATATTATTTTTATTAAGTAATAAACTATATATTAATTAAATATTAAGCTGATTGGGTCGAGAACAACTAAACTCATACTTGTTTCGCTTTTGAAACAAGTTTTTAAATCATCCGAAACTTGCTCCGAACCCATTTATTTTGATTTAACCCTACCTCGTATGGGGCGGTGTGGAGCTGGGCGGGGTCCCCTCGAGGTCAGATTTTTTTTTTTGACATCCCTAATAACTCAGATAAATGCGAGTACGTAGTTTACAAACATAAACACATACATTTACTTTTCTTCGGGTTCCTTAAAGTATTCAACTAGGAACTCAATACCACCTCGATTTACCTTAATGTGGCCTTGTAGCATTGTTAGCTAGTGGTGGCTATACATTGTTTTCATTCTAATACAGTATACCTTAAAGTTTTTGTTTTTTAAGGGAAGGAACCCTAGCATTACTTGACTTTCATTGATATGATATTATAATTCCTAAGCACTAGCCAAACAATAATGAGAGACTTCAAACAAATTTGTGTTGTTTTAATCTTGACACTCATTTTTACTATAATGGAATTCATTCTCATCTTCTCTATCTCCTCTACCTTCACGTGCGGGTTCTCTAACACTTATTCTCACATGTGAGTCTATGTTGGCTTTGATTGGCCACCTGTAATGACGTTTGTGGAAAGCTCCTATCTTCTCTATCTTCACATGTGGGTTCTCTAACACTCCTCTCACATGTGAGCCCGGGTTGATTTTGATTGGTCACTTATAAGTTAAATTTTCATAATTGGTGTATTGCTTGTTTGTGTCTATATATATATTGGTGGATATCGTTATTGTTGAAGTGTAAACTTGTTTTAGGCCCAAACCATTTGAAGGCCCGAACTATTATAGGAGCCTAAACCCAAACCCAAATAAATTAGAGTCCAAGTCCATAAATAAGGTCCAAGCCCTTTATCTAGAATTCTCTAGGGTTTGGTAATTAGGCATAAAAATCATGTGGTCAATTGGAAGAATGTGGAAGGATGTAGAAGGATGAGGTGTATGGTTATTATAATTTTGGATTAGTTTATTTGTGTGGTCTAAAATTGTTTGTAAGTAGTATAAATACCCCCTCCCCATTTTGGTTTAGACATCAAGAAGAAGCAAAGCTTCTAAGTGAGTGAAGAAGAAGCAAAAGAGTGAGTGAGTTCTTGAGTGAGAGTTTTCTTGTAATATTTGTTTTGAGTTTAAATAAAAGTTTTTTGAGTGTTTTATTTCCAACAAAGTGGTATCAGAGCCGAGTTGGAAGGTGTGCACTATAGCATATCCAAATCGAAGTTCTCGACGAGACGAAGCCGACGCCGCATAAATTGCCCCGATCGGAGTTCAAACGAGCTACCATGGGCCGCCGGAAGTTTGCTGCCAGGGAGTGAGTTAACTCACCGAGTCCAAGCCGAGTTCAAGCCGAGTCAGCCGAGTTGGAAGTGAGTCCAGCCGAGTTGGAGCCGAGTTAACCGAGCTACCAAGCTTGTTGACCGAGCCGCCAAGCCGTTGACTGTTGACCAGGTTAGGTTGACCGTTGACTTTAACTTTGACAAAAAAATCGATTTTTTGTCTGAGTTCATCTTAAGGTTTTTCGACGTTCTGAGTTCATTTGTGTAGTCAGAATTTTAAAATTCTCACCATATTGAGAGTTATGGCTAATGGTATGGCGTCGTTTCAAGTTCCAACACTCAAGAACGAAAACTATGATAATTGGAGTATCAAGATGAAGGCTCTCCTTGGAGCACACGATGTCTGGGAGGTCGTAGAGAAAGGTTACTCCGAACCAGAAGATGAGTCTACTCTATCCCAAACTCAAAAGGATAGCTTAAAAGACTCAAGGAAGAGAGACAAGAAGGCTCTTTATCTCATCTATCAAGCCTTAGATGATGATGGTTTTGAGAAGATTTCGAGTGCAAGTTCCGCTAAGCAAGCGTGAGAGAAGTTACAAATCTCTTACAAAGGAGTCGAAAAGGTAAAGAAGGTCCGTCTCCAAACATTAAGAGGTGAATTCGAATCCTTACACATGAAAGCATCTGAATCTATTTCAGATTATTTCTCAAGAGTAGCAGCTGTTTCTAACCAATTGAAAAGAAATGGTGAAAAGTTAGAAGATGTGAGAATAATAGAGAAGATACTTCGTTCATTGGATCCAAAATTTGAGCACATTGTCGTGACGATAGAAGAAACTAAAGACCTGGAAGAAATGACGATCGAGCAACTCCAAGGATCATTGCAAGCATATGAAGAAAAACATAAGAGGAAGCAAGGGATCAACGAGCAACTCCTCAAGATGCAACTGAAGGAGAATGAAGAAAGTCAAGGCCACGAGAGAAGCCAGCGTGGTCGAGGTAGAGGCCGAGGCCGAGGACGAGGTAAAGGCCGTGGCCATGGACGAGGTTGGAAGTCCAATAGCAGCAACCTCAACAACTACGAGAAAGAAGAAAGCTCAACAAGAGGCCGTGGGAGAGGCAATTCAAACTCGAGGTACGATAAATCTCAAGTTCAATGT
Organism: Xanthoceras sorbifolium; assembly: GCA_003430845.1. Taxonomy (NCBI): domain Eukaryota; kingdom Viridiplantae; phylum Streptophyta; class Magnoliopsida; order Sapindales; family Sapindaceae; genus Xanthoceras; species Xanthoceras sorbifolium. The sequence goes on along the minus strand of CM010610.1, from coordinate 28,272,346 downwards.
TATAATTGTCAGAAATTTGGGCATTATGCTTCGGAATGTAGAGCTCCCAGCAGTAAGGTTGATGAAAGGTCCAATTATGTGGAAGTAAAAACCGAAGAGAAGGAGACAGTGCTACTAACTTGTAGAGACAATGATGGAGACCAAGAAAATGCTTGGTACCTCGACACTGGTGCAAGCAATCACATGTGTGGAAGAAGAAGTATGTTCGTAGAGTTAGATGAATCAGTGGCTGGCAATGTCTCATTTGGAGATGATTCAAAAATATCAGTGAAAGGAAAAGGTAACATCCTTATCCGCACTAAAAATGGTAGTCATCAATTAATCTCTAATGTCTACTATGTGCCCAACATGACATGCAACATTCTGAGTATGGGTCAACTCTTAGAAAAAGGCTATGATATTCATATGAAGAATCGTAGTCTTTCTATAAGAGATGGCAAAGGGAATCTAATAGCCATAGTAAAAATGTCAAAGAATAGATTATTTTCTTTGAACATTCAAAACGATGTTGCAAAGTGTCTGAAAGCCTGCTACAAAGATGCATCTTGGTTATGGCACCTTCAATTTGGGCATCTCAATTTTGGAAGCTTGGAGCTACTATCTAAGAAGGAAATGGTGAGAGGACTACCATGCATCAATCATCCTGACCAACTTTGTGAAGGATGTTTACTCAGGAAGCAATTTAGAAATAGCTTTCCAAAAGAGTCAGACTCAAGAGCCAAGAAGCCACTCGAGCTAGTTCATACCGATGTGTGTGGTCCGATCAAGCCAAGCTCTCTCGGTAACAGTAATTATTTCCTTCTCTTCATTGATGATTTTTCAAGAAAAACATGGGTTTATTTCTTGAAGCAGAAATCAGAAGTCTTTGAAGTATTCAAAAAGTTCAAAGCAGCTGTGGAAAAAGCGAGTGGCCATAAGATCAAGGCACTGAGATCTGATAGAGGAGGAGAATTCACATCTAAGGAATTCCTGGAGTTTGGTGAAGCGAATGGAATTAGACGTCCTCTAACTGTTCCCAGATCCCCTCAACAAAACGGAGTTGCAGAAAGGAAGAATAGAAAAATCCTGGATTTGGCGCGAAGTATGCTCAAAAGCAAGAGATTGCCCAAGGAGTTTTGGGCCGAAGCAGTGGCGTGTGCAGTATATTTGTCCAATCGCTCTCCAATAAGAAGTGTGTGGGGAAAGACACCTCAAGAAGCATGGAGTGGTAGAAAGCCCGTCATCTCCCACCTAAGAGTTTTTGGAAGCATAGCACATGTTCATGTACCAGATGAGAGAAGAACCAAGCTTGACGATAGAAGTGAAAGTTTCATCTTCATCGGCTATCCCACTTATTCGAAAGGTTACAAGCTATACAACCCGAACAACAAAAAGTTTGTGATCAGCCGAGATGTGATATTTGATGAAGAAGGAGAATGGGATTTTGGATCGCATGTAGACAACTTCAACTTCACTCCACAATTTGAAGAAACAGAGCAGATGCCAGTGGAGCAACTAGAAGAACCTCAACAAGAACCCACTACACCACCAGCATCACCAGCTTCAACGAATAATGAAAATTCACCACCATCATTTTTACAAGAAAGAGCAATGGAGCGAACAAGAGGTCTTCAAGATTTATATGAGGTAACTGAGAGATCTGATAATCTTACTCTTTTTTGCCTCTTTGCTGATTGTGAACCAGTGAGTTTTGAAGAAGCTGCTCAAGAAAAAAAGTGGAAAGATGCGATGGATGAGGAAATCAAGGCCATTGAGAACAACAACACTTGGGAACTTGTTCCACTTCCAAAAGGACACAAGGCAATTGGTGTCAAATGGGTGTACAAAACAAAGCGAAATTCTAAGGGAGAGATTGAAAGGCACAAGGCAAGGCTAGTTGCGAAGGGCTACAGTCAAAGAACTGGAATAGACTATGATGAGGTATTTGCTCCAGTTGCTAGATTAGAAACTATAAGACTAATCATTTCTATGGCAGCGCAAAATAAATGGAAGATCCATCAAATGGATGTAAAGTCTGCCTTCCTAAATGGAGTTCTTGAAGAAGAAGTCTACATTCAGCAACCACTGGGTTACGAAGTCAAAGGCCAAGAAGACAAAGTTCTGAAGCTGAGAAGAGCTCTCTATGGGTTTAAGCAAGCACCAAGGGCATGGAATAGCAGAATTGACAAGTACTTCAAACAGAATGGTTTCACCAAATGTCCTTACGAGCACGCTCTATATATCAAGATCATGAATGGAGATATTCTGGTAGTATGCTTGTACGTGGATGATTTGATTTTCACCGGCAATAACCTAAGCCTAATTGAAGAGTTCAAGAAAGTAATGGCCAAGGAATTTGAGATGACTGACATCGGATTAATATCATACTATCTTGGTATTGAAGTCAAACAAAAAGAAGAAGGCATCTTTATCTCCCAAGAAAATTATGCAAAAGAGATACTCAAGAAGTTCAAGATGAATGATTGTAAGCCGATAAACACGCCAGCCGAATGCAGAATCAAACTATCGAAGCATGGTGAAGGTGAAAGCATAGATCCAACATTCTTCAAGAGTTTAGTTGGAAGCTTACGCTATTTGACGTGCACAAGGCCAGATATTCTTTATGCTGTTGGACTTGTAAGTCGATACATGAAGAATCCAACAACCACCCATTTCAAAGCCGCTAAGAGAATTCTCCGTTACATTAAAGGTACGCTTGATTTTGGCTTGTTTTATTCAATTTCTAATGATTACAAGCTTGTGGGATATAGCGATAGCGATTGGGGTGGAGATATAGATGACAGGAAGAGCACCAGTGAGTTCGTGTTCTTCATGGGAAATACAGCTTTCACATGGATGTCAAAGAAGCAACCGATTGTCACCCTATCCACTTGTGAAGCCGAATACGTAGCTGCTACTTCGTGCGTTTGTCATGTAATATGGCTCAGAAATTTGCTGAAAGAATTGGGTTTGCCACAAGAAGAGCCAACTGAGATTTGTGTCGACAACAAGTCAGCCATTGCCTTAGCAAAGAATCCAGTGTTCCATGATCGAAGCAAGCATATTGATACTCGTTACCACTACATAAGGGAGTGCATAGCGAAAAGGGATGTGCAAATGGAGTACGTGAAGTCCAAAGATCAAATTGCAGATATTTTCACAAAGCCACTCAGGTTTGAAGATTTTTCGAAATTAAGAAGTTTGCTTGGCATGGTAAAACAAGTTTAAAGGGGGGTGTTAAAGTGTAAACTTGTTTTAGGCCCAAACCATTTGAAGGCCCGAACTATTATAGGAGCCTAAACCCAAACCCAAATAAATTAGAGTCCAAGTCCATAAATAAGGTTCAAGCCCTTTATCTAGAATTCTCTAGGGTTTGGTAATTAGGCATAAAAATCATGTGGTCAATTGGAAGAATGTGGAAGGATGTAGAAGGATGAGGTGTATGGTTATTATAATTTTGGATTAGTTTATTTGTGTGGTCTAAAATTGTTTGTAAGTAGTATAAATACCCGCTCCCCATTTTGGTTTAGACATCAAGAAGAAGCAAAACTTCTAAGTGAGTGAAGAAGAAGCAAAAGAGTGAGTGAGTTCTTGAGTGAGAGTTTTCTTGTAATATTTGTTTTGAGTTTAAATAAAAGTTTTTTGAGTGTTTTATTTTCAACAGTTATAACCTAGAAGGTCAATCTATAAGGTAGTAACATCCATTGGTATATCTACTGATTTCATTTACTTTTTAGGTTTTTAATGTAGAATTTACTCCCATCTTCTCAACCTTCTCAATGATAGTAGTATTTTTTGGTCACAAAGCATTAAAGCCACAATATCATGCAAAACAAATAATAAATATTTCATTACTAATATAGAATATTCAAGGTGTTCATCAAATCCAAGCATGTTTATGAGTTATTCTTTGTAGAATTTACCATTTTCTATATTGAAGTCAATGGTCTTCTCTTGTTCTCAACCTAGAGTAATTATAGTACAAATTTGACCAAACGATTGTATTTGAAGAACTTGTTGAGGTTATATATATACACACTTACAACACATATTTCTAACCAGGCAATTCATGTTTGTTCCTGTTGAGTTGAGATTTATTCTTTTTGGTTTCAGCATGGAAAGGATTCTTGAAAGGTACGAGAGATATTCTTATAATGACAAGCAGCTTATATCCAATGATGTAGAACCACAGGTACGTCCAAAACACTGGCATGTTTCAAAATTTTGTATAGCTCTATTTATTTACTTGGAGTCAAAATTGTTACAACCATGATTTTGTGGAGGAAAATGTCAATTTAAGCTTATGAAATTATGAAATTTTGTTTTAAACCACATGCAATCCTTTTCATGCTTTTCGGTTTGATTTGGTTTTAGGTAAAACCGAACGAACATAAAAATTTTCGATTTTTAACAATTGTTAAGTTATGAATCAAACTAAACTGAATTGAATTTATTTGGTTCGATTCGATTCAATTCATTTCGATTTTGGGCCTATTAGCAGCAATGGGGAAGCAACGGTAATTTCTTTCATGCACCTTATAGAAATTAACACTACGAAACACATAATACATACTGTTTTGAATATGTTGTAGTTAAAAATGACAAAGGACAAAAGACAAAAACTCTCCTCATAGTCACATTCAAAAAGCCAGATCCAATCAATCACTTGCATCTCTTGGTGCGTGATTTAACATGCACCCCACCATGAGGCAGTTTGGTGATTCTCATATCATATTAATATGACACATTTGTTATGTGATACACTGTTGAAGGATATTGAAGCATTTTTATTGAACAAACCTAACATGCATGCATGAAGAAATAATAATGAAATCATAACTTGAAATTTCAAAAACAGGATTCAGGATTCAATTGAGTACTAAATCAAGACACTTTTAAAACATTGTTTTTTTGACATTTGACCTTTCAACTACTTGAGCCAACACAGGGGTGACCTGAGCCAATATCCAAACCACCACCCTTGCTTTGTGTTAAGAGTAAATAAGTTATGAGTTGGTGACACAGCTCCATTCTCACCACCATGCAAGGAGTTTGCGCGCGCGGTTCGTTCTTGACTCAACACCTATCACCACACACAGAGTCTTATTTTTTTCTTCCTTTTTTCTTTAACTCACAACCAACAAGGAGTTTGCAAGAGATGAGACAAAAAGAGGAAGCTGGTGCCCGGCAGGGTGCAGTGACGACCGACGTTAGATGAGAGGATTTGTGTGAGAAAGAGATGGAGTTGGTGCGTTCGCGTGTGATGGTGGAACTAGAAAGAGAGAGGGGAAAGGGGAAAGAGGAGTGATGAGATGAGAGAGAGTGAGAAAGGATAAAGGGTTATTTTTTTTATTTTAATGTTACCTGTTTGGGTAGAACCGGTTTTGAAAAGCTGAAACCGGTTCAAGTCGAATTAGATAGGTGAATTAAACTGAACTACACTTTTCAGTTTGATTCGTTTCAGTTTTGGTGCCCACCCCTTAACCAATTTTGAAAATTTCCTTTCACTCTATAGCCAAACAATTAAACCAGTAACTCCCTCATCTTCTTTTTTAACTTTTTTTTCCCTTTTAAATCAAATAATCTTGAACACTTCCTTTACAATTTTTTAACGATTTGTCTACGGTTCTGTGTTAAACATGAAGATATGAAGACATTTGATGAATGAAAATTATTGATAAGCTTGAGGAACATGGATTATTTTAAGGTTTATTTGAAGTTGTGGAATTTTCGAATTAAAAGTCAAATCTTTTCATTTTGAAGATTGTAAAAATTTTGATTTGGATGTATTATTTCCTTTCTTACATCATTTAGTTGATGGATTTTGAGTGTATGTATATTCGATTGATGATTTCGGTGCAAAAATCTCAAGTTTGTCAAATTAAGGTTAAATTTACAGTATTTCATATTGTAAACAAACGTTGCCTACTATATGAAACACATATATTTGTTTCATGTTGAAGGCAAACATGAAATATACATGTACTTCAAGTTTTATTTCACGTTTTCCTACAACATGAAATAAAGCTTACAATGTGTGCATTTCACGCTTGTCTTCATAAAAGCATAGACCATAAGGCTATCAACAAAATTTGAAACTTTCCTTTCACTTTATAGCCTAACAATTAAACCAGTAACCCCCTCATCTTCTTTTTTAACCTTTTTTTTCCCTCTTTTAATCATATAATCTTGAAAACTTCATTTACAATGCTTTGACGATTTGTCTACGGATCTGTGTCAAACATGAAGATGAAGATTTGGTGAATGAAAATTATTGAGAAGCTTGAGGAAAAGGGATTATTTAAAGATTTATCTAAAGTTATGGAATTTTTGAATTAAAAGGTGAAATCTTTTTATTTTGGTTGAAGATTTGTATGTATTATTTCCTTTGTTATATCATTTAGTTGATGAGTTTTGAGTGTATATATAAATGATTGATGGTTTCGGTGCAAAAATCGCAAGTTTGTCAAACTTAGGGTTAAATTTACAGTATTTTTACATTGTAGACAAATGTTTCCTACTATGTGAAACGCATATATTTGTCTCACGTTGAAGACAAAAACGTGAAATATACACATACTTCATGTTTTCCTATAACATGAAATAAATTTTGACTACAATGTGTGCATTTCACGCTTGTCTTCATAAAACATGAATACTAACGTTTGTTTCATAAGACATGAAAATATTTTTCTTATTTGGGAGCATTTTCATGGTATATATTTACCATACCTGAGCGGTTGCAGATGTAACCATTGACCATAATAGCCCTGTCAAAAGTTTTCTTCATGTTAGACTATTATGAAAAACAAATACACTAGTACTTTAATAAAGTCTCAAAATTAAGTAGAGTAACATTATTCGAAGCACTATTGGTGACAACTTGAACACATTACTTACGTCATTCTTCTCCACAAAATTACTAAGCAACTCAAACATCTTTTCACCGGTCTTTACATGACACGAAAAATGAACGGAGAAAACATGAAAAGTATTTCATATGGTTAAAAACAAAATTTTCAAATTTCATAAACCAATTTGTCACTCATTTGCATATTTAGATATCAATAATGTCATAGTTTGTTTAGTTCAATTTACATAGATGCTAACCATACAGTTCCACAATTAACCTGACAATATTCTAATTATTTTCTGAATCTATCCAAAATCCATGTTATCGGAAATGGATTCGTATTATAAACATCAATTAGTAAATGCCATGCATGTATAATATTGCAGAATGGAAGCTGGACTCTGGAACATGCAAAGCTGAAAGCTAGGGTGGAGGTTTTGCAAAGAAATCAAAGGTATGAACATGCATCCGATCGAGTTTTCTGATTATATATAAACAATGAAAGAAAAGGCTATGGGAAGTATATATACATATACATTCGTGATGGTTGTTGCAGGCATTACATGGGAGAAGATCTTGATTCCCTAAGTCTCAAAGAACTTCAAAGTTTGGAACAGCAACTTGATTCTTCTCTTAAACACATTCGGACAAGGAAGGTGGTGATATCAGTGTAAACTTTAAAGTCTCTGAAATAATCTAATTTGACATATCAAATATGTTGAACTAACTAAATTGATCAATTGGATTTCATTGCAGAACCAACTCATGTTTGAATCCATTTCGGACCTGCAGAAAAAGGTAAGGTTAAACATCCTGTGAATTTTATATATACCACCTGTGTAAAGTGGAAAATATAAGGCAACTATATGAATATTCTAGGCATGCATTGGATTGATTTAACTTTATTGACTTTTCAATCTGAAATTGTATAATTCTGAAAAATGAGGGTTGTTAATGTGGAAAAGAGTACAAAATGCTTCATGTGCATTTGTGAACTTCAACAGTATAATGTCCTTCCATGGGGTTTGCCTAACTCTTTTCAATTTTAGGACAAGTTATTGCAAGAGCAGAATAATTTGCTTGCTAAAAAGGTAACATCTAAAGTCCCCTAATATGTATATATATATATATATATATATTCTTCCAAATATAATCTCCTCTAGTTCCAATAGTTTTTAAAAGTGAGTGAGACAAATGTGTATATGCTTTGGACCAAAACTAGGTGAAGGAAAAGGAGAAGACAATGACCCAACAGGGACAATGGGAGCAGCAAACTCATGGCCTGAACTCCTCCTCTATTCTTCTAGTGCAGCCACCGCAGTCCTTAAACAACAGGTGACCCCCTCCTTCCCTCCTCTCTCTTTTTTACTCTCTTTAAGGTGGAGAAGTCAGATGTACGTGTGTGCACATTATCCACTTGTGGGAATTGAAATGACAAGATTGATCTTCTTGGCACCAATAGCAAACTAGATCATTCCCATCTTAATTAATTTTAAACTTACTTTCGCTGCCACGACTAATCACATGATACGAGTACTGAGGTAAGTCGAATATGTTGTGTTGAATGCAGCAGTACTTACCTAATGACGGGGAGCAACGGCGTTGATGATGGTGGTACTCCACAAAATCGAGCTAATACACTCTTGCCCCCTTGGATGCTTCGCAACCTTAACGAATAAGAGAGAGCAAACGCTCATCTCTGCTTCATCATGTATGCAACATTTTTTACTTAAAAGTATGGATGACTCGTATATTTATGGTCTAGTGACGTAAAAAGGTTGCTGGTCATGTCGATATTTACTATAACATACAATAATCATACAAGGGTCTGTATTTCTAAGTTCGCACTAATTCAAATTTCCACCTTATTTTGTAACCGCCCAATGTAATTTGGTGGCTCAATCCTTTGTAACCGTCCAACATGATTTGGTGGTAAAGTGCGCTCATTTAATATCATATGTTCGAGTCGCTAAACGGGTGGTATATCAACAAACTTCCACCCTTTGTATGTAATAATGTATATCCCATATGATAGCAAAACTTTAATGCATATATATAGTAATTTGGATATAAAAACTGAATCATTGTATTGTTAATTTCAATATTATGTTTCAATAAATGCTAGTGTAATCGTTTATGTATGCATGTTGTTATGCTTCTTACAAGTTTCTTAATTAGATTTTATTTATGGATAGCCTCTCCAATGTTGTGATAAGTTGATGAGTACCTTAAAGCTAAATTTATGTTTAAGCTTTAGATTTTAAGGTTTTTGCCTACGGCTTTCTACGGATTTTTAAGATTGACGGGTGTGATAGGTGTGTATACATAAAGAATTAAAAAAAATTATTGTCTACCAGTGTGCCTATAAGTTGATGATACACTAATAATATGAACGAGTAAGGGTGCTAAAAATTTCACTAAAAAAATGTGGAATTCAAATTTTGACATGAAAGATTTAGGTTAAGCGAATGTTATTTTAGGAATTCAAATCAAACGAAATAGTAACGGATACATCCTAACTCAATCTCACTATGTAGAAAAGATATTATAAAAGTTTGGTCAATCTGATTGCATACCTGTTGTAACTCTGCTTGACACAAATAGTAAATTACATAAACAAATTAGTCAATTGGATTACTTTCATATCACCCAATAGCTTGATGTATTTGATAAATGCTACTACTATACTAGAACTTGTTTATTCAATAAGCAGACTTAGTAGATACATACCAATTCTGGGCATGATCACTAAGAAGCATTAATTAGGGTGTTAAGAAATTTAAAATATACATTGAATTATGGACTGTACTATATAATATATCCACCGGTATTAGAAGGATATAATGATGGTAAATGGATTTAGGTGGAGTTGCGGTCTCATTGAAGTGCTCCAAGCAAACGTTTAGCACGATCTACGATGAAGTCAGAGTTTATCGCGCTGGATAAAGCTGCCGAGGAAGCATAATGACTACAAAACTTTCTTAAGTACATTCAATTATGGCTTAAGCCTGTAACAACAATATATGTCTACATTGTGATAGTATGACAACACAAAGCCAAAAGTAGTGTATACAATGACAAGTCAAGATGTATCAGGCATAAACATAATGTTATTAACTAGTTGCTCTCCAATAGAGTTATATCCATTGATTATGTAAAGTAAAAAAAATATATTGCAAATCCTTTGAAAAAAGACCTACCTAGAGTTTAAAGTCAATTCAATTAGTCGAGCCAGACGAAAACTTAAACTAGTTAATTGGAAATCACATGGGCTAAGTGCAATATACAAACTAGTTGAGTAATACTCAAAATGTAAAACACACAATTAACTCATTCCTATAATTGCTGGTGTGTTGTGTTCCGATGTGTAGGATATGTTTTGTATTTAATGATATAATATCTTATAGTAAAGAAGATTTTAAGCAGGAAATTTTTAATTACTATTACCTATATTATATTAATGTAGGGTCGTATTATGAGAATGAGAAAGGTAAGTTTTATAAAGCTATCATGTCGGGATTTGTTCGGAACCAAAATGAACAAAAATGTAAGAACCAACGTATATTATATTAAGTTGTGTTATATGTATATTTGGATCCCATGTCATAAATTGAGAATAGGTCTAACAATTATAAAAGTATTGACTTCCAAGATTGGATTAATCATCCATCAGCCATACTTTGTATGGTTTGGGAAATAAAATAATGCAAATTCCAATGGTTAGACACATGGCATGGTAATATGAGCATCATAAATAAAGGAGGAGCTACGAGACAAATGCAACTAGCAAAGAGATGCTATTAGGGAAAACAAATCCCAAAAAGGAATTTGTAATAGTACTAGAAAGAGAGTATTATAATCTAATCATGGTTTGACTTGATATCATTTTGAAAATTGGATGCTTTCAAATAACTGCGATGGCAGCATGATTTTGTAAACGTAACAACTAGACTTCATATCTTTAGTTGACGAGTGAGCCACTCATCGGTGCGCCCAAAGGTTTACTCCATATGAAAACATTATCTAGTTTATAGTATTTTGGATACGGTTAGAATATGACAGGAGAATCTGAGATGAAGTAGCCAACAAAAATAGAAAGTCAGCCTCCTCTACAAGTAACACTTTTTGGTAGAATCCTAGCTAGTTTTATAAATACTCAACTCTCCTTTGTCCTGTATGCAAGTTGCAGTAGTATTAGCAAGTTCGAAGCATGGAAATTAAAAGATTTGAATACTTAGTTGTTTTGTTTTGCTGCTTTATTTCTCCTTTAACATTTGCAGCTGCTTATGACTTACTGGATCCGCATGGGAGGATTGATATCAAATGGGATGTCATGTCTTGGACCCCTGACGGCTATGTGGTGAGCTTTTCCCTAATCAGTTTGATTTCTACATAAATCACCTTATCGAATCCTATACTGCAGTTTGCGCATACATGAATGTCGATTAGTAGTCGTTGAGGTTTGTCGACCCTGCATTTGCAGTCATTAACGTATCAGAGTTTGTATCTGTAGCTTTCTTGTGCTTAGACGATGTCATTAATCATTATCTATCTGAGGGAAAATAAATTCCCTAGCCCCCATGTGTTAGTATTGGAGCCTAGTGAAAAGTAATGCAAACTTGCACATGATTGAAACATCCAGTGAAATGCAGTACACTTACCATGTCAAATTTCAGGGGGTAGTGACCATAAACAACAACCAAATGTATCGGCAAATCACGAGGCCTGGTTGGACCATAGGATGGACATGGGCAAAGAAAGAAGTGATTTGGTCAATGGTGGGAGCACAAGCCACTGATCAAGGAGACTGTTCCAAGTTCAAAGGGAATATTCCTCATTGTTGCAGTAGGAATCCTGAAATTGTTGATTTGCCCCCTGGAGTCCCTATAAACCAACAATTTAGCTATTGTTGCAAAGATGGTGAACTGACATCTAGGGGACAAGACCCTGCAGCTTCTGTTTCTTCCTTTCAACTAAGTGTTGGACTATCTGGTACTTCAAATAAAACAGTGAGACTGCCCAAGAATTTTTACTTGCTTGGTCCAGGACCAGGTTACACATGCAGTGATGCGACCATTGTGCCACCATCTACATTCTTCTCATCCGGTGGTCGGAGAAAAACCTATGCAATGAGTGAGTACTTTTTAAAACATGTTAATAGTTTCTTTAAAAATTCATAGCATTGCTTCTTCTCTTTAGCTTTACTCGATTTCTTGAAGTAACGCACTAAAAGACTGATAATTATACAAGCTCCATATATGGATTCAGAAATTGCTGTAATTGATCTTCGATTCTTTGTTTCTTATTCGCAGTGTCTTGGACTGTGACCTGCAGCTACTCACAGACACTTGCATCTAAGTACCCTAAATGTTGTTTGTCATTGTCATCTTTTTACAACCCCATGATCACTCCCTGTCCATCTTGCGCCTGTGGTTGCCAGAATGAAAATAATTGCATCATGTAAGCAGCCCCTTTTTGTTTTCCAATTTGAAAACTTAATCATGAAAGTTTACAAATTCTTCCATTACTTGCACATTCACCTACTCACATACGCTCTAAACTGACATGGAACCAAATAGAGAATTAGATATGCTTGTTTGTGCATACAAGTTTCTGAGCCATGTAACCGGGGTATAATGCAGGAATGATCCTAAATTTTCTAGTATGGCAAAATCAGAGACACCGTTGAGCTACAATCCGCCACTGTTACAATGCACGAGTCATATGTGCCCAATCCGGGTGCATTGGCATGTGAAGACCAACTACAGGAATCATTGGCGTGTGAAGATCACCATAACCAATTTCAACTACCAGATGAACTACACAAAATGGACTCTAGTAGTTCAGCATCCTAATCTCAGGAACGTAACAGATGTTTATCGCTTCATCTACAAGCCACTCACCCTGTACGAATCCATAAGTAAGTCCACACAATCCTAATGCACTACTTCGAGTTTCTCACACCTATTAGAGAGAGCATTCTTTTTCCAGGCCTTAATAAACTAATTTTCTATATATATATGCAGATGACACTGGCATGTTTCATGGCATAAAATATTATAACGACCTCCTACCAGAAGCAGGGCCACATGGTAATGTTCAGTCAGAGTTGATTTTTCAAAAGGACAGCAATACATTCACATTGGAGAGAGGATGGGTTTTTCCTCTGCAAGTTTACTTTAATGGTGATGAATGTGTGATGCTCCCACCTGATGCTTATCCATTTTTACCCAACATTGCCCATGCCAGCCCAATTGCCTCTTCGACAGTGCCTGCCGTTCTGCTTATGATATTGCTTGTGTTTTGGTGATTTTAGTAGAGACTAATCAAAGGGATTTAAATGTATATATTAAGGAATTTTGAAATAAATATTGCACTATATATTAAAGAAAGAAACCTTGGAGGTTGAGCAATCCCTTTATATATTTTGTCAAAACTGTACATTCCCTTTAAACAAAGAGAATAAAAGTAGAGAAAAAATCAAACCAATTATTCTATTGGCATTTTTTTTTTCCTGCTTCTAGAATCCATCATCGGTGGCATATCTTCTTGTTAGGATACGAAGATAAATCAGACTCAAGCTTCGAAGGGCAATGTGTGTGCCGCGACCAAGAGGTTGCGCGACAGGTCGTGTGCGAATCCTGATTTCAACAGGACAATCAATTTAGGAAGGATTTGTTTCCTAATCAAACTGGACTTTCACTATGCCGACCTTAGACCTGCAATCAAAAAGAAAAGTGAAGGCGTAAGAGAAAGTCCTGTAGTATTTTGATATAGTGGATTGAGTGCGGGTGCGATCCGTAAATGTAGAAAAGTTTTTCGAACCACGTAAAACTCTTGTCTTACTATTTTTTCTTATTTATTTATTATTGTTTGTTTGTACGTTTGTGTGTGAATTTAGCAAATTGCGAATCGTTTCGCTGCGTTGGAATTCAACTTAATTCTCAACACTGCTGATAGTGCATAAATTATGTGTTGCCATGTAAATGCATGGTTAAAAATTAAAGCCTAATTAGCTACATTTTAATCAAGTAATAAGAATAATAATGTAATATTATTTATAAACTGAAAAATGGTTCAGATTTCTTTTTCATATGAATGAGAGAAATCAGAGAATTATATATACATGATTGGACAACCAATCTCCTCATGTAGACTTAGTTCTTGTTCTTCCCCAGTTAATTGTGCATTCCATCCACATCAAATTATCCTGTGAAACTGCAATTCAATCATATTCATTTATAAACAGAAATTCTGAAAATATATTTTTTCTGCTTCAACAATCAAATGGCTGACGTTATGCAGAGTGCATTGATCTGTGCTGATTGAGAATTTTTATGTGATGTCTGAAGCTGTTAGTAAGTCATGATCATCACAACTGGAGTTGACCAGTTAATATTACAGCTCTAACAGGGGTCTACTTGTGCCAAAGTCCACCCTTTCGTGTTTGTTGGGTTTTTGTGGTCACACATTTTGAAATATCCCGCGTGGTTATCATTCATGCCTCAACTAGGATTTGTTTAAGGTTGCCAGATTTGACACGAACAGATAGAAAACTAAAATATAAAATGGATGCGAAAACGACAGTAGGAAAATGATATGAAGTAACCAACAAACCCAGTAGATGAGCTTCATTTAAACTATTCTTTTTCTGGTTTCAATATTAACCCGTGTGGCGCATTCTTGTACTTTGCACAGAAATTCTAATACTGGTGAGAACTTAGAAGCATCATGGTTTTCAACAGATATGCATACCCTCTTCTGTCAGCTATTGTTATTGTTATGATATTTTCTCATGCAGGTGAGCTTTATGGAATTCCATGTTCAATGTTTGTTGATCCTGTTATGCTTATCTACTTACATTTTTCTGCTTTTTTTCTCCATGTAAAATTTAGTGGCATTTGACCCACTGGATCCAACTGGGAACATAACTATTAAATGGGATGTTATGTCTTGGACTCCTGATGGTTATGTGGTGAGTATCGTTTATTTGAATTCGATATGTAATTTTCCATGATCTTTCGTTTCTTTAAACAAGTTACTTTCATCGGACGTGCTGTTGATGTTGTTCATTAGAGAGATGTCAGTTACTTATCATATTCATTAGAGATGGATGCTTAAATTTAGATGATAAATATACAGGCAGTGGTGACGATGACCAACTTCCAAATGTATAGACACATCATGAGCCCTGGCTGGACATTTGGATGGACATGGAGTAAGAAAGAAGTGATTTGGGGAATGGTGGGAGCTCAAGCTACTGAACAAGGAGACTGTTCCAAGTTCAAAGGAAACATTCCTCACTGTTGCAAGAAAAATCCCACAGTTGTTGACTTGCTTCCTGGTGTCCCTTACAACCAACAAATTGCCAATTGCTGCAAAGGTGGGGTTCTGGCATCGCGGGGACAAGATCCTTCTGCTGCTGTTTCTTCCTTTCAGGTGAGTGTTGGACTTGCTGGCACTTCAAATAAAACAGTGAGACTGCCAAAGAATTTCACTCTACTTGGTCCTGGAAGAGGCTATACATGCAGCCAAGCAAAACCTGTGCCTCCCACAATTTTTATGTCAGCTGATGGACGCCGTAGAACTCAAGCAATGAGTAAGTTTAGCTCTTGTTGTTACAGTTATAAGTATTCATTTCTTTTGGCAAATTGATGTCAATGACCTTTGTTCCTTGTACTCTCACTCATAAATTTTTTTTCTCTTTAATTTGCTATTTTGCAGTGACATGGAATGTGACATGTACTTACTCACAAATTCTAGCTTCTAAGAACCCAACCTGTTGCGTCTCATTGTCGTCCTTTTACAACTCCACCATCACTCCTTGTCCGTCCTGTTCTTGTGGTTGCCAGAACAACAACAGTTGTGTCACGTAAGCCCTTTTATTATGATTACTATACATATAATTTGAGTAATGTCTTCAATTCATTTACTAAATTGAAGTAGCTAACTTGTACACCACCTAAGCTATAATGCAGGAGTGGTTCAGAGACTATTAGGAGTGTTGTGGGAACGAACAAACCAGCAATAAATAAAGCACCATTGTTGCAGTGCACACAGCATATGTGCCCTATCCGGGTTCATTGGCATGTGAAGCTCAACTACAAGGAGTATTGGCGTGTGAAGATTTCCATCACCAATTTCAACTACCAAGTTAATTACACAAAGTGGACACTCGTTGTTCAACATCCAAATCTCAACAATGTGACAGAAGTTTTTAGCTTTGCATACAAGCCTCTGGCCCCATACAAATCCACAAGTAAGTACATTAATTGTAAAGATGTTAAAGAAACTTTTTAGTATACTGAGGCTGACTACCCTTGTATGTTTTGAGTATGCAGATGACAGTGGCATGTTTTACGGTTTAAAATTCTTTAATGATGTCCTGATGGAAGCAGGAGAAGATGGAAATATTCAATCAGAGTTGATTCTGAAAAAGGATATAGAAACATTCACATTTAAGCAGGGTTGGGCGTTTCCGCGGAACATATACTTTAATGGGGAAGAATGCAAGATGCCTCTTCCTGAAGACTATCCATATTTACCAAACTCTGCACATTCAAATCAAATTGTTTCATTGACACTTGCTGTTTTTCTACTTTTGACATTGCTGGCCTTTTGGTGATAATTGAGTGGAGATTGGAGCAGGGAAAAAACCAGAGAAGTGAAGTATGTATAGTTTACACAATAATCAATTGTTTCTTTAGACTAGTGTCAAGCTTCTGTGTAGTGAGAAGAAACATTGATTGATAATCATGATCATGTATGTATCCTTTTGTTCAGGTCAAGGCTAATAAGTAAAACACAAAAAGAACAATTTGGTGTGAAATCTGTGGAAAGGTTCTATTTGTCTTAAAGATACTGTTCAAACTATTTTTTTTTTATCAAACAAAGAGAAGGAGCTAAGTGGAGTTCGATAAAGTTTAATAAGTAATTCTGATACGATTCGAACGTAGGATATTATCAGTCTAAATGAACATTTCTTTTACTTTAAAAAAAATAAAAAAGAAATCATTTGGGGCTTCGAATTAGATTGTATGCTCAACACGAGAGCTGCATACCAAAATTTGAATTTTGGTGGCCTGAAGAAGTTTGTGAGGCTCCAATCCTCTACTAGGGCGGTCCGGACATCTACTTTCATAGTGGAACCCGTCTACTCCAATATCTACTTCCATAGTGGAAGCCGTTTACTCCAAACACAGGAGAGATCTACCCACACTAATTGTGCTTTTATACAAAATGGTACAACAATTAAATTTCAATAGTAGATTTTTTTTCAATTTTTAAATAATTAAATTAATTATTTTTATTATGTATTAAATGCAATATGATATAGTATTATAACATATCAAATATTTATAATATTTAATACAGTCTAATACAATATATTATTATTACCAAACACATTATTATACTAATAATAATATCCTACATCTCAATCTAATCAAATTCAATATAATACAATCATATGGCCTGCCAAGCGAACCGTCTAGATCAATTCGGATCGGATATAGATTACCGCATCTTAAATAAATTTAAGTTTGGAGCGGAAATTGAAAATTCATCCGAAATACGGGTTGTGTATAAAGCACCCTATCCAAAACGGATTTCGGATATGAAACATACCAATTCGACACTAATCTATTGTCATCTGTTGGCTGATTATTTTCTTTTTTATTCTCCCTAATACAGAGTTGATAAGTCATTTTCAGATGGAGAGACGCTACTGATCCCAGCACCTTCCAGTCATCACTGATGGAAAAGCTAGACCCAACATTTTGACCACTCGCTACAATTTTATCTTTAAGATACAAATACTATTACACCAACACAAAACCATGATCAATTCATCATACACCTTAATCCAAATATATATATATATATATATATATATATATATATATTAGAAATATTTTTTTGGGAATCGTAGAATATTGAATTACATCAACATATATTTTTTCAGGTGCCTGTTAAAGAAAAAATTAATAAATTTTTTTTATTTATTGAATTTTTTAAATGTGAAATTTTTTTACGATACATTGAAAATGATAAAAATTTAATAAAAATAATATATAAAAAAACTTATGGGTGCTTAATTTTTTTATTGAAAATAGTAGCCGAGAGTTTGAAAACAAAATAAGAATATTTTACGTTATTGTAATTCTTCCGTTGAGTTTTCGCATGTAAAGCTATTAATGATACTTGTTGGTATTAATTAATTTCTTTCTAATTTTTATTTTAGTTTCTATGGAACTATATTTTATAAAATAAATAACATATTAATGGTATGGCTTGACATTATTGTTATATAAGCAAAAGATTGGAAGATGTGAGAAAATTTTAGTTATGATCAAAACGATTAAAGTGTAATTTCAAGAAAAGTAAGAATAATAAATAATTAAATAATTAAATATGTCGTAAATAAGATAAAATATCAGTTTAGAATTAAAGAAGTTTTGTAGAGTATTACTAGTTGTGCATTTGTATAGAAGAATTAATTAAGTTATGCATTATTACGTACATTCTGTCTGAGAAAAAAATATATATAGTTCGCCGAGCTACGAAATTGAGTGTTACAAATTCGAACATAAATAATTATACAATGGGAGGCAGTTACCCGTAGAACTTCTAGCACGGTGAAGAGATGAATTACTATCTTTAGGACATTACAATTGCAAGCCTCTAATCTACAATTTCAAGTCAGTGTTTTATTCTATTTCTTCTACTCATTCAACTACGATCTACATTGAATATACTCAAAACTTGCATCTTAAGCAACTACCAATACCGACATGGTAAATGACCACAAAATGTATACTGAGTGACCGTTGAGCTGTTCTGTTCAAACCTCTCAAAATCTTCGCGCCAGCTTTTCCATCATTCCTCACAAGAGCTTTGCTTCAAGATGCAGAAACTTCAGCTGTCAAATAAGGTGTTGTGCAAGAGAGGGTGATAAAAATATCTCACTTGTCACCTAACACCTAGTTGGTGAGACATCTTCAAGCATTATTTTTTTTTTTTTCCCAATATCATCTCCTCTTTTTCCTTTTTAACACTGGTGGTTCAAGAAACTGCTTGTATTCGTCTGTGATCCGGCGAAGTTGAGGCCATGGCATCCTCTTACTCTGCTGATATTATTCCAGAAAGTATCTTTTGCCAACAGCGGCGATGCCTCTCATTGCTGGAACTGAAGTTGACATTGTTTGCCATTCTATTTTTCATGTTTTCTCCTGCAGGTAAATTTTGGCTCAAGGTTTAAATTATTCAATTAGCTCCTCTCAATATATTTTTTTTTATTTAGTTATTTTGGTTTTTGTTTTCATGATAGTAGTTGCATATGATCCATTGGATCCATCTGGGAATGTAACAATCAAATGGGATGTCATGTCTTGGACACCAGATGGCTATGTGGTGAGTGTCATGATCTCAACTAGAGAACCCATTTGCTGAATACTGTAATAGAAGAAAAAGAACACTTGGTGGAAGCATCATTGTAATATAATAAGTTAATTATGATAAGATTGATGATTGTTCCATGAGTTGTATCAGGCTGCAGTGACAATGAACAATTTCCAATTGTATCGCCACATTGGAGCACCCGGCTGGACTCTGGGATGGCAGTGGGCTAAGAAGGAAGTGATCTGGACAATGGTGGGAGCACAAACCACTGAACAAGGCGACTGTTCCAAGTTCAAGGGAAACACACCACACTGCTGCAAACGGAACCCCACTGTTGTGGACTTGCTGCCTGGAGTTCCCTACAACCAACAATTTGCCAATTGCTGCAAAGGTGGCGTTGTGTCAGCATGGGGACAGGATCCTACAGCTTCAGTCTCAGCTTTTCAGGTCAGTGTTGGCCTGGCCGGCACTTCAAATAAGACAGTGAAACTGCCCAAGAATTTCACTTTGCTTGGTCCAGGGCCAGGGTACACTTGTGGCCCTGCAAAAGTTGTGCCATCAACCGTCTATCTTACAGCTGATCGTAGGAGAAAAACTCAAGCATTGAGTAATCTTTCTCTGTCACAATCCTTTCTACTACTATGTATAAACTTTAAACTGAGTTATAATAATAAACTTTCCACATCATCTGACATCTTTGGATGCAGTGACTTGGAACGTGACGTGCACTTACTCACAATTTCTGGCTTCAAAGAACCCAAGCTGTTGTGTTTCCTTCTCCAGTTTCTACAATGAAACCATCACTCCTTGCCCTTCTTGTGCTTGTGGTTGCCAGAACAAAAAAAACAACTGTATTATGTAAGCCTCCCATTCAATTTTACATTCATACGTACAACAGTCAAGCATATACACAGATACATGCTCATGAGTATGCAGGTCCATGTATTACTCGATTTGAACTAGGTCCGCACATCTAAGTTTGCTTTCTAATAAGGCAATCTCAGACTTTGGGACCTCACTATATCTTATTCATCTTGGTCTCTATCTCTGAAAAGTCTTAGATCTTGACCACTAAAAGCAATTCAGCATGCGTAAATCATAAATTCTAAAAGATATCTTCTCTCCCAAGTATGAGAGACTAGCTAATTTTACTGTTGCAATTGCGGTTATGCAGGAGTGACTCAAAGGCAGCACACACAAAAGGAATAAACACTCCAAAGAAGAACAATTCACCATTGCTACAATGCACGCATCACATGTGCCCTATAAGAGTGCATTGGCATGTCAAGCTGAACTACAGGGATTATTGGCGTGTGAAGGTTGCCATTACTAATTTCAACTATCGGATGAACTACACACAATGGACGCTGGTTGCACAGCATCCAAATCTCAACAATGTCACCCAAGTCTTCAGTTTCGATTACAAGCCTCTTGTCCCCTACGAATCCATAAGTTAGTGCCTGAGAAACCTAATTTCTTTTTTCAACTTCACACAAGCTAACCTACAAACACATTGGTTATAATGTTTTAACTTGTATGTGCAGACGACACTGGTATGTTCTATGGTATGAAATTCTACAATGACCTACTAATGGAAGCTGGGCCGCAAGGGAATGTACAATCTGAGGTGCTTCTTCAGAAAAACAAGGACACATTCACCTTCAAGCAGGGATGGGCATTCCCTCGGAAAGTTTACTTTAATGGGGATGAATGCATGCTGCCACCACCAGATACATACCCATTTTTGCCAAATTCTGCAAATGTGAATCTGGTTGCATCTTTGACACTGGCGGCTTCAGTGCTTCTGGTGATACTATGTATTCATTAACCATTCTACTATTAGGAAAACAGACACATTAAGACAGAAAAAGCAGAGTGATTTTGAAGGATGGACTATTTTTGCGAACAAGGGCGGACCATCGTAATTTCTTCCTTTGAATTAGAACATAATGGTACGTGTGCTCTCCTTCAGTTGTGGAATTATCATACCTGAGAAGAAAGACCTCCTGTATAAATAATATAGATTTCTACTTAATTTTGAAATCTCCGATATATGCATCATTTATTTCACTCTCTTGAATGACATACAATGCAAACACGTAGGAACAAAACCAGATATCAGTTATATTTCTTCACGAAGTTTCTTATTACAAATGCACCTTTTTTGTGAATATATTACAAACAATTTGATCGTGTATACTTAAATAAACATACATGACAACAAATAATTCTAAACAAAAATGGCAGAACATCTAATTCCCAATACATAAATTAAATAAAAGGGATTTCTGTAGCAACAGGCTATAGTGCACCTGAACCCTCTTGTATCATCGTGTTAAAGTTGCAGCAGCACATTGGACCCAAAAGCAGATAGCATATCAAGATGTTCACTGAACAACAGTTAGCCTTTCCAAATGGCTCTAGATATGGTTCATCATGCATACGCCAATAAGAATACCAAAGATGCCAAGATTGTTATTGCTTGGAGAAGTAAAGAAATAATTGGTCGGGAACTGGCATTTGGCAACCATGGGTAGGCATCTGGTGGTGGCATCACACAGTTATCACCGTTAAAATAAATCCTTCTAGGAAAAGCCCATCCCTTCTCAAATGTAAAAGTTGAACTGTCCTTTCGGAATAATAGCTCTGACTGCACGTTCCCAAGAGGGCCAGCTTGAGAAAGTAGATCATTGTAAAATTTAACTCCCCATAGCATGGCTGTATCATCTGCAAAAATCCAATTGCCAAAATTTATGTTAGAATAAATTAGGTTTGAGCTGATTTTAACAGGAAAATAAATTATTATTTTTTGACAGGAGTTAACTTACTTAAGCCTTCATAAGGAGTTAATGATTTGTAATTAAAGCTGAAAAGCTTGGTGAGATTATCAAAGTTGGGATGTTGCACAACTAGATTCCACTGTGAGTAATTCATTGCATAGTTAAAATTAGTGATTGTGATCTTCACACGCCAGTACTCCTTGTAATTGAGCTTGACATGCCAGTGAATTCGGACAGGACACATATGGCTGGAACACTGAACCATAGGTTTAGTGATAGCTTTGCCTTGAGTATTGACAACTGAAGCCAAATGTGGCGACTTTGGACTGTAAGCCATCATGAGAGAAAAAATATTAGAAGAAACTTGAGGAAAACACCAAAAACCAAGAAGAAATATTTGAGATATATTTAAGAGGAGCCAAAAAAAAAACTGAATGAGAACACTTACTCGATGCAGCTGCCAGGTTCCGTTGCGTTGTTTTGACAGCCACAAGCGCAGGTTGGGCAGCCCACTATTGTATCATTATAAAAGGAAGACAGAGAAACACAACATGTAGGTGTCTTTTGAGCCAGGAACTGAGAGTATGTGCAAGTAACATTCCAGGTCACTGCAGTAGATGCAGACAAAGTTAAAAGTAACCTTAAATATATTACCACAATACTTAAAGCTGTTTTAAATAAATTAAGAACAAAAACTAATGGTTGTTATTACATCTTAATTGAACTTTTCAAAAGTTTCATGAAGCATATGTTTTCCTGTATGTAACAATATAGGTATTTTTACAAAGGTTAGTAAAATCCAATAAGGTTAGGAATAGAACCCCACCAGTGACTCAACTGAAGTAATACTATCCTTTGAAACCATGTAATACAAGAAAATTTTTTTTTGGAAAATGGTAAATATCAGGGAGCTAGAATGAATAAGAAATACCATAAAATGTGAAAACAATGTGCAATTATACACGTCTTTGAAACTCTTAAAGAATTCAACAAGGAACTTACTCATAGCTTGAGTGGTTCTCCTCTTATCTTGTGTAACAAATTTAGTTGGTTTCCCAATTTTTGCCGGCCCACAAGTATATCCAGGCCCTGGGGCTTTTAGTGTGAAATTTTTAGGCACTCTGACAGTTTTGTTAGTTGTTCCAGCAGCACCCACACTCAGTTGGAATGAGCTAATAGCATTGGTTTGATCCTGGGCCCAGGAGTTAATTACTCCCCCTTTGCAACAGTTTGCAATCTGCTGGTTGTAAGGAGTTCCTGGCAACAAATCCACAACTGTAGGATCCTTCTTACAGCAATGTGGGACGTTCCCCTTATATTTAGAGCAATCCCCTTGCTCCGTGGTTTGGCCTCCCACCATGCTCCAAATGACTTCCTTTTTCGCCCATGTCCACCCCAATGTCCAACCTGGGGCTTGAATATGACGATATTGTTGGAAGTTGAACATTGTAACAACAGCCTGCAGAACCCAAATAAGAAGACATTTCATCTTAAATATTTCAGAACATTTCAAGGGAATAGAAATGGTGATTTGAAGTGCTCAATCGAGTTCTCCAAATTTCACCAGAGGAAAGAGCAAGCAAAGTTAAAGAACAATGGCCAGACTCTCCCATTAATTGATTCGATGCAAATTACAACTTAGGGAAAGGAGAAAGGCAATTGGCAATATGCTCTAATCTTGCTAAGTTTTGAGTTGAATCATAAATACGATGCTATTGTTCGTTCTGATTCCAATTTAACTTTTAGAGCAGCTTTATATCATAAAGAATCTATTGTTACTAATACTTACAACATAGCCATCTGGAGTCCAGGTCATTAAATCCCATTTGATTGTGATATTTCCATTAGGATCAAGTGCATCATAGGATTCTGCAAAAACATACAGCAAAGAAAACTGAAAACTTCAGTTCTAAAGATTCTCAAAACAACTAACAAATGTTTGATTGTTAAAAAATAGAAACACATGACACGCAAAAGAAAATAGATACAAAGCAGAACCATATGCATGATATGGTTTTTGGCCTACATCCACTAAGACAAGTGAACTTTTCGATATGCATAAGATGATTACAAGATCTAACTCTCTCTTCCTCTCTAACCCCAATACTAACCCTTACATATTTGTCCCAAAACCCAGCATTTACTATTTCCAGTCCAAGATAATCCTCTGATCAACCTGGTGTTACGCAAAGCGCAGACAGAAAGCACAAAACCCAAATCAAGAGTTAAATTCATTACAGCAACACAACCTATTCCACATGTGAAAGCCCTGTATCGTTTCAAGTTCCTATGTCAATAAACAAACAAATGATCATGACACAGCGGTGCGAAACAGTAGTATTCTTTGTTGCTGATATTGACCATATTCAAATTCCAGTATGCTAATTTTAACTAATTTTAGATTCCTCATCCTAACTTTAGCCCATTTAAGCTGATAATAAAAATTTTAACTTAGTAAATGAGCTCCATCTCCATCTTTCTAGACTTGTACACATGATCATGTCTTATTCTCAATCCCAGTCAACCCAGATCAGAACAAACAGCAAAATTTGGAAACAAAAATTGCAGAAAGTCTCAAAATTCATGTAAAAAATGTTATGCTTGTCTGGACAGCAACAAAAACCCAGATTGGGAAAACCAGAGAAGTGTACTTTGTAAAGAGAGAATGATGATCTGAAAAAAAGTAAAAGAAAGAAGTAGGTAGTGATGGGTGCTGACCTGCGGGAGTGAAAGTAGAGCAAGAAAGCAGAAACAGAAACAGAAGAGTGAAGCCAGTCAGCTTGTTGGTGATAGATCCAGTGACTGGTGACAATAACGACTCCATTTTCTTAGATGCAGAGCTTTGCCAATCAAATGTGATGTCTAATTTATGTTCTGTTTCACGACTTAACGCGAGATCTGCTAATGAACATGACTCATGAGAAAGAGAGAGAAAGAGAGAGACGCTATTCTTTTCTTTTCACGTGGGGGGACTGAAGAGAGCTTTCGTTTACTTATAAAAACCCACAGCCACAGCAGTCACTAGCATGCTAATTCCAATTCCTATATTACCCCTTGTTTGGTTAATCATGTAATTTATAAGGCCACGTCATTTTTATTCACATCTAGTGCTTCTTTTTTTTTTCTTCGTTTTTTTTATCTGTCGTTGTCAACTTAAATTTAAAATATTATTAAATTAAATAAATATTCTTATTACTAAATTATATTAAACTGTAGTTATTCGCTATCTTTGTTAGTAGTAAAATGAGATTCATTATGTCTTAGAGTTATTGAATAAGCTAATTTCTTATTAGATTATTTCATATTAATTTATATTTAACTTTACAATTAGTATCACATACAGAGATTGATTTCATTTTCATAGATTAGGATGTAAGTAACTTTATGAATTACATATTTTTACATAGAAATCAATATTGCCAATTTAACATTTAATTTTATAGATTTCATTGATGGTAAAAATTATGATTAGATGGTGTCACCGGCAAAGTTCTTATCGTTCACTGATCTATCCCTGCAAAATGAAAAAATGGTTAGGATGATATCTAGCAATCAACCGAAAATCATCTTTTAATGCTTAAGTTAGTGGATTGATTGAATAATACTGATTGAATACAAGTTTTTACTGAGAAATATAACTGATAAAATTTTACCATTTTACTTTTCGTGATGAGCATTTATACTTACTTTTAACAACTGTAAAGGTGTTCTAATTTGGCACCTGACAGATCTGAGTGATGTGATATTGATTTGATCCTTTTACAGTAATTTACTGAATATTACAGATTGGTGAATTAACTTTATAGTAAATATTCATTCACGCATTGACTGTTTATTGTTCATGACTTTCTTGTACTAACATATTTAATATAGGGTTGATAATTATAAAGAGACATATTGATTTTTATATTTTTAAGAGAAAACAATATTTTGTTTTAAAGTACAAACACTCATAGTTTCAGTGGTTAGTGCATCTTCCTTCTATCTTAGTGATGAGGATTCAAGTCCGACCATACATATTTATCAACACTTATGGATAATTTTTAATATTATAATTTTACACTAAAGTAATAAATACTTTGCTTTAAAGAATTTGGTCATTATTGAAATATGATGCTTAATCAATCATAAGTCTCGTTTTGGAAGTCGTTATAGTTTCGAGCACATAATTGTGATTCGATAATGGGATTACAAGTGTCAGAATAAACTCGATCAATTGTATTAAGGTTATTTTTAAAATTATAGCGTAAAAGATAATCAATTATAAATTAACTTAAAAAATAATAATAATAATTAAAGTTTGGTCAACTCAATTTAAAAATAATTATTTTATTAAAAAAGGAAAATTTGTTTGATAAATATTTCATTTATGAGATATAATTATGTAAAATCATCAAAACAAACACAATAAAAAAAATATTATTTTGATTTTTGATTATTTAATACTTAAAATTTTAAAAATTTGACATAATGTTAAAATAAACTTATTTTGAGAATTGTAGTGAACATCATTTTTCTCCAAATTTATAAAATAATTACTTATTTTAAAACTAAGGCAATTTTAAATACAACCTAAGTTTCTATAATATTTTGTATGATAATCCTTTTTTTTTTTTTTTTTACGGGTCAAAGAACTTCTGGGACTAACTACTAAGGTAAATTATATACTTATTTGAATGAGTGTCATTGATTAAAAAATATATACAACTTTTTACAAGTTAATATGTGTCATGTAATTGCAACCCTTAAAATAAAAAAACATGTTAAAAAAAGTCTGGAATGTAAATATTTTGTCCCTTTAAGCCACCAAGATTCAATACATAGTGTATGTAAATATTTTGTCCCACCATTGTCTATAAAAAATATAATCGTGTGGGCAGAATCCTCTCGTTGCTGGGAGTAGTAGTGCGGGTTGTTGGTTCCGGTAGTTCCCGTCTCTCGTTACTGAAAATAGTTATCCGGACCGTGCTTGTATAATTTAGTCTCGGTAATTCTCTGACCCGAAAGGTGTCAGATTTTTCTTTTTAAAAAAGAAGATTTCACAAATACTACATTACAGGAATTCTATGGTAATTGTAAAGATTATAAATAGATTTTTAAAATTTAACTTTTTGTAATATATAATTTAGTATAATTTTTTTTTTGAAGTTTGATATAATAAATATTAAGAATATTACATATGTTTATAATTATTTGTTTTAGATACTTTGGTACCAAAATTTGAGCCGAGTGGATTCCAAATTTTTTTTATTTTTTATTTTAAATTTAAAATTAAAATTATATGAGTATAGTCCGGACATTTACTTTTATTTTAAAAGCCGTCTATTTTCAATACAATAAGAAATTTACCCATATAATTATATTTTTATGAATAATAGTAAAATAATATAGACATTATTAAAGTATTAAATATTGATAATTTAAAAGAGTAGATATATATTTTTATTATTATAGAAGTAAATATCTCCCGTTATAAGAGTAGATATTCGGACTATACGTTTAACAATCAATCTCAATAGATCCTAACAGTTATTAATATTGTAATTATATATTTTTTTAAAAAAATGTTGATAACTTAAAAGAATTTGAAAAATTCTCAAACCACTGAGTAAGGACCATCGGTGATTCTAATTTCCAAATGTTTATGAAAGGTGGTTAGGGGTATTTTAGGAAAAGAGAGCAAAACTTTGGCCATATTATATAAAAATAATATAAAAAAAGAAGACTATCTAATGCCAGACAGCAAGGCAGAGGAGGTGGGCCATTTTTTTCTTATTCCAACTCTGTCGGTGGAGAGAGAATTCAACACTAAGAGATGTTTTTGTGTTTTATTTATACATTTGCCTGAATCTTGTGCCTAACAACCAAATTTGATAATTTTGGTATTTTTTTATTTTATAGCCAATTATTTGGATCATCATCCTATTAATTAACTATCGTGTGATTAAGTTAAGTTTTTCTCATGACCGACACTCCTCCCTTGTACTTTTCAGCTATTCAAGTTTGAAAAAAATATAGGGATATATTTGGCAGGACTTTTAAAATTATATTTTTAGGTTCAAATTTTTTTAAAAAAATATTTAAATATTTTTATAGAAAAGATTTTAAAGTTTAAAAATTCTTACAGGTCAAATTAAAATATATAATTTTTACAGAAAGAGCTTCTAAGAAATTAAAAGTTCAAAATAAAAATCATGTCAAATTGATAAAAAATTGTGATTGATGTATATGAAAATTGATGGAAACCTGACACCTGCTTGACACTACTGTTATTCCTATAACAACAAATACCACTGCACTTATAAGTTTATTGAATTATATTCGAAATTAAAATTTACAGAAACTCACACTGAGCTCCCATAGCATTACTTTTAACAGTTAAAAAGTAAGTTCGAGTCTCTCCTGATTCGCGATCCATGGTGGATCCACTATAGATCTCTTATTTTTTTCTTCTACTTTTTTTTTAATGATCAACCCTACTTTTTAACGGTCAAACTTAATATTATGAGAGCTAAGTGTGAATTTTTGTAAATTTTAATTTCAAGTGTAGTTCAATAAATCTCATATAAATTCAGTGTTATTTATTTGTTTCTGCAATAACGTTTGATCATTCTAACACGTATTCGAGTTTACACCTCAATTTATGATATAATTGTTTAATTAAACTTATATATAATATAAATATAAATCGAGATAAGAATAAGGAGGATTATTTTGAATATTCAACCTCCTGGTATATATAACAAGTAGCTCCAAATATGAAAGAAATCCCATTTGTTGGGTCAGTCATTTTCAATATTATAGTGGCTGTTATCTAGCTGTAAGATTGTGATCTGACCAAATTATAATTATAATTTACAACCAATTTGTCTCTGTAATCAATATTTATGGCCCCGTTTGGTTTGGTGGTATTGATCAGAATAGAATTTAGTCCAATCTTCTGTGACACTTAATTTATAAGCAGTGTGCGGTACGTAATTAGATGAAAATGTAATCCAAACAATTTACATGCGACTGTCACGAGTACTATTAACAGTACTTGTGAATTCATGTAAGATACGATTTAACCACTTGTTTTGAATAT
Organism: Xanthoceras sorbifolium; assembly: GCA_003430845.1. Lineage (NCBI taxonomy): Eukaryota > Viridiplantae > Streptophyta > Magnoliopsida > Sapindales > Sapindaceae > Xanthoceras > Xanthoceras sorbifolium. The sequence continues at coordinate 28,243,251 of CM010610.1, read as the reverse complement.
AAATAAATTACGAGTGTTGCGTGGTGGGATTTAACTTAGTTCCTTACATAGAACTACTATAAGTATTCAATTCACGAGTACTCCGTGGTACGTACTTCAATCAAAATATAATTTCACCTGTTTGTTTTGTATAGAACTATTAGTAGTACGTAATTTAAGATTATTACGTGGGACGTAATTCAATCCAAAATACGATTTTACCCACTTGTTTTTCATAGAACTATTAACAATATTCAATTTACGAATATTGAATGACACTTAATTCCATGAAAATTTAATCCAAACATTTTGCATAATTCAATGCAAGATACAATTTAAGTCGAATGTTTTTAGTAGAAATTTGCATGGCGCATTTATTTAATACAAATGTGATTAACCTAGTTGTTTTCATAAAACAGCTAAAAGTAATGGATTCACGAGTATTAAGTAACTGTGAAGATCAATAATAAATTAAATTCAGACACATTCTTCTTCAAGGGAAATATCAAAGAAGAAGCAGAGTTTATTAGCAGACATTGCAAGACAGGAAGCCTCGATCAATCGTCAGGTCAGTTCACCATTGAGTACTTGCAAATAACAATCCAGGTCACTGCAACAATGAGATGCACACAATGTTAACAACACATAATTCTAAATTTGCCAAAATTCCAAATGATGTTTTATCATGTTAAATAGCATTTCATATTTCCATAACTTACTCATAGCTCGAGTAAATCTTCTCTTATCTGGTGTAAGAAATCTGGTTGGTTCCACAATTTTTGCCGGCCCGCAAGTATAACCATGCCCTGGTGGGGCTTTTAGTGTGAAATGTTTTGGCAACCTGACAGTTTTGTTTGTTGTTCCTGCAGCACCCACACTGAGCTGGAAGGAGCTAGCAGCCCATGGCTTCAATACTCCCCCTCTGCAACAATTTGCAACCTGCTGGTTGTAAGGAGTTCCTGGCAACAAATCCACAACTGTAGGATCCTTCTTACAGCAATCTGGGACGTTCCCCTTATATTTAGAGCAATCCCCTTGCTCTGTGGTTTGGCTCCCCACCATGGCCCAAATGACTTCCTTTTTCACCCATGTCCACCCCAATGTCCAACCTGGGGCTTGAATATGACGATATTGTTGGAAGTTGAACATTGTAACAACAGCCTGCAAATTTAAAGGGAATAGTAATGGTGATTTGAAGTGCTCAATTGAGTTCTCCAAATTTAACCAGAGGAAAGAGCAAGCAAAGTTGAAGAACAATGGCCAGACTCTCCCATTAATTGATTCGATGCAAATTATAACTTTGGGAAAGGAGAAAGGCAGTTGGCAATATGCTCTAATCTTGCTATGTTTTGAGTTGAATCATAAATACGATGCTATTGTTCGTTCTGATTCCAATTTAACTTTTAGAGGGGCTTTTATATCATAAAAGAATCTATTGTTACTAATACTTACAACATAGCCGTCTGGTGTCCAGGTCATTAAATCCCATTTGATTGTGATATTTCCATTAGGATCAAGTGCATCATAGGCTTCTGCAAAAACATACAGCAAAGAAAACTGAAAACTTTAGCTCTAAAAATTCTCAAAACAACTAACAAATGTTTGATTGTTAAAAAAATAGAAACACATGACACGCAAAGGAAAATAGATACAAAGCAGAACCATATGCATGATATGTGGTTTTCGGCCTACATACACTAAGACAAGTGAACTTTTTTTTTTTTTTTTTTGGTACCGAGGAGGGCTATAAACCCAGAAAACACAACAACTAACTAACAAACAAAAAAATTTCCAGCATCTAGCTCAATAAGGCTAGCAATGTCAGGAGGAGGCAGGGGATGGAAACCAATTCCCAGCTCTCTATGCTTGCCCAGACCAGCCAAAACATCAGCAACCATATTGCCTTCTCTAAGTATATGTTTAACCTCACAATTCCAGCCACTCTTGATTAGCTTCCTGCACTCAGAAATAAGATTGAAGAGAGGATGGTTGATGTTGGAGTCCTTTAGCAGAAGCTTGACAGTATCAGCTGAGTCACTCTCAAGAATAACACTCTTATACCCACTGTTCCAAGCTAGATTTAGACCTTCTAAAGCTGCCCATAATTCAGCTTCAAGAACTGACCCAATCCCTTTGTTGCTAGAAAATCCCCCCAGCCAAGACCCTCTGCTGTTTCTCAACACACCACCAGCATAGATGGTTCCAGTGACAGTATCCCTCCCCCCATCAACATTAATTTTAGTCTCACCTTCCTCAGGAGGCTTCCATAACTCTTTCCTATCTCTAACCGATTTAGTCTTGCTAGGATTCTCATTAACCACCAGCCAATCTTTGCAAAACCGAGAGATAATCAAAGCAGGACAACTAGGCTGGTTGAAGTTATCATCAAACACCGAAGAACAACGCCACTTCCACACATACCATAGAGTTGCAGTAAACATAAGGAAACTTGGGATGTTGCCCCCTACAATAGCACTGCTATTCAGATTCCCATACAACCAAGACTTGAAATCAGTCGCCCTTCCACCTTGCCACAAATCTGAATTTCTGCAAAAAAAGGAGGCATCCTCGGAAATTATGGAGGAGGTACTACAGTTCCTAAATAAATGCTGCATATCTTCCACCTCAAAGTTGCACCGAGGGCAAGAAGCATCATTAGATATCCCTCTAATATTTCTTTGGAGGTTAGTAAGGATTTTACCATGACACACCAACCACAAAAAATGAGACAATTTAGGAGGGATTCTAAGTTTCCATATAAAACTCCAATCCCACTTAGGCAAACTCTCAACCTTACATGCAACCTTGTAAGCTGATTTAACTGAGAACACCCCATCTTTTTCAAGCCCCCATATCTGTCTATCTGCTGCATTACCAGTTCTGTCAGTGCATGTGCTGCAGATTTTATGAACAATAACCCAAGGCAAATTTGTAGCCAGTTTTTCCACATTCCAATTACCTTCTTCAAGGAACCAGCTCACCTGTTTACTTAGCTGATCTTGGTCAAGATTTCCAGTGGCATATTGCTGAAGAGTGCCAAGGTCTGTAATCCATAAATCAGTCCAGAACCTTATTTTGTCACCCTTGCCTATCCTCCAAGACAGCCCCTGATGTAATAATTTAATCCCTGAATTGATGCCCCTCCAAGTACTAGACGAAGCACCATATTTGTTTGTGGAAATGTCCCCATCAGTGTTGTATTTGAGGTACTTTTTCTTCAGCAGTTGACCCCAAAGGCCTACTTCTCCTTCTTCAGCAGTGAACTTTTCATTATGCATAAGATGATTACAAGATCTAACTCTCTCTCCCTCTCTAACCCCAATACTAACCCTTACATATTTGTCCCAAAACTCAGCATTTACTATTTCCAGTCCAAGATAATCCTCTGATCAACCTGGTGTTACGCAAAGCACATAAAACCCAAATCAAGAGTTAAAATTATTAGAGCAACACAACCTATTCCACATGTGAAAGCCCTGTATCGTTTCAAGTTCCTATGTCAATAAACAAACAAATGATCATGACATTACGGTGCGAAACAGTAGTATTCTTTGTTGCTGACATTGACCATATTCATATTCCAGTCTGCTAATTTTAACTGATTATAGATTCCTCATCCTAAGTGTAGCCCATTTAAGCTGATAATAAATTTTAACTTTGTAACTGAGCTCCATCTCCATCTTTCTAGACTTGTACATATGATCATGTCTTATTGTCAATCCCAGTCAACCCAGATCAGAACAAATAGCAAAATTTGGAAACAAAAATTGCAGAAAGTCTCAAAATTCATGTAAAAAATGTTATGCTTATCTGGAAAGCAAAAAAAAAACCCAGATTGGGAAAACCAGAGAAGTGTACTTTGTAAATAGAGAATGGTGACCTGAAAACAAGTAAAAGAAAGAAGTAGGTAGTGATGGGTGCTGACCTGTAGGAGTGAAAGTAGAGCAAGAAAGCAGAAACAGAAACAGAAGAGTGAAGCCAGTGAGCTTGTTGATGATAGGTCCACTGACTGGTGACAATAACGACTCCATTTTCTTAGATGCAGAGCTTTGCCAATCAAATGTGATGTTTATGTTCTGTTTCACGACTTAACGCGAGATCAGCATATGGGGTCATTGGAGACTTGCATATGTTATGGTCAATCAGGCAAATCATGTTCAAAGTCCAACAATTAATTGTGTATTTAAAGTTGAACCTACCTCCACGTAACTGGGTGAATTAATTGAGTACTGATTTTGGACCTTGAGATAGTTTGCGTTTGGTAGTGAGTCAATTAAGTTATAAATATTGTGAACTGTGAAGGCAGACATGCATTCAATCAGACCCAGACCTGGAAGTAGCAATTTATCACTCTGGCATTACCCATTTAATGGCTTTAATTTCTTGCTTTGTCTAAACACCAATCAGTATTGGTTTTTTTTTTTTTTTTTTTTATATTCGAATTAAATATATTATAAATAAAGACATTTACTTAGGGGTAATAATTATCGACACAATACAGTGATACGATACGAAATTAATGGGTTTAGATTAAATTTATTTGGGTTTGAGTCACTAACGGGCCGTGTTTAGGTTGAACCCTTCTTAACCCGCTAATACATTTAACACTAAATGTAAGTATTAACATGTAATTTATAAATATACAGAAATAACTAACTATTTTGATAGTTAGAATGTTTATTAAATGAATTTAGTATAGAATTATGTAATTAAATTAATATTTTTAAAATTTTAAATAGGTAGATGAAATTGAGTATTTTCTTGTGTGAGAAGATGTTTAATAATAAAAGATATTAATAAATGGAGCAAATAACATTTACATCTTCAAAATTTGTTCATAAGTCCGAATCAATTTTTGTGTTTATTAACAAAGACTTTTTCTATTGTTAGTCAAATTACATCTAATTTAACAGTTGATCCTATTTCACTATTAAAAAGACTAAAATATCCTTAAATAATATATATATATATATAATTACTAATTTTATTAAATATTAAAATCTCCACCGTCCATATCATCTTTTTAATTATTTTTTTATAATTTTTTTATTTAATAAAATATTAGTAATTTATATATTATTTGAGAACATTTTAATATTTTTAACAGTTAAACATGGTCCCGTTAAATTGGAAGAGTTTGACTAACAACAATGGATGTTTTTGTCAATAAACTCAAAAGTTAATTCCGTTAAATGAATAAACATAAAAACATCTAATAAATAATCCAAAATAAATAAATAATATTCTTTTTTTTTCTATTGTATAAATTTATATATTTTAAAAAAAATTATATAATTTTTATTTATTTATTTTATCAATATTTTAACAAGTTTATATTTTTCTAGAAACTATTACATTTATTCATTCAATCATTTAGATACAAGTAATATTACATATTAAATTAACGAGTCAGATCAACTTAAATTTCAATGTTGTCATCTAACATATTTTGAATTTGTATTTATTTTAAAAAAAATTAGCTTTTATTTTAAATACATTTTCTCTACATTGTTTGTATCCTTTAATTTTCTCACAAATAATTATCTTTTATACTCGTTAATTTATTGAATAAAAAGATTTGAATAGGATTGGCATGGGGGAATAGGGATGAATATGTGCTCCCCTATTCCCATTTTCATGACCCCTATCCCATCCCCATTCCTATCCCTATTTGGGGCAAATAGGGAGGGAGGGAGTTTGAGGAAGGTATTCTCATCTTCATTCCCACCCATGATTTTTCCGTTTGACCTAAAATAAAACGACTTAACCTAAAATTAAAATATTCAATTACAATATGAAAATTATCCATTAATTGAAATGGATCAAATTGATCCTTCTATTAGTTAAACCGTTAGTCATACTTAACGATTTAAGAGGCATTTTGGTCTTTTATATGTAATTTAGTTTTTTTTTTTTATATAAATATCTATCCAATTAGGACATACCACATCATCCATTAAATATTAATCTTTTTATTAAAATAATAAATATTTTTTTAAAAAAAATGGATCTCGGCCATCTACCAATCTCGGTAGAGACCATATTGAAAAAAAAAATTAAAAGAATTTTTTTTTAAAGAAAACAATTAATTTTTTTTTTTTGAGATTGAATGGATATTTATTTCCAGATTGAATCTCCATCCATCTCAAAAAAATAAAATAAAAAATGAAACGCACTTCTCCATCATTGGAGATTCAGTGATGGAGCCATCGTCGGAGATCTCCAATGATTGAGGTCATCATCTTTAGCGATATTCTTTTATTTTTATTATTATTAATATTTTTTTTGAGGGAGCTTAATTGTGTGGATAAACCTTCTCGTATTGGGAGTAGACGACTTTTGATATGAAAAATACTAAATATGAATGAGTGAAGTCCTCTTATAGTGAATCATTTATTAGGGTTTGCATATCCACTCATAGTTCAAGTATAATACCTGATATTCGGATCACACATTTAGTGATTGATATCGACAGATAATAATTATTTGGACCTCACATATCGGCAGATAATAACTTTCGCTTAATAATTTTAGATAATAATTTACTCACATAATTTAATTACACCTACAAATTTTTAATTTTTTTTTCTTAAATCATCACACCTAACTATTTTAACATCTAACAATTTTAATCTAATTTTTTTTAATAAGATGGACAAACAAATAAAAAATAGAATTTAGAAAAAAACAAAAAAAAACAAAAAATAAAAAATAAATGATGGATATGTGGAGATCTAGATTGGACCTCCACATATCCATTATTTTTTATATTTTTTCTGGTTTTTTTTTTAAAATCAAGTATTTAATTTTTTTGATCTGGATGTGAACCGGGGAGGTTCATCTCTTTTTTTAAATTAAAGGTAATATGGGAATTTAAGTTTCTTTTACCCTTTTGACATGATCAACCGTTAAAGTTAACAGTCAAACACTAACGCCGGGAAAGGTTTCAGTTTTTAGAAAAGTTATTTCTCCATGTAGATAAGCGTACCTCAGGTTAAAAAAAAATGAAAATAAATATAAAAACATGGTATTGCTCAATTTCATAGTATCTTAATATTGAATAAACTGTGAAGATCAATAATAAATTAAATCAGCTGTAATGAATATTGATCAAAACATGAATGGCTTGAATCCCCCAATAAACACATTCTTCTTCAAGGGAAAGATCAAAGAAGAAGCAGAGTTTATTAGCAGACATTGCAAGACAGGAAGCCTCCATCAATCGTCAGGTCAATTCACCATTGAGTACTTGCAAATAACAATCCAGGTCACTGCAACAATGAGATGCACACCATGTTAACAACACATAATTCTAAATTTGACATAATTCCAAATGATGTTTTATCATGTTAAATAGCATTTTATATTTCCATAACTTACTCATAGCTCGAGTAAATCTTCTCTTATCTGGTGTAAGAAATCTGGTTGGTTCCACAATTTTTGCCGGCCCGCAAGTATAACCATGCCCTGGTGGGGCTTTTAGTGTGAAATGTTTTGGCATCCTGACAGTTTTGTTTGTTGTTCCTGCAGCACCCACACTGAGCTGGAAGGAGCTAGCAGCCCATGGCTTCAATACTCCCCCTCTGCAACAATTTGCAATCTGCTGGTTGTAAGGAGTTCCTGGCAACAAATCCACTACTGTAGGATCCTTCTTACAGCAATGGGGGATGTTCCCTTTAAATCTTGAGCAGTCCCCTTGATATATGGCCTGGCCTCCCACCACGTTCCAAATCACTTCATTTTTTGCCCATGTCCACCCAATCTCCAACCTGGTGCCTTAATTCCATGGTGTTTTTGGAAGTTGTAAATTGTAACAATGGCCTGCCAAACCCAAATAAGAAAAAATCATTTCTATGTGGGAGATCACAAAATTCAAGAGGAAATGGTGTTTTGAAGTGCCAGTAACTTACAACATAACCATCTGGAGTCCAGCTCAGTACATCCCAATTGATTGTGATATTCCCTTTAGGATCAAATGCACCATAGGTTTCTGCAAAGCTTAAAGAAACTGTCAGGTTTCAGGTTTGATTGTAAGACAAGTAAAAGAAAAATGCATACAACAATGATAACAATATATATGCACCATGCATGCATGGTGTGGTTTTTGCCTGCATATCCAAATTGAACCATGTGCACCAAACAGAAATGTAGAAAAGAAATGATGGATCTGCAGATCATAATTAGAAGGTAGAAAAGAAAGAAAAAAAAAGAAAGGGGACTGACCTGCAGAAGAAGTAGAAGTAGAAGTAGAGTAAGAAAGCAAAAAAACAAACAGAAATGTGAAGCCACTGAACTTGGTGATAGATCCAGCTGAGACAGATGAAAACAGAAACTCCATATATGTTACGCTCCGGTGCATAGAGTTGCCAATGAATGTGGTGATACTGATCAGGCTTTTGCTTCTCATATGGAAATCATGGAAAAATTTGACGTTGACTTGTTAGCACCAATTGAACAATTTTTAAATATTTCATTCGTGAGTCATGCTTTAATATTTTAATTCATGAATTTTTTATACACATTAAATTAATGAGTCCGATCAACTTAAATTTCAATGTACCATTGTCTAATGTGACTCGGTGGTAAAGACGCTCATTCAGTCTAATAATATTTCAGGTTCAAATCGCTAGTAGTATGTCAAAAAAATAAAAAAAAACTTAAATTTCAATGTTGTCATGTAAAATAATTGGAATTGCATTTTATTTTTAATAAAAATTTAGTTTTTTTTTTCAAATACATTTTCACTACATTATTTGTATCTATTAATTTTCTCACAAATAATTATCTTTTGTACTCATTAATTTACTAAACGAAAAGATTTGAATAGGATCGGTATGGGGGAATGGGGATGGATATGTGTTCCCCCATCCCCGTCCCCATTTGGGGCAAATATCCATCCCCATCCCCATCCCCATCCCCATTCTCACCCATGTTTTTTTCATTTGACTTAAAATAAAATGACTTAACTTAAAATAAAAATATTCAATTATAATATAAAAATAATCCATTAATTATGGATCAAAATGATCTTTCTATTAATTAAACTGTTGGTCACACTTAACGATTTAAGAGGCATTTTGGTTTTTTATATGTAATTTAGTTTTTTAAAAAATATCTATTCAATTAGGACATACCACATTATTCATTAAACATTAATTTTTTATTAAAATAATAAATATATAAATTTTTTAAATGGATCTCTAATGTCCACCAATCTTGATAGATAATGGAAACCATATTGAAAAAATTTTTAAAAAGAATCTTTATAAAGAAAACAATTAATTTTTTTGTTGAGGTTGAATGGATATTCATATCAAAATTGGATCCCCATCCATCTCAAAAAAAGAAAAGCACTTTTCCATCGTTGGAGATCCAGTGATGGAGCCTTTGGTGTAGATCTCCATCGCTGGATCTTTAATGATTGAGATCATCATCTTTAGCGAGGGAGATGATCTCCATCGCTCGAGATGTTATTCTTTTATTTTTATTATTAATAATATTTTTTTTTGGAGAGCTTAATTGTGTGGGTAGACCTCCCCGTATTGAGAGTAGATGACGTTCGATATGGAAAATACTAAGTGCACGTTTGGAAGAGTTTATCTACTGGTCAAAAGAGCTTATTTAATCCCAAAAGTCTTTTTCAATTTTTTTTTTATCGTTTGGTTGCCACTCCAGTAGAGCTTTTGGCAATTAAATAAGCTGTTTTACGTCTACTCGGAGAAGCTCAAATTTTAAACTTTTCCAAGTAGATCTTTTTGAGCTTTTTTAAAAAATATTAAAATATCTTATATAACCTTAGTATATTTTATAATTCCACAATACCCTTTTAAATTATAAACCCTAATAACTTAGTTTTTTATCATATAAAACATAACTTCACTGCTCTCAACGCATTGAATTTTTGAAAATTCATCTTTAACCTGTGAGTTTCTTCTATCTTATATCTTTCTAATTACATGTATGTTTGTTCTGCTTTTTTTTTTTTTCTTTACAGTATGTGTTACCTTGCCGCACATAAATGTTTACCCGCTTTTTTTTTTTTACGTTATATGTTGCCTTGCTACACATGTATTTGTTATGCCTTCTTTATTTTTTCTTTTACAATATATGTTGACTGCACATATATATTTTTCTCTGTTTTTTTTTTACTGTCTATGTTGCCACACTGTCCGCGCATATATAGTTTTATGCGTTCTACTTGTTTAATTTTTTTTTAATGTGCATGATTGTATATGGTATTATGTTTTTTTTTTCTTTTACAATATATGTTGCCTGCATGGTTATATGTTTTGCTCATTGTGTTTTTTTTTATTTAATTTCAATGAAAAATATTTTTTTTATATATTTTTTTATTATGTTTAAAATTCTTTAATGTCCTTTTTAGTAATTTTATTATTTAAAAGAGCTTTTTAAATCTAATACAACCAAACAATCTACAGTTTAAAAGAGCTTTTTTAATTGACAATCAAACGATCAACGACTTTTCCTTAAAAGCTCTATTTGTAAAAGCTCTACTTTAAAAAGATCTACTCCTAAAAATTTTATTTGGAGAAGCTATTCCAAATAAACCCTAAATATGAATGAGTGAAGTCCTCTTATAATGAGATTAAGAATTTATTAAGATTTGTATATTAGCTTATTGCTCAAGTGGAGCACGTATTCAAATCGCGCTGTTAGCAATTGACCCAGAAGGATTTATAATTAATCTTATAAAACTTTATAATTTAGAAAAAAATTATTACGGTTTTTAGAATGTGTTTTTTGAAAAAATATATTATAATTTTAGAGAATCTATAAAAAAAAAATGGAAAGCTTAGTATCAAAAAGAAAAAAAATGGAAAGCTGCAACAGCACCTTGGAGCAGACATTGCAAGATGGTAAACTTCACCGCCAGGTCAATTCTCTCATCGTTGCTCATCTTCGTGACAACAATCTCTCTCAGGCAATTCCTTTTTTCTTTTTCTTAGTTATCAAACTTAGTTCTAGGGTTTTGTTTTATCATCAGCTATCAAATGTGGTACAAATGATTTTAGATACTCTTTGTAGGCTGCAAGTGCAGTTGCTTCAGCGACAATGACATCATTGAATGTTGAAGCCCCTCCTAATAAGCTTCTTGAGCTCGTTGCCAAGGTCCTTATTATTCCATGTTTGTTATATAAATATGAACAGTGAACACATAAGAGTACTCAGTCCTAAGATGATAACAGGGTCTTGCAGCGGAGAAAGACGACATATTAAGAGGGGTTCCGTCAAATCCATTGTACGATTCAGCCACACTGGTGCCTGCAGCATATGGCACAATCCCGGCTCCTCGTGCTGCTGCTGTTGATTTTGGGTAATTTAACAATTAATACTGTGTTATATGATACTTTATTGCAAAAAGAAAAAGTGTTATTGGTGTCTATATGCCATATTTAGTCAGTTGATCGTAATTGCTGGAAACTCTTGTCCTTAAAATAGGATCTATAGTTCAAAGCAGTGGGAACTCAGTACCACCCTATGGTATTCTTAGAATTCGAGTTATAAAATCCTCCCAGACACACATATGCATGAAGTATCTAGCCCCTTTCCCTATTCTCTTCTTCCTTTTAACTTATTGATCAAGTTTAATGAAGGGGATAAATGGTTTCTAAAAGTTTTCCATCTCCTGGTGTGTCCATTTTGATTGGAGTCTTGATGCTTTGAAAATGACTTGTGTAAAGCTTTTGTGTTGGGGACATTTTTAGAATAAGTACAATATAGGTTCCAACATTGTTCTCATTACAATAATTAAAAACTTGTCAACAATTGCAAATACTAGTATCTTCTACAAAGCAATTATCGGGTTTTAACTCTGTTTATCTTATATTGGCGGTAAAAACTGGGCAACTTAGATGTCAGGCCATGATTGGGCCACGTAGGCTAGAAAGAATGCTTGTCTCCCTGCTGGACTGGTCAGCTAGGATGGATTTAGTATTTGAGCACTCTTAGTTAACCTCAAACCAAAGAAACCATTAGGAGCATTGGCGGTGGTTGCCGGCGTTTAGACTTCAACGGTCAAGTTAGTGCTTGAAGGTTGCAAGAAAAAATCCAGAGTAAGAGACTATTTAGTATACCTTGAGTTATTTTTTAACCTAGTTTGCCTGCTCAATTTATAGAGGAGCTTGACTGCTCAACTGGTCACAATGGGGTGTCTAGTGTGGTCACTTGTCTTCTCTACCAAGCTATGTCAAAGTCCATTGGACTTAAGTATGGTGTTTGTACCAAATCCCATCATTCACTTTGCATTTAATGTGTCTTTGTTCATCAAGCTGAGCCAAGAGGTCTTGGGCGCAAGCAATAAGTTCTCAACACTTAGCTGAGAGCCGCCTTGGCTGCTGATTAGGCTTGTATGTGCCTTGGAATTTTGTTTTTAAGGCCTTGCGGGTCTGTAATGATGTTGTTAGATACAAAGATTTGCTGATTAGGCAAAGGTTGTAACATCTTGTGTGAGAAATATATGATTGCTTTTTCTTTGTTGTGGTCATATAATTTTTGGGCAGAGTGCTTGTGTTTAGCATGTTACGTCTTATTCATGTATTGTCTGGTCATGGTCTTTCTCCTTAGAATGTAATGTCCTCTTCTTACATTTGATACTCATGCACCCGAGATATTTTTATACTAGTAAATCTAATATATCAGAAACAGTGAAGAAAAATCTAATTTTTATGTTGTTCAATATGCTAGTGGATAACTTTTGACTTTGTGGACCCGTGGTTCACTAATCTTCTTCTTTTTCTCTATTTTCTTTAATTCAATAAATGTTGTATTTCCCGTAGGAAAAAATGCTTTTGGATGACTAGTTAATAATATGAGATATGAAAATGTCTTTTATCTGCAGGATTGATAAGTCTGTTCTCTGTAGTATAAAGTTAAAAAAGTCTTTGATATTGATAAGAGAGAAAAAAGATAAAAGTGCTCATAGTGCATGTTTGTCGAATCAGTGCTCTTCAGGATACGAAAGTCATGTCGAAGAATTTTACAAAGCATGAGACACGGCATCTTTCTGAGCACAAGGTATGTTTATGCTGGGAAATAAATTTGTAAATATTTTTTCTTATCAGTAGTTCAGTTAATATATATTTCTTTTCTGGCCTATATATAAATATGTATGTATGCATATATTTGTTTTCATGGCATCCAATAAGGACTGATGGGTTTAATTTCTAGAATATTGCCAGATGTGCAAGATTTAGTCCGGATGGAAGGTTTGTTGCAACTGGAAGTGCAGACACATCGATTAAGCTCTTTGAGGTTTTAATATTATATTATTAATTATATGGTCTTTTTTTTATTCAGGATGGTATATCTAACTCCTTGGTCCCCATTCACTCTTGCAGATCGTGAAAGTCAAGCAAATGATGCTGCCAGATACGAGGGAGGGTCCTGTGCGACCTGTCATAAGGACCTTTTATGACCATATACAAGTAAATCCACCTTAGTTTCTAGCTATTGCATGGTGCCAACTGTTGTGATAAATTAATTATGCGAAATATGTCCTGTTTCTAAATTCTATTTATTTATTTATTTTCTTTTGGACTTGCTTGTTCTTTTGCTCTACATCCTTGTATTCCTACTTTTTATTTGCTTTCTGAACATCTACTGTCGGCGATTACTCTTTTTTCTTCAATCTTCAATATTATATTAAAATGCAAAATGTCTTGGTGAATTTAGTGGGGACAATGCTAAGTAACATGACATAGCATCGCGAAGTTATATGGACTTTTGTTCTGATATTGGGTATTACATGGTATCTGACATCAGTACCTTGAAAGGGCAGAGATTTTCTGTTGAAATGGAGCGTCCAGGAGCCATAACAGTATCCAGTATTATGGTCCCTGACACGGGCGAAAAGTGCATGTACAGAATCATGAGTGTCTGATAATTGTTTGTAGATTATTTTCCGGGATCAAGAAAGTTCTACAAAGAAAGCAACATGTGTGTATGTTTAATGGCTAAAGTGCCTATAGTGTGATACTTGTACTTGTACTTTTACATATGACCTGCTGCAGGAAAAATCTTATAATAATTAATTTTGCATCTCATATTTTGGGAGTCTGAAAAATGTTTAAAATTGAATCAGGCTTTGACCACTATATTCTGTTTTTTGTTCTTTTTTTGTCTTTTTTCTTTCTCATAGCTGATCTGAAGTTGTCTCAACAATCTGCCTGTATTTTCTAATGCTTTGCTGATACAAATGCAGCCAATAAATGATTTGGATTTCCATCCTCAAAACACTGTTCTGATATCGGGAGCCAAAGATCACACAATAAAGTATGACTTATTCTAGTGTAATAAAATGGGAGATTTATTCATTTTCTCCTGAATTTTTACAATATTCTTCTTAATTGTTCATGGATAAAATCTTCATAACTTGTAGAGGTTAAATGTGGTACATGTTATTTTCCTAGAGTCTTTTCGAATTTATTTATAAATCCAATAAACATTGACAAGTTTGTTGTTGAAGAAAGGGTTTGAAATACATTTTCTTATGCTGCTTAAAATTTTCAGGTTCTTTGATTTTTCAAAGGCTACTGCAAAGAGAGCATTTAGAGTTATACAGGTTTTTCTTGTCTCTGATATAGCTTTAAGCATTGTTCCTGAGCAGTAGATTTTATGACTCATATATATGTGAATGTATTATGGTAAATTTTGTGCTTGTGATGACACAGGATACCCACAATGTGCGGTCAGTTTCTTTTCATCCTTCTGGGGATTTTCTTTTGGCAGGTAACAGATTGCATCGATTTTATTCTTTTTTTTTTTGGTTTCCTGTTTGATACTTATGGAACACACTGTAGTAGTAAATATTATGAGAACTATGTATATATATCTTCATGATTTCCTCTCAAGTTCAATCAAACTTTGCAATATTTCCTAACTACTTTCCCGCGATATAATTTGCTTTTTAAGCTCACCTCATTTTATGATTCTATGTTTACTTATACTGAACCCTATTGGTGATCTGAATATGAATTCACAAGCAGTAGAATGGTATTTCGAGAAGAGAAATTGGTGAGAAATGACACCAAGTGCTCCTGACTTTGTGACTCTAACACTAACTTATCAAAGTTTGGAGAAATAGCACTAGTTTTAATGGAAATCTCATTTTACCCTTCATTAAACCAATTTAGTCTTTTTCCTATCAGGTTCAATCTTCCTCTCTATTGACATATGTTCGTCTCACAATTGTGGCTCTTTATAACCCGAATCAAATCTTGATTGTTTTTATCATTCACTAGTATTTTCCTAAGAATCTGAGTGCAACGAATTAACATATTGTTGTCTAGACTACAAGTAACAATTTTGGAGTTTTTGGAAATGAACTTTCCCTAATCAGAACCCACCAGACTCATCTCTTGGAAGAACTTAATCTTTGGTTTGAGTTTCTTGGAGAATTCGAGGCCCTGAACGGATTGAAGATCGAATATCGGTTTTGATCCCCCCTACAGAGTCATTCTCGCTAAGCTTTGATCATCCGCAACAAGTTACTTCACGGCACCGTGAACTAAAACTAAATAGTTCACGGCAACAACAAATCACAAAAAAGAAAAAGAAAAAGAAGAGTAGAGTGAGTGAGTTGCAGAACATGTGAGTGTGAGTTGTAGAAAAGAGAGGAGAAACATAGAAAAATCAGAGAAAAACAGAAAAAGAACGGGGAGATAGAGAGAGTGAGTCAAGAGATTAAAAAAGAAAAAAAAAAAAAAAGAATGGAGAGAGTGAGTGTGGGTTGCAGAGAAGAGAAAAGAATCAGAGCAAAAAACAACAAAAAAGAAAAACAACACAGAGAGAGAGAGAGAGAGAGTGAGTTGAGAGATTGACCAAAAAAAAAGAAAAAAAAAAATACAGTGAGTGTGAGTTGCAGAGAAGAGAGAAGAATCAGAAGAAAAAAAACAACAAAAAAGAAAAAGAATAGAGAGAGAGATATCATCAAGTTCTTTCTCTTTCCCGGTGGCAAGGGAAATTTTGTCCAAAACACACTATATGTGCTATTTCTACTCAAAATATTAAACTGGTGCTATTTGTCCAAAATGCCCTTTAATGAGTGCCATTTTAAAAAAGAACTCTTTCAAGAAAATTATTGAGGCAATAAATTGGATAAAACTAACAACTCTGTTGTTGTACGTTTTGGTGGACATGCATCTGTGGACTTTCTATGTTTACTCTTAAGCCAAGTACCAAATATTTATACACACATTTGAGGCGTGGAAGGATACTTTATTTTGTTGCTGGCTAGGTTCATTCTCCGTTATTTGCCTATGCTGCTATTACTGTAGAAATTTCAATTTATTTTGCTTCTGGTTTTATAAAATACTTTTTTTTTTCCTGCCCCTCAATCAAGGGATATAAATAATAAGTGTATTATTGGTTTCTTTTCAGTCATTTGAGCTAAATTACATTTACCTTCATTCAGTGGTTTGTCTTTCTTCTTAGTGCTTGAGTTATGTTCTTTCCACTCCCTAGAGTCGTGTATGCAAATAATGTATTATCATTGTAATTACTACTGTTATTGTATTTTTTTTTCCTTTTTGCCTGAAAGGAGAAATTATCATTGTATAAGTGATATAACTTTCTTACTAGAAACTCTATGTTGCATTGTCCCTAATTTGTACTGGTATCTGGGAACTGACAAGGTTGATATGGAAACAAAACACAGGAACTGATCATCCAATTGCACACTTGTATGATGTTAAAACCTTTCAGTGTTATCTAACTGCAAATGTACCAGAGATTAGTGTTAATGGAGCCATAAATCAGGTAGAGTCAGCATCTTATATTCGCTTGATGGAAGGATATCTTGTCTACTTGTTACATTATTGCAGCCCATGAAAGTGATCAGATTTATTCATTTGGTTATGCAGGTAAGGTATTCATCCACAGGTGGCATGTATGTTACAGCATCCAAAGATGGTGCTGTTCGCTTATGGGATGGGGTAAGTGCAAAATGTGTGCGCTCCATAGTTGGTGCGCATGGAACAGCAGAGGCCACTAGTGCAAACTTTACAAAGGATCAAAGGTATGAATAATAGAGTATATATACATATACATCTATATATAAATGATTGAGTGATCTACATAAAACCACAATAGTATTCAATTGTTCTCATGAATTGCTGATTGGAAGAATGATGGAATAATCAAGGAACACGATTTTATGGAATTGTGGCTCTAGGTGTCCAAGAAAAGCTTATTAAGTTTTTATAAATGGTGCTGTAATTAAATAAGGAATTGATGAAATTAATAATATTGCTGAATAATTATTTTCATATATCTCATGGTTATTTATACAAGATGCACAAGGTAAGTCAACTATACAATAACTCCTAGCTAAATTAGGAAAAGCAATAAAAGGAATATAATATAATATATATACGCTAACTTCTGATGACTTTAGATTTGGCAGTTCCCATGCAGTTTGGTTTATGCACTATTTGTCATAAGTTATTTGCCATAATAAGCTGATCCTATTCTTCCACGAAGCAAGTATTCATGTTATAGATTTTAAAATGTAGCGAAGCAGAGTAATATTAGAGTTCATGACTGAATATTGAAGCACAAAAAATTACTAGTTAATGAGTGCATGCCAAAGTAGAATAATAATAGGAAATAGTAATTTTTTCATTCTTAAATAGTTAGTAATTTAGAATGCATAAGACATGGCTGCCTCAAGTTGTCAAGTACCTCAGCATGAGTTAATAGCATGACTGAAATCGTGACTTTCTAGGTTTGTTATTTCTTGTGGGAAAGATTCTACGGTAAAGCTCTGGGAAGTTGGTACTGGAAGATTGGTTAAACAATATCTTGGAGCTACACATACACAATTGCGGAGCCAGGTATGCTTGAATATCCTTCTTTTGGAAATAATTGGGTTATCTTTTATCTTGACCTTTTTTTTTTCAATTAGCATATTCAAATATTGCTTGTCGATCAAAACCATGCTGAAGCATTAGAACCCCTAGCAAAGAATACTGTTTATAGCTTTCTGCCTTTCTATTTCTGAGTGATAGGTTCCTTTACTCTCACTCCCTTCGTCAGCTTCTCTCTCTCTCTCTCTCTCTCTCTCTCTCTCTCTCTCTCTCTCTCTCTTCCTGGGCTAGTAATTGCATAGCTATTCATGATTACTTTGTTTTTCAATTGCAGGTAAGGTAGTGTTCTGAGGAATTTTGAGTCATTAGAATTTTTCATATATTCTGAGTTTGGAAGTTCTTTTGTTTTGGAAATTAGTTCCCAATTTGATGATATAGTGGTTTCTGATAATTTTTAATGCTTCAATCTGTTATCTGCAGGCTGTTTTCAACGATACTGAAGAGTTCGTGCTATCCGTAGATGAACCAAACAATGAGGTTTGCTCAGCTGCATGCGTTAGTTGATTAAATTCATCCGATTTACTTCGGTCTAACATATAAAGTCTTGGGGTGGATGCAGATTGTAGTCTGGGATGCTCTAACAGCCGAGAAAGTGGCAAGGTGGCCATCCAACCATATTGGTGCGCCTCGTTGGATTGAGCATTCACCAGTTGAGGCTGCCTTCATTACTTGTGGTACGGACAGGTCAGTCCGGTTCTGGAAGGAGACTTTATAGGGACATGGAAATGTGGTTTGAGGCTTTCGCTACTCGGACCTGTGTGAAAACAGAGCCGGATTCAGAAATCAAATATGTTGTAACAAAAATCATTTACACAAAAAAAAAAAAAAAAATGTATAATTTTGATTATAAATCTTCGGTTGTCAGAACCAAATTACAAAACAGAAATTTAGAGGAGAGTTATATAATAAACTATTGGGAACATATTAATATAGGGAAAATAATAATTTAGGGATGGCAATAGGGTCGGGTTTGGGTCGATTTTGTTAAATTCACACCTATATCTCGTTTTTGACATTTATACCCACCTAGGAATCTGCAAAATTATTTTAGTTTATGGATGGACTTGCACCCATGAGTTTTACTTAAATTTGAAGACTTGAGTATATTTAAATTTTTCAGAAAATTGAATATGGATTGAAATTTATATTTTTTTTTTCTTTTAATGACTGAATAAAAATGTTATTATTTATTTTTAAAGATAAAAACATTTTAATGAAGATAAAATTAAAACTATATTAATATATATATTTTAATTTTTTTAGCATTTTAAGTTGTTGAATCATTTAAAAAAATAAAAAAATAAAAACAACTTAATGTATCTAATTCAGACCCGTTAACTACTAGGTAAAAAAAATATAAATGATCCTAAATCCATAAAAATTATCAAGCTCTACAATAACTCGATAAGTCCATAACATACCAAAAATACACATAAACATATAAATACACAAGTCCAAAAATATATATTATATTATATTTTTAATTTATGCAGGCTCGAGCCTTTTTTGTTTTTGTTTTTTTTTTTTTCAAAATCCACACCCGTATCAAATTTTAATTTTAACATCTACATCTATCCACAAACTCAATTATTAACATCCACACTCATTCATCGCCGATGGGCATCCGCATATATATGGGTTTGCCAGTGTAATTGCCATGGGCGGCTCATGCCGTGTAGGGGGTAATTGCCATCCTTAATAGGGAGGCTCATGCCGTGTAGGGGTTCACCGTACTCCAAGTTACTTGGTCGGAGTCGGACATATTGACATAAAACCACTGACATAATTGGCATGAGACCCAGATAAAATATGAAGAACAAACATGATTCGCGGAAGCTTTTTATTGATATATTGCTGTAAATGACTCTTTTTATTCATATTTTTTTTCTTCTCTTCGATGAAAATAAAGTGTATGTAAATAGCACAATAGATTTGTAACCCCAATTTATTAAAAAAGGGAAATTAATAAGTTACAATTCAACTCCTTCCATTTTTTTTTTCATAAACTTTTCTTCCAATTTATTAATAGTACAACTACCACTTATGCATAACCTAGAAAGATTAATCCTACAGGTTAACTCTCTGATTTGTCTTCTGACTTGATTTCTTCATAGATATTCCCAGATTTTCATTTTCTACCATACTACAATTACAGCATTAATTTCAAAAAATTTGAATGCCACTCGTTGCAACATTCCTCTCTCCATGACAGGACTTTGAACCTACTGTTAATTATGTCGACACCTCACAACCTGATTGCTGATATCTCATCAACTTACAGCAATTACTTGCACTTTTGACATTCTTCCTTGTTAAAAGTAGACTCTTACAAGCACAAGCTAGCTAAAAAATGAACTACTACATGGTATAAATTGCAGAGACAAACTACTAATCATAGATGATGTCCTAACTGAAAGCACATATTGAGCATATCCATAAGCCTAGGAAAAAAACAGGGGGCTGAAACTGATTCCTTTCGGGAACCAAAAGCTCAGGCTCTGATAAATTCAACTGAACATGAAAATGTTGCCCCTAAGATCAACAATTTCAGCTCAATTATCAGAATCTGAAATTCCCTCTTCTCTCAACAAAATATGAAATAAAAGACGATCACATTGACTAATAAGTGTTGTTTGCCATCCATCTATCTATACAATTAACAAAAATAATATATACATTATACACATTACAAACAAGCTAAGGGAAAAAAGTTTATGAGTAAACAAACATTAATTAGAATAAAGAAACTTCTGAAACTCAAGGAATTGTAGTATATTTGGACGACATTGCCAATGCTCATATAATGTGTATGGATACCTTCAGTGATTGAACAAAATTTTATTCCTAATGTTGCCGACAACAAAATCAAAACAACAGGAATGTAAAGGAACAATGCTAAACATCAAGAACAAATTATCAAGTGCAAAACAGGAGCTTAATTCAATTTTTGACATACCCATGTTGGATTCATATTGCACATAAAAACACAGGATCAGAAGTTTCAACGCATCATCTTTCGTTTTGGCTTCTTCACAAAACTTAATCGGATTTGCTTAAGACGTCTCCTCTTTCTGGCCATTTTCTCAGGCAATGTCTCCCTCTTCTTCTCTTTCTTCTCAGCCTTTGGCTTCTTCAAATACCTCTGCTCCACTCTATACTCTTTAGGTGTAACCTGCACTCCAATTCTCAAAGCCTCATTAAATAATGCATTAGCTTTATCAACACGGTTGTGAGCACACCATTTCCCCATCAACAGATCATAAGTCTTGATCCCGGGTTTGCACCCATCTGCCTTCATCTTTTTAAACACACTCATAGCATGCTCAACCCTCTCAATCCCACACAAAATCTTCAGGAACTCATAATACGCCTTCTTATCAATCGCATACCCAGCACTTTTCATTTTATCAATCATTTCATCACCTTCTCCAACCCTTGCTGCCTGATACAAACTCCTGATCAGAACAAGAAACGTAGTCTCATTAGGATAACAACCCCACTCTCCCATCCTATTAAACAACTTCAAGGCATCCTCAGTCCTCCTGATCTTGCACAAGTTACTAATTAACACATTGAACGTCTCCACATTTCTAGGAACCCCATTGTAGTCCATATCCACCAACACCTTCTCAGCCTCAGAATCAATTTTAAAGGGATCTTTTTTCCTACAAAGCGTACACACACAATCAAGAATAGCATTATAAGCCATTGTACCAATCTCAAAACCTCCTCTGTACATTTCCCCAGCCAATCGTTTTGCCTCATCTAGTTTCCCATCAACACACCAACCTCTGATCAACAAATCACATATCTTTTCATCAGGGAATATCTCATTAGCCGAGTTCTTCACCAATTTCTCCGCATAACTCGCATACCCATTTTCACACAACTTCTCCACAACCAATCTTAGTGAATCCTTGTCCCGTTTAAACCCATAATCACTCTCCATTGTCTCAAAAAACCCTAAAACCTGAGTGGGCCTACCCGCCCGTACCAACCTATCAATGCAAGATTCTAGGGTTTTAGGCCCCAAAACCTCCTTGTTATCAACAAGAATTTCATGTGTCACTTTGAAATCCTTCCTGCGACCAAAGTAATCAGTGAAAAACGACAGCGTTTCGTCAGAGTGTGAAAAGCCAATCTTCTGGGTGAGCCATTGGTTAAACCCTAGAACTGTACGGCCAGCTTCAGATGAAAGATTGAGTGTGGAGAGGACCAGAGAAGGAGTTGGTTTGATATGAGAGAAGTTCAGGTGAAGTCTTTGGGAAATGGGTAATGGATCGGCTTCAGGGTTCTTGAGGAGCTCTGCAGAGAGCGAATGAGCGATTCCCTGATCTGGGTCATCTGGGATATTAAGGTTTGTGGTGGATCCGGAACAGAAAGGCTTGAAGAGTGAATTGGAGAAATGTGTGGAGGGTTGTGGAGAGAGGAGCCGTCGGGGTAGCAGAGGTGGCGGAGAAGAGAAGTGGTGGAGGAGGAGCCTCCGGAGTTGCAGAGAGGTTGAAGGAGGCATTTTTGTTTTTTTTTAAAAAAAAACACACACACACACACACGAGGAATGGGAACAAGAAGAAGTTGAAAACCTAAAGTTTGAGAGATTTGGGCCTCAACATCATCATTGGTCTCATCCAGGACTACTTCAACACTTCTGAGGCCGCCCACGGCCCATGTTATTAACACCCCACTACCAAGTTTACTTTGTGCCCTTTTTTCACCACTGCATTATGCATATTTAAAATATTAAATAATGTATTAATATGATATATGAGACATAATTACAATTACTTTAATCCTTTTTTTTTTTCTTTTTGAATTCATTATTTTAAATTTTTTTTCTTATGAGATCTGACTATTTACGGATTAGAGGTTATCGGGACCTATAAAGATTAATCTCCTGCTAGTGCAGTCTGAACATCTATTTCCATTGTGGGACAATATGTACATACAATCTTGATGGCTTGAAGAAGCTTGTGAGGCTCCGACCGCCGAAGCAATTAAGGCTTTGGTATCCTTTTTTTTTTTTTTTTTCTTTTTGAATTCATTATTTTAATCCTTATAATAGGGGAAAATTCATTTTGGTGCTTAGTTTTTTTTCGAATTATTATTTTTTGACCGATGTTTGATGTTTTGACTCTCGTGGTCTCTAACGTTTTCAAAATTAACCAGGTTAGTCATTCCGTAAGTTAACAGTTAGTCAATTTTGATGATGTTATGGTATTTTAGTTTTTACACACAAAAAATACTATTTAGGTTAAAAAATAAAGAAATTTTTTTTTAAAAAAAATTATTAAATAAAAATTAAATTTTGAAAAAAATGGAGATTAAAAAACAAATTAGAAATTGTTTAAAAAAAATTTATTTTTTATTTTTATAATTTATAAAATTTTTACTTTTTTTAAAGGCAAAATTATCAATGTGCAAATTATATTATATTTGACTATTAAAAATATGATCAAATTGATTAATTTGATTGATTTTAAAAAAATTAGGAACTATAAAAATTAAAATATTAAAAATAAGTTAAAAATTAATAATTTTAAAAAAAATTGAGGATCTAAGGGCAGTGTCAATAAATTCAGAGTGTCCGATACAATTTTACGGGGTGTAAATATAAAATTTAGACCAAAATGACATCATGCCCAACCTTGGTAAAACTTTTGGGCCTATGGGCCGGTCATATGGTCAGCCCATCGTACTGTATGCCAAAACTAATTAACTTTTGTTATTTTCCTCGGTTTTCCTCTGTTTGCGATAGCCCAAAAAAAAAAAACACGTGAGAATCAACAAATTACCAACAATGAAATACGAAAACACGAAAAGTGCTGTCCAAATATCTATTTTTACAATGGAAGATATCTACTTTGATAATAAGAGAAGAAAATTACTCATATATACTGATAAATATACATGGTAAAAATTAAACCTTTACTGTTAAGGTAGGAAGAAAGTGCACTAATCACTTGATATATGAGTTGATTATAAATATCTTCTATGTAGATATTTAGTTGATCTCGTTAGATTTTGAGTCCCTATCGGTATCAAATCATAAAAATTAAAAATAAAAATAAAGAAACTGGTTGGTTGGCTACCTAACATGTATATTTATAATCATTATTTATATGGTGACTGATTTTTATAATATATTATTTATTGAATATTTTTATATTTATAATTATTAAAACTAGTTTTTGTTTGCGGGTTTGGGAATAATTATGCTTTTCAACAAAGAAAAATATGAAAACTTTTGGGCAATTGGGCAAAATACAAATTTTTATTTTCTTATAAAAATAGGGGTTCATTAAGTACTTACGAGAGGTGATAATAGTACCAAAGATTGTGGCCCAATAGCTGCCTCATCTTTGGGCCTTATATGTTTGCAAGTAAAAAAGAAATATTTTATTTTCTATAATTCTATAATTAACAAGAAACAATTATAGAAAAACAAGAAATCCTTAAATAAATTTCTTCTACTAGAAGAGGTTGATTCAATATTTTCTAGGATTACTATTAATCTTAGGTAGCGTTTGATTAAATTACGTTTGAAGAAAAAAAAATCAAATGGAGAAGGTTGTGATTCCTCCATCTCCGACAAACAACAGTGAGTCGTTGGTCTCCTACAAAAGGATGGGGAATGATGACCTCTCGAAACAGTATGGAGGCCACCGGCGACCTTCATACATAAAGGGAAGGTTGCAGCCTTCTTCCCTAAATTGAATCAGAGGAGGTGCGATTCCTCCCATCAAACAATAGTAGGTTGATCGGTCTCCTCTCATCGCTTGCCATCATTATTTTAGGTAGCACCTTTTCTTATTAAAGTTAAAGTTTAAGTTGTAGATATTTTTAAAATTATTGATATTTTAGTAATAACTAAATTATATAAAATTAAGATGTTAATGTTAAATTATTGATTAAGGACTTTTCACTAAATGACAAGTAATAAAATTTGACTTTTTTAAAATTTTATAATATTTTTAACTTAGTTTAAGACATAACATAAAAAAGAAAAAAAAAATCTAAACTCACTTAATTTTTTTAATTAAATTAAGATTTAAGAAACAAACAAATCTTTAGATTATTATTAGGGGGATTATCATTTTGGTCCCTAAATTTTGGAGAATTATCAGTTTTTTAAATGAGTTATAGTTAATGGTACACTTGGTCTTTAACTTTTAGAAAATGTATTAATTTGTCCCTTTGTTAGTCAACCATTAGTCAAACTTAACGGTTGCGGGGGTATTTTCGTCTTTAAACCTATCAATAACTCAACAGTAAATTTTTTAGTAAAATGACATATCTATCTCTGGTTAAAAAATTTAAAATAAATTAAATTAAAAATTTCAAAATTATCTTCTATAGATCTCCACCGTCCATCAAGATTGATGGACGGTGGAGATTATATTAATTTTTTTAAAAAAAATAATATTAAATATTAAATATTTTTTTAAATTTTTTTTTAAAAAAATTGAAATTGAAAATGGTGGAGATCCAAATCCGTCCATCCATGGTGGAGATCCAATCTGGATCTCCACTAACCCAAAAATAAAAAAATTCAAACTAAAGAACATGAACGAACCCAGTTTCTAGGTTCGTTGAGGATCAACGAACTCAGATCTAGGTCCGTTGAACCTCGACGAACCCAGATCTGGGTTTGTGGAGGTTCAACGAACCCAGTCTAGTTTCGTTGAAGATCTTCAACGAACCCAGACTGGGCTCGTTAAAGGATCTTCCTTCAACGAACCCAGAAAACTGGGTTCTTTAAACCTCGACGAACCCAGATCTGGGTTCGTGGAGGTTTAACGAATCCAGTTTTCTAGGTTCGTTGAAGGAAGATCCTTCAACGAACCCAGTCTGGGTTCGTTGAACCTCTGGGTTCGTCGAGGTTCAACGAACCTAGATCTGGGTTCGTTGAGGATGAACGAACCTCTGGGTTCGTTGAGGATGAACGAACCCAGTTTGGGTTCGTTCATCTTCTTCAAACTTTTTGATATATATACACCATTTTCATTTTCAATTTTTTTAAAAACAAAAATTAAAAAAGAAAATTATATTTTCACTTTAATTTTTTTTAAAAAAAATTTGAATATAATCTTGACCGTTCATCAAGATTGATGGACGGTGGAGATCCATTAAAAAATATTTTTTAAAATATTTAAATGAAATGATCATATTACCTTTCTATTTATTAATAATCATTTTAAAATTTTAAGGTTAAAATTATCATTTAACTTATTTAAATAGTATTAAGGGCAAAACAGTTTTTTTACTAATTTTGTTAAGTTTGACTAATAGAAATTTAGTCAGAGAGACCAAATTGATACATTTTCTAAAAGTTAAGGACCAAGTATACCATTAATCATAACTCATTTAAAAAACTGATAATTCTCCAAAACTTAGGGACGAAAATAATAATCCCCCTTATTATTATTATTGTTTTTTGAATAAACTCTTTAGATTTGCTTTGCTAATCACTTAAAATATAAAATAATATCCATATAAAGGAAATTCACAGAATTTAACCCATTGACTAGTCATGATGGTATCACATTGATTCACAGTATTTAACAATTTCTCTCTTATATTTATATATTTATTACATTAAATATATAAATAAGCCAAACCCTAGTTTGAGAAAAATCTTTACTTAAAGGCCAACTAAACTAATTATGTGAATTATTAACAAAGTTGAGCAAGATATAGCTTACATGTAGGGATGACAACGGATCAGATCGGTATCGGATCTACATGCTTGATGTTCGAAAACCGTTTTGGACAGGGTGCTCAATTTTTAAAAAAGTTTGACCGGGACCTGACCCAAGCTCCATTTTAACTGCTCCAAACCCGACCCAAACAGATTGGAACCCCACCAGTTTGTGCAGTATAATAACAACAGAATTAGGTGATAATTAATTTGATTATATATGAACAAGGATCTATGTGTAGACCTATATGGTTATTGAACAATAATATGTTTGTCATGGATTCGTGATCTTTCAAAGATTTGGTCGGTCCATGTTCAATGTAATATCGTTTTATAACCCGCAAGAGAAACATCACATGTAATAATTCCAAGTCCTTAGAGAGCTGCCAGTAATTATCAATATCACCATCATTAATATGAGATTAATCATAGTATGCTTTTGTTGACAGCAATTAATGCATGTATGTATATATAGGAATGCATGTCTTTATCCGAAAGCAGCCCACAAGGGCATTCATGAACACCAGTACTAGGTCAAAGTTGATGTTTTGAAAACGCGTGATTCATGTGAGCAACTACTAATAAATCTTTGAATAAAGTGACATGAGAGCTAACATTACAGCCTAAATTTAATTACAAGTCAGATTCCAGATCGAGACTTCAGTCATCAACATGATTTTTTGCTCCAAATTGGAAATGAAGATAAGTTAATTATTGGGGACCTCTTTTCAAATCGCTGACTGTAGAAACGTATGTTTCTGATCACAACATTAATTGTATATTGTCATCTACCATTTACAGGAATTAATCTCCAGTGTTTTCCAAGTCAAAAAGATTGCTACAAATTAATGTGAACAGAATAGATGGAAGCATATGTAAAGAAATATTAAGTGAAGAAAACAAACAAATAAATAATTAATGCATGTTTTTTTTTTTTTTTTGAAAGGGGTATAACTACAATATCAATAACTGTCGGGACCTGCCGAAATTAACCATTAAACGCGCAGCCCGGATATCTACTCCCATAGCGGGAGAATACTACTCCCACAATAAGGAGAGAAAACTACCTGCACATGCACATGGTGGGAATCGAATCCCTCACTACTAAGGTGGAGGGAGGTGCACTAACCACTTTACTATAGGTGGATGTGCATAATTAATGCATGTTGAAGAAGGAATAATTGTTCGAAACTAGTGGATTAGGGTGCATGCAATCAAACTTAGTAAAGTTTCAATTAGTTAATTAATTCCCACATTTGCGTGATAGGGTTCTTAAAGTGTTACACTCAACATCCATATATTTTTTTTAATTACCCGTAATAAATACGTAAGTATGAATATTTATATATCTGGAAGTACAACAATATTCGTAATACAATAACTTGAAATAATTTGAAAAACGTAGTTAAGAAATTAGTAAAAGGAGAATCTTCTACTCTTTTTTCATTGAGAAAATCACATAATAGAAAGATAAAAGATTCTGAATAACATACACGAGTGAGAAAAGTAACCTTCTATATATGTGTCGGTGTGTGAGTGAGAAGATGATCACCTAATAGAAATGCAAAAGTTTCTAACTAACATATACGCGAGTGAGAAAAGTAACATTTTCGTCAGTGTATCAATTTCGACAAAATGTTCATATATCTATAATTAAGGTCATATAGATTCATTCTTTTTTGAGCTGGTAGTTTAGTGGATGCGTATATATAGTAAAATTTGGATATTCACATTTTAATGGTGTTTTCTGGGAGATCATCAAAGTTATGCTCTCTATAAAGAATGATGGTGATCATTATTGTAATTGTCCTAGTCATCATTGTAATTGCATAATGGAAGAGAGATGACAAAGCAGATGCATATAATTAGGTATGTAGTAGCTGGGGCGTGCATGGTGGATCCTATCTTCAACACTTTGAGAGCATAAATAAAAAAGATAAAGCCACATTTATACATATACAAAAAGGTACAAAAGCATGATATCTACTATTTTTATGAGCATTAAAGTATGAAACCCTTGGACGCGGACAACAAGTTGTGTACACAAAACGATCGAGGGATGAATGTGTTAGGAATTATCACCAAATCCCAAATGCAGTGAAAATACAAACCGAATGCAAACACACACATAAGTAGTGATGGCCACGGTTCTAAAACCAGTGGTTTCGATTCCGCCACCAGTTCTCAGAACTGGTGGTTTCACGCCGGTTCCGGAACCCTTTTTTATTAATTGAAAAATTAAAATATATAAAAAAAAATTAAAAGCAGATAACCCGAAGCTACGATAAAATTTAAATAAAATTACGATAATATTATCGTCAGTTTGACCGTTGGGCCAAGTGGGTAACAGTTGGGCTGGCCCCAACGGTTAACTTTTTAGTTTTTTAATTTTTTTTTAAAAAGGAACTAGAACCCGCGGTTTCGCCGGTTCCGGTTCCCGTCGGTTCTGGAACCAATGGTTCCAATTCCTAAAATGGGATAACCGAAACGAGGACCGCATGGTCCCTGGTTCTAGTTCCTGTTCCTGTTCCGAACCGAAATCGAAATCGGATAGTTCGGTTTTGGTTCGAAACCGCCCGGTTCGAACTGAATCGAGGCCATCACTACACATAAACCACAACACACAATCACATATAAGCAGAGAAATAAAACATAAGACAAGAACTTTTACGTGGTCCGAAAAAACTTTACTACATACGTGGAGCACACCTGCATGTAATCCACTATATCATGAAGATTACAAACTCTCCGAAAAAAGCTCACTATTTTTCTCTCTGTAATCAGCTCCGTCTCTACTTTTTCTCTCTTACAATATATCTCTCAATTACATAAGAATATATATTGCTAATTAGGGATAGAGTCGACCTATACTAGTTCTAGCTCAATTAGGAAAGAAAGACTTCCAAAAACAGTTCTTCAGAATGAATTAGGAGTCTGCTGCTCATTGGCCAAAACTCCTCATGGCGCACGCCACCCACTAGTCGCACCACTTATTGCCAAAGTCCTCATGGCATGCACGACCTGTGACGCAACCCATTGGTTACGCCGCTTATTGCCAAAGTCCTCCTTTACTCACACGACATTAGAGCATCTCCAATGCAAATATGTATTTTTGAGTATCTAAATAGTGCCACATCAGCATTTCTAAATAATATGGATCTAACTTGTCAAAAAAATTATAGAAATGCATATTCACTTCTCCAATGTGAATATCTAAATAGTAATTTTAAACCAATCACCACAAGTCATTTGTTACATTCTCTCTCCATTCAATATGATAATTAAATGCATTGACAAAATACTAAAATTTTATTGGTGGGAAAAGTTAGAAATCCTAGTCAGCATATCAAGGAGAATATCTACAATTAGAAACTCTACTTGATATTCTGTAATTTTTTTTTTGCCACATCATATCAATATTAAAGTTAGATAATTGCATTGGAAAATGTTTTCTTAACTTTTTCAATATTGATTCTATGTGGCACTCAATTTTCTCCAAATGCATAATAGCATTGGAGATGCTCTTAGTTGCGGAAGTCCCTGCCTACTGATACTGATTTTGATTCAGTCTTTACATCCTAACATGACGGTCCTAATATCCCCATCACAAGAGTTCTATTGATTGCTTTGACCATTATTGTTTCATGGTCCATTAGATTATTGGTGCATTAGGAACATGAGCATAACTTCTTCTTCTTCCTTTTTTTTTTTTTTTTTTCTCTTTTTGAAATGTTTCTTTGAGATATTAAATGTAATGTTGGAGAAGCATCAAACAAGAGAATATTATGATGGGTCGTCCCCCACCTTGCTACGCATGCAAACCTAATTAAAGAAGAATGAGTTGTACTAATTAAATTAATTAATTAGATATATCATCCCTAGTACAAAAATATTTTGATATTCAATTAAAAATGGGGTATAGGGTTATGGTGGTGAGTGATGATTCGCTCAAATGCTCCTTGTAGGGTTTTCGATCTATCTCATGAATAAGCAGCTAGCAGCACTACTTAATTAATCTAATATCTTATCTTAGCACACAAAGTTTGTCATTGTTATTTTAACAAATCTAGACTCCACTATATAAGAATTTTGACCGTGCTGCACTGCATATATGGTGCAATCTTCACCTCCAATGAGAAAGTTGAGAATAGAGAGAAGAATTTTAAGACCAAAGACTACTGCATTTGCATTACTTGAATATTATTCCTCTCTCTAATAATTACAAATTAATTATTATTTTTAATAACACTTTTTACGCAACCAATATTCTTTGATATTAATATCTATATATATATAATTGGATGAATAAAAATTTTTTGCGTCTTGGAGATCATTTCTTGACATCACAACTTTACAATCTGACTGCCCAGTAGGAAAAATGCTTCATTAATACACTGGAATCCAATAATATCATCACGATACGTGCGTAACATAAATATCAATTATATGTGATTTTCATATTATATATATGATATGAATTTGGTGACGAACTTATATGCATAACATGACCTCTTCTATATCGATCCTTCTGTACATACCTGAGGACTTCATTAAATCACCTTGCGCGCGGCTTAATTTGATCACTACAATAAGCAACTAATTAATAAGAATGAGTTATTGAGCAAGTGAGTGTACATCAACAAAAAGATGTAGTTCCATGAAGGATTTCATTTTTGGTTCAAGAAAGTCCATTAATTTTCAACATTATTGAATTAATTATCTATTGGTGTGTCTGTATCATAACACCATATATATATATATATATATAGAGAGAGAGAGAATAAATTTATGTGTACGGATATGCTCTTTGCAAACCAAACAACTTTGCCTTTTTTTTTGCTCTGTAGGACATAGCTAGCTACCACATATATATTCTCGGATATATCATCATATATGTATAAAATTGGTGGCAAGAGACTTGACAGAAAAGGCAAAGGAATATATATATATATATTGGGTGTGACTGAGAATTATGAGAGCCAAAGCCAACTTGCATTTGATGCGGATAAAATGAGAAAAAAAAAAGTAAATAACGTCTATCTCTCCTGAGGTTTGCTCAATTACAGGCAGAATTAACTTTTGAGTTTATTAATAAAGATCTCCCCTCCCGTTAGTCAACTTTTGGATTTTTTTACAAAGACCTCTCCTGTTTAACGGTTATATTTAACCAAATTTTACTAAAGGCAGGGAAGGTGTTTATCAATAAACGATAAAGTTGACTCTACTTTAATAAAATATCAGGGGAGGTCGATGCAATTAACTAAAAAAAAAATATGAAAAATTTTTGGATATTCAAATCCCATATATGTTATATATTATATAGATATGAATCTTTTTCTTTACAGGTGGTGGGAGGTAAAAAAGGAGAAAAGCTTTTCACAAGCACATCTTCTAAGAATTATATTCTTGATTTGCATCCCCAGAAAAGAGGTGAGCCACATGAATATCATTTTCTTTTTTTTGGCTTGGATTGGGTTCTTATTCCTCAATCATTTAAAGCTCATGTATGTATATATTGTGGCGATCAAATCAAAAAAAGAAAAAAAGAAAGAAAATCTTTGTTTGTTTATTATTCATAGGCTTTAACTCATGAGGAATCTGTGTGAACATAAGCAACCTTTTTAATTTCTTAATTTTCCTTTCAAATTAAATTTTTCTCATTCAAAAAGTCTATTTTCAAGGGATAAAGATGCACAAAAAAACATGTAAGAATAAAGTTAACAGAGAATTTTGTAAATAAATATGATGTTAACAAATGAATGAGACTGTGAGTGAAAGGAGAATATAAAATATTTATATTTATTTATATATTATTATTCATTCTTTTAAAAGTTTACATAAAATACTACAGTGCTTACATCTAGCCAGTACGTACAATAATATTATTCTTAAAGAATAGTTTCTTGGACCACCAACAAATTAGAGATGCATGCAATCTATTTTTTTTTCTTTTTAAATAAACACGCAATCTTTCTTTCTTTCTTTCTTTTTTTCTTTTTTTCTTTTTTTGAGTTTTCCTGCAAGGTGTTCGGACCAGCTTGCGAGTATGCATCACGACTAATCGTCGTTCGGTATTAGAGCAAAAACATAGCATCTATTATTACAACATATGTATCTCAATATATATTGGTTATGCATGAAGTACTTATACGTTTGGTCTTTTTAGTATTTATCTTTTCATCGTTTTTAGTTTTCTTCTCGTGTATTAGGAGTAGTTTGTTTTCTAGTTACTGCGTAGGTATTCAAGTTGCGCACGTAGTGATTGATTTTGGTTGATCTTGACAAACATATAATTTAATCTTATAATTGTACGATTAAAAAAATATATAATGTTTTATGTTTTAAAAAAATACAGAAAAATAGTCACCGATTGGTTAAGAATGACGGTGATGATGAATAAGAGCCCTTAATTAACTGGTTGATTAATAAATTAATTGTTGACAGGTCAAAATATAAGAAATGTCTAAATTACGTTAATTATTACAATAATTATATTTTTAATTAAATATTGAAATAATAAAATAAATAA
The DNA here is from genome assembly GCA_003430845.1 of Xanthoceras sorbifolium. NCBI lineage: Eukaryota > Viridiplantae > Streptophyta > Magnoliopsida > Sapindales > Sapindaceae > Xanthoceras > Xanthoceras sorbifolium. The sequence continues at coordinate 28,210,160 of CM010610.1, read as the reverse complement.
AAATGGAAAAAGAATTATAGGTCATCTAAAATGAACTGGATTTTTTAAAAAAATTTATAAAATATAGAAAAAATAAAAAAATAAAAAAAAACTTTTAAATCTCCACCGTACATCTAATCAGATTGAAAAAATATTAAAAAATATAAATGTATAAAAAAAAGTTGTAGTTATTTTCGATTCATAAATTTTATAAGAATTGTAAAAAGTTAAACAAAAAGAACTTAATAAGATTTTAAGAAAATGAAAATCACTTTAGATTCGATTCCCATCTTTTTCTTCAATCTGGGTCTTCAATCATCACTTAACAACAACTTTTTTTTTTCTGGTAAATCAACGTTATCAACTCTTAAAGAACTCCTTGTCAAAAAAAAGAACAAAAAAACTCTTAAAGAAATCATCAAACCAAACCAACAAATAAAAAATAAATTGAAATAGAGCATATTTGCTCCATCAGTTGGAGCACACTCCATCTCTGCTGGAGCGTGACGCTCTATGAGCTGGAGCAGCGCCATTCTCTAATGGAGCGAGCTCTACCTGGAGCATCGAACTCCATCCGAGATGGAGTTCCATCGAGCTCCATCTCTAGAGCTGGCCCCGGTTCGGTTCGAACCGGGCGGTTCGAATCGAACCGGCGGTTTTGAACCGGTAACCGTTTCGATTTTTTATTTTTTGGAACCGGAATCGCTGGTTCAAAACCGGCGAGGAACCGGAACCTGCGATTTCGAGGGTTCCGGTTCCATTTTTTAAAAAAAAATTGAAAAAAAAAATTTTTGTTTCTTGAAAGTAAAAAAAAAGAAAAAATAAGGAATCGCCGGTTCCGGAACCGGAACCGGCGGTTCCACATCGGTTCTAAGAACCGGTTGAAGAACCGAACCGGCGAAGAACCGTCAGTTCAAAACCGGAACCGGAACTGGGACCCCTACGGTTCCGATTTTGGTTAGGCCAAAAATGGAACCGGAACCGCCGGTTCCGAAACCTTGGCCATCTCTATCCATCTCTGATGAAGAAGATCTCTCCATATCTCTTTTTTTTGTAACTTTTTTTTAATCTAATCTCTATTGATGTATGCTGGATATCAATTTAATTTTTTTTAAAATTTTTGAATTTAAAAAATAAATTAAGGGAAAATAATCTTATTACTATTTTGACTATCAGTTAATGGTTAACTCTAATGGTCAACTAGTTAGTCAAAACTACTCCATTATAATTTAGACAAAAAGTGCGGTTTGTTAACATTATCCATATATCAGAGTGTTTCACTACAACTTATCCTATTTACAGACCAATTAATGTTGAGAAGATGAGCTGGGTGTATGCTAATGCTTTTAAATAAAAAATATAGAAGAAAAAAAAGATAAATGAAATTAGAAAGAGATTGACATGAGAGTAACCCAAAAGGAAAAAAAAAAAAAAAAAAGCAAACTTCATTTAGATGCCTAACTTTGTTAGAAAAGACACTTCTTTTTATTTATCTTTTTATTTTTGTTTGTGAGGTCTAGTCATGGTCCCGGTTCGGTTCAAACCAAATCGGCGGTTTTTAACCGCAACCAAAGGTTCCGGTTAAAAATCGGTTTCAGAATTGGTCATCGAGACATCCAGTCCTAGTTCCGATTTTTTATTTTTTAGAATCAAAACTGCCAGTTCAAAACCGGCAGGGACCGGAACTGACGGTTTCGCCGGTTCCGGTTCCTTTTTTTAAAAAAAAATTGAATTTTTTTTTTGTGTCTTGAAAGTATATAAAAAAAAAAAGGAACCGCCGAAACCAGCGATTCCACACCAGTTCCAAGAACTGGTTAAACAACCGCACCGGCGGAGAATTGTTGGTTCAAAACCGGGACCGGGACCCCCACGGCCCCGGTTTTGGTTAGACCAAAAATGGAACTGAAACCGACGGTTTCAAAACCAGAACTGCCAGTTCCAGAACCTTAGCCATCACTAGTGAGGTCCCTAAATTATTAAAAATATCTCATTTTGGTCTCTCTAATATTCATCATTAATCAAACTTAATAGTTTTAGATGTATTTTGGTCTTATCATACACAAATCACTAAAACTACCACATGTCAACAATTAAAAAAATAAAAAAAAATGAATATTGGACTAGGTGATCACATTCTTCTCCGGCATTTTATCGAACATTTTTTGTGCCTCCCCAATATTCTCACTTTACGCACATCCACTTATAGTAAGGTGGTTAGTGTACATTCCTCTCATCTCAGTGGTAAATGGTTCAATTTCCACCATGTACATACCAGTATGTGTGGGTAGTTTTCTTCTCTTATTGTGGGAGTAGATGTCTCCCGTTATACGAGTAGATATCTGGACCGCGCATTATTAATATTGTATTTATACTTCTTTTAAATATATATTCTCACTTTGCGCATACCCACCTATCGTTAAATTTCAAGACGCTAAATCCCTAACCTCAAGTCCATCAAACACAAATCTAACAGAAGTTATATCTCAACATCTACTGTATATACAAACACATCACCCTAAAACATTATAAAGATTTTTTTTTTTTTAATAATATCATATGCTTTCTTTTCTTTCTTTTTTAACAATTCTTTTCAAGTTTTTCATTAAATGAAATAATTAAATTTGATTTTGTTAAAATATTTTATACAATTTTAATTTTTTATAATTTAGATTAGATTGTTTCATTAAGTATTTTTTATTTACTAAAATTTTATTTTATTTTGTAATGTATTTTAATTTTTGATGATAAATTTATAATTTATTGATTTATTAGAGGATAAAACAGATTTTTTACTCATTTTGTAAGAGTTGATCGTTATAAATTTGGTGATAGAAACTAAATTAAATAATTTTTAATAATTTAAAAATTCAATAAATTAAAATAGAAAAAATAAATAAAAAATTAATTTTTTTTTAAAAAAAGTTAAGGACCCCATTAATATTTCTATGAAAAAAAGTTACTTAAGTGCGAATAGACACCTGAAACTTTTTAATTGTTTACTTTTATAACTTTACATCAACAGGGCCACATATCTACACTTGTCTACATTGCAGAATATATGATTATATTTTAATAAAATGTTATTATCAATCAGTTAAAGAACGATGAAGACTGGTCACTATTTTTTTTTTAATAATATAATTATAAAATTAAAAATTATCTAAATTTACGAACGATTTTAATATTTATTTTTATAATAAAAAAAAATTATTTATATATATTAATAAATATGTATATTGAAACTTAAATTCTTACCACTAAAATAGATAAAAGATATACTAACTACTTGAACTATAAATAAATGTACGAAATTAATCACTTCTATTTGTATTTGAATTTGTATTATTTACATTGTCATAGGAGGTTTTCATATATTAAAATATATATTTTGTAAAAAGATGGACTAAATATATGATAACATTTACAACCACACCGTCCACCACCATCACCGTCACCGTCACCATCACCATATTTGCAGCCAGTAATAATGAACTCTTTTTTTTCAACTTAACTGGAACTTAAGTGACACCCAACTCATTTTTAATAAATAATTAGGGCAAATTAATTACATTAATGATTCCTAGGGTTAGACAAATTATAGGCCGAAAACTTTTGAGGAAAAAAAATAATTGAAGATCGCGACACAGGTCGTGGTACTCACTGAAATTCCGTAAAATTCTTTCCTTTTTCATTCCTTTTAGTATGATTTTCATCGTTCCCGTTTCTTCAAGAATGTCCTTACCCTTAAAGGCAATGTCTAGTGATCTTCTATAAACGAGTAATAATTTATGGATAATTTTATCTTTTTAATAAAAATATGAAATTTAAAGTAAAATCTACTTTTTAAAATTTAGAAAATAAGTTTTTGAGATTAAAAATAAGTTTATGCCTTGTTACGGTAAATTAAGTTGTTCATCAAGATAACCACTATTTAATATGGTTCAGTGTTAAAGGTGCTTATTAAACTTGATAATATCTCATATTTGATTCGAGCGCCGCCACCACATGTAGATGCGAGAGGGGCATTAAGTTGAAAAAAACAAAAACAAAAGAGGAACAGAAGCAAATATTATCCTTTGTTTGACAAGGTGGATGGATGTGAATGATAAATGTGTGAGAAGTGAGAAGCAGTTAAATTTGCATGATATATGTATATAATAAGTTATAATATTTGCAAAAGTAACCTCCTCCTCAATCTCATCCACATGAATCTGGTTTCTGTTTCTTCACAACATTTTACTGCAGATTGGATTGATAACAAACATGAATGCATGAAATTAACATGACTGGATATATATGCTTCTTTATCATAAACAAAAAGATTAATTGGAGACCAAACTGGTATTGCTTCCACATATGAGACAAATACATATATATATTTGTTGAACAAACTGCATGAAACTTCTATGTTTACATAAAATATTATATAGAAGCTATAGGTTTTCATGTCCAAACACATTCCTTCAAAACAAACCACAAACACCAACAACAAGAGATTGATTCACACAAAAACTCACATTAAGCTGATTTTTTGTAGGTAGGGGCATAGTTGTGTGTATTCACAATTTATAGTATTTGGTAACATAGTATTTTCCCATATAGAGAAATATTAATTAAACTTTGATTAACAGTCCTAATAATTTGCTATGACTTTTCTCCTACTGGAGCAAACAAAGCTTCTTCACAATTCTTCAACCTTAAAACCATCAAACAAAAACCAAACTTGATTGATTACCACAATATGACTACTCTTGGAACTTGATGATATATATATATATATATATATATATATATATATATATATATATATATATATATATATATATATATATATAATCAAGCAGCAGAAACCCTAGGAACAGCCTTGCATACCAAGGAGTTCTTCATTTCCAAAGAAAGCTTCAAGCACTCAGACAAGTCAACAACACCAGCAGCAGCAGCATCACAAGGCACCCACTTGAAGCTTTGAAGCAACTGAGCAAGCCAAAGCTGAACAGTGGCCAACCCCATGGCCTTGCCTGGACACGCTCTTCTACCTGAACCAAAAGGAGCCAACCTAAGATCGGACCCCATGATGGCCACATCTTCATCTACAAACCTCTCTGGCTTGAATTCATTTGGCTGAGGCCAGACCCCCTCATCATGTGTTATGGACCACATGTTTACCATGGCAACGGTGCCGGCCGGTACAAAGTGATGTCCAATGTGGGTGTCATGGATGGCAAGCCTAGCCCATGAGAGGAGGGGACCTGGTGGGTGCATTCTTAAGGTTTCTTTTATTATGGCAAGGAGGTATGGGAGGTTTGGTAGGTCAGAATCCGACACAGATCGGGTGGTTCCAACGACGGAGTCAATCTCAGTCTGAGCTTTGGCTTGGATATCCGGGTGTAGAACCATTCTTGCAAGTATCCATTCCAAGAGGATTGCCACTGTATCAGTACCTCTAAAGATCATTTCCTGAAATAATGTAAAAAAAAAAAAGAAGATGTCATGTAATATTAATCATCTATAAATGATACTTAATCAAATTAGCTTTAAGGGTTATGATCAATTATTTAAAACAAGAAAATAAGAATAAGAATAAGTGTTGTAAGGTACTGAAAAAAGAGAAAGGAGAAAATATTCAGATTCTCAACTTGTTTGAATACCCAAAAAAACATATATTCAAGACACAAAAAATAGAAAAGAAATAGATAAATTCTAGAGGCATATATTTATAATTGACAATAAAACCCTAGCCAGTAAGTGTAGTCTAAAACAATATCCTATTTTTCTTAAATAGGTTAAAGCATAAAAGTCATTAGCAATTGAAGAAGAAAAAACATACCCATAAAACAGCAATCATATCAGAGTCAGTGATCTTGTTGTCTTCCTCCAGTTGAAGCAAAACATCAACAAAATCACCCTCATCATCAACTTTATTAACATTCCTAGACCTTTTCAGCCTATGCTCCTCTATGATCTGGCTAACAAAAATGTTAACTTTGTCCACCAAAATTCTACACCTTTTTCTCACTCCCTGCAAATCCATCCAACTCAAAACAGGAAAATGGTCACTCCAGTTGAAGATTCCAAGCGAGTCATACCCTTCACTCACCAAACTCTCAAGCTCACACCCCCCATCAATTCCAAACTCATAACTCTTCCCAAACACACTCATCATCACATTGTTTAGGGACCCAAAATGCAACATTTTTCTCACCTTAACAACACCATCGTCTCTCTCTACCAAACCCTTTATCTCCTCCACCATTTTCGACCCTATATTTTCCCTGAACTTGCCAAAGTGAGTAATTCTTTTAGGACTAAACAGATGTGTTGCTGAGATTCGCCTCAGATTCCTCCAGTACTCACCAAATGGAGCGAACCCCATCGCTCTGTGGAAGAGAAGCTCGTATGCAGACTCTTTAATGGGCCGATCCGCGAAGGCCGAGCTGTTCAAAATCTCTTTAGCAGTATCAGGTTCACTCGAAATCATAAAGCGAGTGAACCCAACAGAGAAAGCCATCAAAGGCTTGGCTTTGAGTGACTGAGCCATCTTAGCAAGAACTCTATGAGTCGAAGAAACGGTGAAAACCAAGACCAAGCCGAGAACAGGCAGACCAGAGGGTCCGGGAATGGCGGTTCGGATATGGGTCCTGACCCGGGTCTTGTAAAGAGCCCAAGCGAGGCCACCAGGAGCCAAAATGAAAGAGAAAACAGAAACGAAAAGAAGGAGACATAGGAGGAGTTGGAAACTGAGAAATGACGAGGACCCAGTTGAGAAAATGAAAGGAAGGAAGTATTCAGTCGACATTCTTAGACGGTTTTGGTAGAGAAAAAATGAGAGAGAGAGAGAGAATGATTTGATGCTGCAGTTGAGAAATGTGAGGAAGAGGAGGATTTATAGATGGTGAGAGAATATAATATTAACGAGAAAATTAAGTGACCAGAGGTTAATTAACTGTGGTTTAATTAAGGGTAATAATCATAATCCCCTATAATTTAGGTATAAGACAAAATACATTCTCTAATTTTATTTATAATCAAACTACTCTATAATTTATTTTATACTAATTTTTTTTTTACCGTCAATTTTAATTTTTAAAATTAATAAGATTGAACTTGAACTAATTCCGATCTAATTTTTTATTTAATGTCCCCACAGGATTAGAGCGAGACTCTTTGTCCCGCCATAGGACTTGGGATTCCAAACTCTTTTTTTAAAAAAAAGAATTAGATATTTATTTAAATCTTAAATATTTTATTAAAAATTTTATATTTTATATTTTTCATTATTAAGTAAAAATTTTGTTTTATATTTAATTTTAAATATTTTTGTAAAAATAATTTAAATATATTTTAACCAAAATAATTAAAATATTTTATTCAATTCAAAAAATATTTAAATATTTTTTAACCAAAATTAATTTAAAGTGATTTATTTTTTAATTAATTATAACTGATTTTATTTTATTTAAAATTAATTTAATTTAATTTTATAATAACCAATCTCACTCCAAACACAATTATTTTTTGTTCAATTCTACACTACACCAAACAAGAAATAGTTTATTTTCAGTTCAATCCATACCGCACCAAATACATCAAAGGATTATAAAATGAAATTTTGGGGATATTTTAGCCTTAAATAAAACTAGTGGTTTTTCTTATCTAATACCTCAAACTACAGAGTATTATCTATCTCCGCCACATCATGTGATTCTATTGGTTCAATTTAGGGGTCGTTTGTATTTTCATCTGAAGACTAAATAAACATAAATTTTTCAGCGACTTAAACTTAAAACCTAAATGACATGTTTGTTTTTTCTTTCTAAAAACTAAATAAAAGTATTGATTGTTTGTTTTTTTAAATACAAAATATCTTAATAAAGATAAAATTAAAAATATATTAATAAAAAGAATAATAGTTATAGAATAAAATATTTTAATTATAATTTCGTAATTAAGTGTTAAGTGATAAATAAAAATTCTAACTTTTTATTTTAAATTTTTTTTAGCATTTTTTAGTTGTTTAACCACTTAAAAAAAATAAAAATAACTTAATGTGTTTAATTCAGAACCGTTAACTATTAAGTGGAAACAAACATACGACCTCTTAGAGCCTTTCTTGATGTTTTTCTCTTTCTCTTCATCTCATTTTTTGCTCACACTAGACCTCATTAAATCTTTACTATTTATTTTTAATAGAATTAATTATACTATTACTCTTAATTTTATTTAAAATTGTATCTAGCAGTAAATTTTACTTTAATTGCACAAATATTTTTTTGTAGACCTTTTTGGTTGTAAACGAGATCTCCATGGGATGTTTGTGTACTTAAAATGTTGCCTCTACGTAAATTTTCATCTAAAATTAGGGGTGTTAATACAATTAACCATTTTTAATAATAGGTCATGTTAACAAGAGTTCAAGAGCACAATTTAAGTAAATAATATATATTTCAATTTCACAATTTTTTTATATATTAAAAAATAAATATAATTTTGTATTCATTTTTTATATCTTTAATATGTGTTGTAAGATCCTTCAGGAAAAAAAAAAGTTCTAAGAGCACATAAAATAATTTCTATAATAATATTTATGTGTCAAAATCTTTAAAAGCTAATTAATAAAAGTAAGTTAATAAGATAATCCATATTCCCTTGAAAAACAATTATATTTCTTTTACAATCACTTGAGAGCACTAAGAACAAGTTTTATCTTAAATGATTTACCATATGATTTGAGAACGTGGTTGTCAATACATGAATAATTATAAATAAGGGTGTCGATATTTCCATTCATAAATATGATTTGTACACCCATATTTTATTAAAAATAGTTAATTGTATATCCCTAAAATTTATTGCACTTTTCCATGACTCGTAGACTTTTTTTTTTTTTATACACATGACTTGTAGGTTTAAGTCAAATTTTCTTTATTTTCTTACTTGTTTTCTACGGCTATGCTCAGATTCTTATCATTGTTCATATCAACTCAAAAGTTTATCAAATTTTCAACATATTTGAATTTTGTTCGCTTGTTTCTCCATATTCTTATCAAAAGTTTTATGTGGGGTAAAAGTTATTGCATTTTTTCACTCATGACTTCTATACTTTAATTTTTTTCATACTTTCTTTTTGGTGATTTTAAAATGTGGAGAAAAAGATAAAGAGAAAAAAAAAGTCCAAGCTATAAAATACTTTTATGAAATTAAAATAACGCGATTTTTTCTATTCTTCTATTGTCAAATCAATATGATACTTTATTAAATTTTCTATGTATTTCAGATTTTCTTTTTGATTTTTTTTTCTCACGTACTTCTTATCAAGATTTCTATCAACCAGTAGTATCCACTTAAAAGTTTATCAAACTTTCTATACGTTTGGATTTTTTCTTGCTTTTTTTCCACACATTCTTATTTTATGCGGTTTAAAATTTATTGTATTTTTCCACTCATGACTTGTTGACTTTGATTTTGTATTAACCATTGTTTTATATGGTTTAAGATGTGCAGAAAAAAGATAAAGAGAAATAAAAACAACTTAATACATATAATTCAGATCTATTAAATGTTAAGTGGAAAAAATAAAAGACTAGGTTGTATGTAAAGAAAGTAGTAGAAAGTGATGAAACATATAAAATTAATTTAAGACAAAATTCTCTCCAAATCTTCTGATTTTATAAAAAAAATGTATGATTTATATATTCTTAAAGAATGTAACATCAGTTTATTCTTAAACTTTTGTAATAATTTTTGTCTTATTACTCAAAAACCTTTTTTGTTCACCAACTTGTAAAAGTATATTTTTATTACCTCTAAAATAATATATTGTGCCTTACTGATCAGTGTTAATGTCACTAGCTCAACAGTAAGGACACTTATTTATCCTCAATCCCTCGTAATAATTCAGGTTCGAATTGTCATACCGCAAGTGGTAATGCCAAAAAACAAAATATCTTACTGATTAATAAATGCATAGTTGTGAATGATTCTAATAAGATATTAAGAAAATAATATTCAAAACAAATTTAGGAATAAATCTTTAGTGTACCGGGTGCATCGATGGATGGTGCACCCGATCACTGAAGATATGACATGTGGTAAAAATTATATACGTGTCATTAAAATTGTATACGTAACAACCACGTGTCATATCTTCAGTGGCTGGTGCACCCGGTACACTTAAGATTTGCTCCGCATTTAATGAATTTTCTATTGACTTCTACTATTTAATTTCACGGAATACATTTTACACATCTTTTAATGTGATAAAAAAAACAAGTGTGAACTAGTCTCAAAAAGAAAAAAAACAAAAGCATTCTATAAATAAAGAGATTTTTTTAAGTCCGCAAGTCAATTCAATACTTTATTAAAAGTTCTTTTAATCAATTTCTTGAAAATTAATATTTTTCTATATTTAGAGTAAATTTTGAGTTTATGTAACCCAAAATTAAATTGCTTTAATTTTATAGGTGTAGAAACAATTATTTGCCCAAAAGAAAAACAAAAACAAATTGGATAATGTTTTTTTCCCCAAATATTATATATTAAATAATTGATTCAGCTCTTAATTAATGATATCTACTAATTTTATTTTTAAATTTTAAATTTTTTTTAGATTCTTCATGAATGTTTAAAATCATTAATATACACATAAGGAGAGATATGTGGCAAAAAGTTGTATTTAGAGAGAATAAATGTGATGAAAATAAAATCGATTTAAGAACATATTCATTATCTAATAATCTTCTAAATCTATATTTATTTTGATTTTAAGTGTATACTTAAACATCTAACTTTCTTTATTCTTAATTTTTAACATTTTTAGTCTTATTGCTCAAACATTTTATGCTCAGCAAGTTGCAAAAATACAACATATAAGAATAATTTAAATTCCAATTATATAATAAAAACATTATATGACTTACCAATGGATAATCTTTAATTATTTTTTTTTCTAAATGTTGTGATATAACTGGATCACCATCACCATCACCAATGACGAGAGCTTCCGCTGACAATAGAAAAGATAATAATTTATAAATAAAAATTTTATGTATTAGTTTTACAGTGCCTTATATAATTATTCGTAGAAATTGACGTGGCTTTATATATAAATTCTTACTTACATTGATGATGTTCTATTTTATTAAAACGCAGATGACCTCTTACTTTTATTTTGTTGTGGAGACTCTTTCTTATCGATTCCATCATTAAAATAGGTAGATGCATCATAATATTTATTTTTCTTGTAATTTTATTTTTTAATGTCGTGCTTGTAATGGTTAATTGTCCCATTAAATTTGTAACAATATTTATTTTTATTTAATAATGATGCCTACTATGACTAGATAACATTGATTCTGTGTATATATCTCGTACTTATACCTTGAGGTTGTCAGTTCTATTTGCGTCCATTTCCCAAAATTCCAAAATTTTAAGTATTCTATTTAGATCCCATTATTGGAGTAAAAAATACACCTCTCACGTAAAAAAAAATGTACATATGACAGCCACATGTTAAGTTTTCAACAGTTCAAATGTCTTCGGTTATATTATATGTGAAGTTTTCAGCGACTATAATATATACTCTCATAATAGGTGTAAAGTAATATGCAGAGATTAGAATATTAACTGATAATATGTATTACATATTATATATTATTTTTAATGAGTAAAAATATAAAAATATTTTGATATATCATTAACTGATAATTTTATTTTTAAAAATTAGTAATTTGACTCATATTAAAAATATTCAAATCTGAATTAGTAATCTCATAATACCGAAGATATAATATGTATCTAATTCAGATCCATTAAAAATACACCTCCCACGTAAAAAAAAAAAAAAAATGCATATATGTGATATGACAGTCACATTTGAATAATATTACAAGTGAATTATGATACTCTATTAAAAGTAATTAACGTTAATTTATTTGATTAAAAATTTCATTAATTTATAATAAAACTCCAACACTTATTTTTACATGTTGAACATCCGTTAGAATTCGAAACAACACTTATTCTCTAAATTGAAATGTTATGTTTGTTTTTTATTCACTTCTTAATTAACATTTATTAAACAATCTATATACAATAATCTCATTATTTAACATCGTTAGTTTCACAAGAAATTACCCCAAACCCACATGAGGTATGCCCAGACACACACAAAAACAATTTTTTTTTCTAATGTTTGAACATCAACTTTTACGGTTAACCATGTTAAAAGGATAAAGAGATTTAAATACTATTATTATCCTTAATTTAATAAAATAAATATTTATAAGAATGTAAATTAAAAAAAAAAAAGATAGGTCTCTACCGTTGATCTTTGAGGTGGATGATAGAGATAAAAAATAAATTAAATTAAAATTACAAATAAAAAATGAGATGGATATCCACCGTCCATCTTAGAGATGGATCCTATAGATCATCTAAAATTAAAAATAAATTAAAAAAATCTGTATTAGAAATATTATTTTTTGACCCCTTTTTATTTTTTTAACTCTCGTTGTCCCTAACATTTATAAAATACATTAATTTAATTCCTATAATTTAAAATTTTAATTATCTTCATTCTTCAAAATAAATAATAAAAAGGCCTTCTCTTTTCTTTTTTTTGTTTAGAAAAATTAATAAATTGCAATTAATAAAGAGAACTAACCAGGAGAATCCTCCTGGACCAACAACTCTACAGTGGGAAAACACAACTCAATTCAAAACAAATCATCAACAAAGGAAAGGGCTGCCTTTGCAAGAGCATCCGCTACCTTATTTACAACTCTAAGACCAAACGAAAAACTCAAATATTCATGCAGCGTCACAATTGAATCAAAAAAAAAAAAAAAGACTTCTCTTAGTCACTCACTTCTCCAGCTTCATAAATCAAAATCAATGTTGGGTCAAGTGATGAGGATGCTATTAATTACAATGTGATTATCATCTAACAAGTTAATATGTTCATCATCATGAGTTGGTGGTCCTGATAATTCTCATCTCTTGTGGGGCCCCCCCCTATGAAATTAATTATTGATTGTTTCAAACAATCATATAATTATATATAATTGAAAACAAGACGATTTTTATTTCCTAAAAGCTTTTGATTTTCTTCTCTGTAGATGTTGAAGATGATATAAACCTCACAAATAGAGGCATTCACAAATCCAATATAATTTGACTTTAATCAATTATATAACAATGTTACAATGTTACATTAACCGAAACTACATATATTGCATCAACGTGACATAATTTTGATGACGAGAATGAGAGTATATAATTAATTATATACATAAACACAGCTTAATTAATTATTTACAACAAAAAATTATCTACAAACCACAACAAGAGTATATATATATAATTAATTCTTAAGTACTCATAGTTTTTTTTAATTAAAAATCTTTAAATAGCTCTAAAAGTGTATTCACTTGCTTCAAAAGGAAGAAGCATGGTGACATTTTGCCCCCATGTTAAGCTAGATTTGTATATATCTTGGAGAAAAGGTATATGAATTATTATTAATATAATGTGTGTGTGTGTATATATATAATAGATAATGACTTATTATATGTTCCACATCACATGACATACCACCAACCTCCACATTAGGGGTTTTATTTGCATAATTGATCGATCACATTAATTATTTTATTTATTTTGAACTCATGCTACAATTATTGTTCCAACTTTCTCAAATTATATACAACAAAATTAATGTATCTCATGAGACTGCTGCATTTTATATCTAGAAGAATAGCTACATTATAGAACTTAACCTATGAGTTTATTTATTTAATATATAATATTAGAGTTCAAATTCTATCATTGGATATTTACTTAATTGTTAATATGGTTTAGAGCAAGTTTAACGGTTCGAGTCTCGTTTATAGTCATTGAATTGTTGCTTGAACTGTTCATATAGTACTCAATGCTCAGAAAATTTGTGAATTCGAAGTGCGTAAATCACTGGAAATATGGGTAGAAGTGCATAATCTAATCAATATTGATGCCTCAATTTTGCAAGTATTTTCAATGTTGCTATCATATAATTCTTGGACCGAGGTCGTCAATTTTTAATGTGTATTTTTAAAAATTACTTAATTAATTAATCTTACATTTGTTTGGCATTGGGCTACCTTAATTTATTCATATTAATAATAATAAATAAACTTTAATTAGCAAGATAGATTTGTTTGGGATTTGCATCTAAGTGGGTAAAATCTAAAAAGATTCCTCAGAGGAAACTACAATGTTTGGTATTTTTGCAACAAGTATATAAATTAATAATCAACTCCATGGTCCCCAACTCTAGTCAAACCTCAACCTTTCAAACTTGTTTATTAAGTTCCACCTTTATTTTTCTGCGTTCTCACACAATAATGGTTGTGGTGGTTCAATTCCCACATTGCATATTTATTAACATACATAAAGATATTTTATCATGTTATATAGGAGTATATATCTCTTAATTATGGAAGTAGATATACGGGGCGCTATATTCTAAGAGCTCAAACTATGTAATTGAATAAATCTTTGTCATTTAATCTCGGCAGGTTTCAGAGACCTCTAACCTATTCGGTGTTAACTTGAAAAAAATAAAAATAAATAAAATGGTCCTAAAAGCCCAACTGAGAATTGTTTCTTAAAATCTATTGGTATTAATTCAAGATCTACTTATAAAGCAAAACTTTAGAAAAAAAAAAATCAATATGGCAAGGTAGAAAATTGAATTTTCGTTGCATAAAAAGCCATATTATTGTAAATTCTTAATTGACCAGCTACTTAATATATAATATTTGGCATTAATTGGATTATTGATTTCTAAATAGGGGTAATTGAAATAACTACTCATGTATATAAGCATAATTATACAAAAATCTGAGAATAATTGATAATAATAATAACTCTCGTTTGACCGGTTGACTAACCGTCAACTACAGTTAGTCACTAATGGTCAAAGAGGCAAAATCGTCTTTTAGAAAAAAAAAATTTAATTTTTTTTTTAAATAGACCAGATGAGATCTGGTCCATTAAATGAAATAAAAATATTTTTATCCAATGGACCAGAGAACCAGATCATTTGGTCCATTGCAAAAAAAAAAAAAAATTAATTTTTTTTAAAAAAATTTTTGTTCATCCCAGATCTTCTACTTCTTCTATTTTTTTTTTCTTTTTTCAATTTTTTTCTTCATCATTTTTTTTTCTTTTCCTCCATCTTCTTTTCTTCTTCTTTTTATTCTTCTTCTTCTTCTTTTCGAATTTTTTTTTATTTTTATTTTTCTTCTTCTTCTTCTTCTTTTTCTTCTTCTTTTCTACTTTTTTTTTCCAAATTTTTTTTTATTTTTTTTCTTTCTTCTTCTTTTCTTCTTTTTTTTTTAAATTTTTTTTATTCTTCTTCTTCTTCTTCTCTTCCTTTTTTTCAATTTTTTTTTTATTTTTCTTCTTCTTCTTCTTCTTATTTTCTAGATTTTTTTTTATTTTTCTTCTTTCTCTTCTTTCTTCTTCTTCCTCGTCCTCCTCTTCTTCTTCTTCTTCTTCTTCTTTTCCAGATTTGTTTTTATTTTTCTTCCTCCTCTTTTTCTTCTTCTTCTTTTTTCAGATTTTTTTTTAAATTTTCTAAAAGACAATTTTACCCTTTTGACCGTTAGTAACTAACTGTAATCAACGGTTAGTCAACCGGTTAAAGGGGAGTTATTGTTATTATCAATTATTCTCATATTTTTGTGCAATTATGCCTATATACATGGGAAGTTATTGCAATTACCCCTTCTAAATATGTATAAAGGCCTGTTTGGGGGAGTTTATTCATAAACTTTTTTAATTTTTCCAATAAGTTGTGGTTCAAAAACTGTTTGGTTAACTTTCTGTAAGCGGCTTATTGGAGAATCTAGTCAAAAAATACCGCCAAGAGTCTAAAACTGCTCCAACCCAACTTCACATTCTATTTTAAACAGGAAGTAGTTCATAACCTTTAATAAAAAAATTTGGACCAAATTATCCCATTTATATTAAAAAAAACTTAAATATTAAAAATTAGAAAACAGTAATTAATAATTAATTAAAAAATAATTAATATTTTTTATCTTCAATATTTTCATATCAGAAAAATAAAAAACAATTAATTAAGCTAGACTAATTTTTTTATCTTTAATATTTAAAAAAATGATTTAGTATTTATTTTGTTATCTAAAACTTGATTTTTATAATTAATAAATTTAATTAAGTCTATTTTCATATTAGAATTAAAGTAATATATATATATATATATATATATATATATATAATTTTACTATGATGTTCATTTTAATTATTGTATATTCCACTGTTTAACCGCATAGTTTACAAACACCTTAATACAACGTTTGCAACCCATAACAAAATACCATCAACCAAACACTCATCAATTTTTTTTTCAAAACTACAGCTAAAATTATTTTTAAAGAAGTTACAGCTGCTTTTAGAAAACCTAAAGCTCTACTAAATTGGTCTTAATTCAACAGTGATAAGAATGTTCAGTATAAAAATAAGTTCTTGATAAAATGAGATTGGTTCAGTAGTTTGTCCCTCACACTTATACCCTTAAGGTTGTGAGTTCGAATCGTGTTTCCCTCCCTAAACTCCGAATTAATTGTAATTACTCAAAAAAAAAAAAAAAAAGAGTAAATTCTTATAATTTTATTGTTTTTATATTCTCAACTGATGAGCAACATACCAACCAATATACATGATGTGGCCCATCATGTTTCACCAAGGCCCAAAATATATTGAACCAGAGATTGGGTCAAGTGTTCCTCTATACACGCCTCCTAGTCCTATGTTCTAACTACACCCATTGAACTTAGAGAGATAAGTAAGGTACATTTAGCAGCACAAATTTGTAAAACTTGTGCGGCCCAGTCTAATTGGACCAAGGGTCCAAGATTTTCCTGTGTTTTCAAAGAGTAGAGTATGGTTATATTTAAATACATATAATTTTTTATCTGATTATATACCAATATTTTTTGGGGTAAAAATCATTTTAGTCCCTAATTTTTTTTAAATAATTATTTTTTAACTGATATTTTTATTTTTAACTCACAAATATAGTCCTTTTGTGTTTTTATTTTTTAAAATATTTTTAATTAATTTTTTATTTATTTTAAAAATTATTTAATTATTTAATATATTAAAAAATTATTCAAGTACAGAGTGAGACTACATAGATAATATGTGCACCTTCCTATTAATTTTCTATTTTATACTAATACTTTGTTCTCTTATCCTTAGTTGATTCCCAATAAACTATCACCTCGTTGATTTTAGGTCACTAACTTGAGCGTCAACGTGCAAACCAACAATCAATATCGCCCTAACCCGTTTTCTTCCGTTACAGATATCCTCACCTCATTCTAGAATACATCGCATAACATTCTTAGGTATAAGGAAGCACTATCTCAACCTGATTCTACCTCACCTAAAGTCACCTTATAATTCTGGTTGGTGAAAAATTTGTCATCAACTATGACAATTATTAAAACATTAATAAGAGTATATATATATATATTTCATAAATTGATCACTTCAACGAAACCATTCTAAGCCAAAAGTTTAAAAGAGGCAATAAGTGGACTATATCTATAAATCACTCAGATTGGTTGTCATGGGATATAGGTACCGCATGAAAGACCATGACAAGGTGATGCACAGAAAATTTTCTCACCAGAAGAAATCAATAATATAAGATATGATTATGTATGGTGTGACGTAGTCAAATATAGATGAGTTCCAACTTGGGGAGAGACCAAGAGAGGACTGACGAATATTATTGATTTCTCAGAGCTTCAAATTCTAAGAAACAAACGACCGCTTTTCTTTTGTACTGTACTGGGTACTGACTACAGAAATTCACGTGCAGACTTGTTTGACACTGTTTTGAGAACTGAAAAAGTTAAAAACTCAAACTCACATACAACAAAGTCTGGTCTGTAAAGGACCCAATAACCAGGTAATATCACTCACTGTTTTTTTTTTTTTTTTTTTTCCATTTTTGTATGATTTAAGAAGTGTAGCAATAACCATTCATGGGCAGGTTTTCAGGGATGCCTGGTCTTGGGAGCGAGAGAGCTCCCCTTTTAGATCGTGGAGTAAGCTTTTTCATGTATTTTTTTTCATATTTTTGACGGTCATGTTTCATTTCTGCTATATGTATAATTCAAGTGCTTATTGCAATTGTAGTAACATGTTTTGTTAATGTAAAAGATGAATCTATGAATCTTTATTTTTTTCATTTGTTCTTCATGAGCTGGAATTACCATGACCAACTGCTTACCATGTGTTTTTTATTTTGGAATTTGGGCTTTTTTTTAACATGGTATATGGAAATTTGTTGAGAACTGGTTCTTGATTTAAGTTCTTTCTAGTCTCAACAATGTTTTGTCAGATTTTTCTCATTATCCATAATTTTTGCTCCTAAATAGGGAGGGAGAAAGAGAATTGATGCCTCAGCAAATGGTCCCGTGACCGACCTTGAACATGGGGATGGAGTACCGGTAAATATGGTTTCTGTTAATCCTGTCAATTTTGATATCTGGTATGAGATGCTTGGGCTTGTGATGAGATGATGATGACTCATTGTTCGAATTTTCAGGCTGCAAATGTGGGGTTCTGTAGAGTACTTGCACTTGTAAGTGACTGAGTCCTGATGTTTATTCTTGGAAGTAAAAATTGAAAATGTTGATTTGTTAACATCATTTCACATTCCAGGCAAAGCCTGATGCAGGGAAACTGATAATTGCTACTGTTGCTCTCTTGTTTGCATCCGTGTCGAGTATCTTGATTGTATGTATACATATTATTGCTGCTTTCTCTCTCTTTTAAGTTGAATTCAGCTTGCTGGTTTTTACTAAACTTTGAATCAATGATGCAGCCAAAATTTGGTGGGAGAATTATTGACATTGTGTCAGGAGATATGGAAACACCTGAACAGAGAGCTGAAGCTTTAAATGCAGTCACGAACACTATCATCTACATCTTTTTCATTGTTGTAGTTGGGTATGATATCTTCTTGCTCACTTGTGATTTGTTTGCTTAAATCATCAGTAAGAGGTTTGAAGATGCTATTATTTGTAGGATACTTCTTCTGTTGTAAATTTATCATGCCAGATACTTGCAACCAGCCATGTTTAATAGGCACGCTCATAACCATGGTCTTGTGTCTAGATTTTTTTACAGTTTCCATGTCTGGAACCTTGTGTCTCTGTCAAAACACAACACTTGCATCCCATCCATGTCAACAGGCCATGTTTAATAGGCAATCTAACTACTTCAACTCTTCCATCCTATTTGACTACAAAAGGCATTTTTAAATCCTACTTTTTAATGTGCATCCAATGAGGTTTATTAATTTTGTGAGCCCTTCTTTTCTTCTTTTCTATCCAGTTCAATTTGCACAGCCCTGCGGGCATGGTTGTTTTCTTCGGTAAGTGAAATGGTTGTTGCCCGGTTGAGAAAGAACTTATTCACTCACCTTATTAACCAGGTAAAAACAATATTATCTTTGCGAGTTTTATGATGTTTTCTCTTACCACTCATGTTCCTTCTCGTGTCTAGAAGAATGTCTTTTTCTCTTCCCCGTTCTCCAGGTGATATGAATTAATCATTCAAGTTACAATGGTTAACGAGTTTTCCAGGAAATAGCCTTCTTTGATGTGACACGAACAGGGGAGCTTCTAAGCAGGCTATCTGAAGATACACAGATTATAAAAAATGCTGCAACCACCAATCTATCTGAAGCACTTAGAAATCTGTCAACTGTAATTATTGGCCTTGGCTTCATGTTCACAACATCATGGAAGTTAACATGTAAGCATATAAACATTGAACAGTATTACATAAGCTTTCAGTATTTCATCTAGAGTCTAGGGTGACTGTTATCTTGTGATATTTATTACTCTTTAATTTTGTAGTGTTGGCTTTGGTTGTTGTGCCGGCTATTTCTGTTGCTGTACGTAAATTTGGTCGCTTCGTCCGTGAGCTTTCTCACAAGACTCAAGCGGCAGCTGCCCAAGCTGCTTCAATTGCCGAGGTATGCCTGTGCTACAAGAAACTGTCTTTCACTTGCGAATGTAGACCATATATTTTGGATAATCCTATTAACACAAATTTCTGAACTATTTTAGTAATGTGAGTATATCCTTGCAGGTGAGGCATCAAAAGAAGTTATAGTTATATGATGTTTAGGAACTCAAAAATTTCTGCTATGATGGCGACAAATTTGATTAATAACTTAGTGTATTAGCATTTTATAAACAAATCAAGCACATGAGGTGGAATTTTCAAAAGGAGGGATAGTTATGTGATGATTCGGAGTTTCGAGTTCCTGTAAATGATGGCCAAAAGAATGTTAGAAAAGCTACTAAAAATAATGAGTAAAGTGACTTCAAATAGATATGCATATTCACTTGTCAATTTAGTTAAAAAAATTTCCCTTTAAATTGTGTGCTATACATTTTTGTGTGTGGGGGGCTACAAATCTGATGCCGTGCTTCAAATGAGTTCCATTTTA
This sequence comes from Xanthoceras sorbifolium, assembly GCA_003430845.1. Taxonomy (NCBI): domain Eukaryota; kingdom Viridiplantae; phylum Streptophyta; class Magnoliopsida; order Sapindales; family Sapindaceae; genus Xanthoceras; species Xanthoceras sorbifolium. The sequence goes on along the minus strand of CM010610.1, from coordinate 28,189,639 downwards.
GCTTCCTCTAAATGTTAAATATGTAAAATAGCCAAGACTTTTTCTAACTGGTTATGCATAAATGGAATATATGCTAAGACTCCGGAGAAAAATCAAGCCTTATCATTGAAAGAGAATAATTATCTGCCTGAAAGAAATCAAGGCATATCTATATCAAAATTGCCGTGTAAAGGTTTCTCTTGGATAACACGAAGGCTACACTTGTAGCTACCAGTAGTGGATGTTGAACCAGTAAAGCAAGGGATCTATCAAATCAAGGAGGTTGATGAATATGTTTTTTCCTAGAACTTTTCAGAAGACAACTGACGTGTATGATGACTTATTTAGTATTACAGCATATAGCTTTCATTCATGCCCATATTGTGCATTGCACTATTCAGGAATCTTTTGGTGCTATACGAACTGTGAGATCTTTTGCACAAGAAGATTATGAGGTTTCACGCTACTCTGAGAAAGTTGATGAGACACTGAAGCTTGGACTTAAACAAGCTGTAAGCTTCCTCTTGTTGTTTGGTTTCTCTTTCCTCTCTACCTGCATCTTCTAATTCAGCTGTTTCTCGCTACAGAGAGTGATCGGGCTCTTCTCTGGAGGTCTAAATGCAGCTTCAACTCTATCAGTGATCGTAGTAGTGATATATGGAGCTAATTTGACAATCACAGGTTCCATGACACCGGGTGCTCTTACATCCTTCATTCTTTATAGTCTCACAGGTAATCTCATCTTTGTCTAGTTCAAGTGATAGTAGTAGCATAGTAATGTAATAGGTTCATTACCATGTTTGGGTGAACTTTGATGTCATCTTTATTTGATGTTTCAAAACTCTAGTTGACTATATGCATTCAACTATTTTTACTTGCAGTTGGATCTTCTGTATCTGGACTTTCAGGATTATATACAGTTGCAATGAAAGCTGCAGGTGCCAGCAGGAGGGTTTTTCAGCTTCTTGACCGTGTCTCATCCATGCCAAAGTCTGGAAATAAGTGTCCGTTGGGGTTAGTTAATTAGATTCTCTTTCCCAGAATTCTGTTTCTATGACATATTTATTGCTGTAGGATAAAAATTTGAAGTCCAACCTTAAGAGTCTTCGATTCCCCGACTCAGGTCTAAGACGAACTGATTGCATTTTCTGACTGACCTTACCATCCATTCTCTTCCACAGCATTTGTGTACCCGGCCAGATGTGCTTGTGTTTGCATATATTGCCTAAATTTGGTAACTTTTTTCTTTTAATGTAGCGATCAAGATGGCGAAGTGGAGTTAGATGATGTCTGGTTTGCATATCCGTCTCGCCCTAACCATATGGTACTCAAGGTAATTGTCATATTCAACTGCTTCTAAATGTTTACAGGAATTCTGTATGCCTAATTCATATTCTGAATCTCTGATAGAAGTATGGTACGTATTGTTAATTTCAGGGAATAACATTGAAACTGCAGCCTGACTCAAAAGTTGCTCTTGTTGGTCCTAGTGGTGGAGGAAAAGTAATATTTCTTTTTGCAGTATGCAAATGTTTTTGTTGTTTTGTTGAGATGTTTTTATATCATATATGGAATCCCCTTATTAGAATTACTGACAGAAGGTGCAGCCAGAGTACGTCTTAACATCGTTTTCGGTTTCTTTGGTGCAGACCACTATAGCAAACTTGATAGAAAGGTTTTATGATCCGATCAAGGGAAAAATTCTTTTAAATGGGGTTCCTCTGTTAGAAATATCTCATGAACATCTGCACAAAAAGGTGAACTTGATCCTTGTCGCATTCACTGCATGTACGAGAAATAAAAACATAATATCATTATTATAGTGTTTTCTTCTGGCAGAACATGCTCTTTCAAAGTGATTTGGGTGTGCTTAATTTTATTTAATTTTTAACCATACAGTTAATTCTTGCCTTTGACATACAGATTAGTATAGTGAGTCAGGAGCCTGTTCTTTTCAATTGTTCCATTGAGGAGAACATAGCCTATGGATGTGAGGGTACAGCAAGCAGTTCTGATATAGAAAATGCAGCAGTAAGATTTAAACATCTTCTTCATCCTGTTGGCACTCCACCTTAACATGTCAACTGATTATATAATTTTGAGAATTGCAGAAAATGGCCAATGCACATGAATTTATATCAACATTCCCAGAGAAGTATCAAACGTTTGTTGGAGAACGTGGGGTAAGACTTTCTGGAGGACAAAAACAGAGAGTAGCCATTGCCCGAGCCCTTTTGATGAACCCAAGAATTCTCCTTCTCGATGAAGCCACGAGTGCTCTAGATGCTGAAAGTGAATACCTAGTGCAGGTCGGCTTCAAATATTACCTTCGCCCTTTTGTTGAATACGTTCTGGTTCTTGAATACAAAGCTAATCTATATATATATATTATCTTTTATGAAACTATATAGGATGCTATGGATTCTTTGATGAAGGGGAGGACCGTTCTTGTTATAGCTCATAGACTATCAACAGTCCAAAGTGCAGACACTGTTGCAGTTGTTTCTGATGGTGAGATTGTTGAAAGTGGTGCTCATGAAGAGCTCCTTAGTAAAAATGGTGTATATACTGCACTTGTGAGGAGACAACTTCAAGGATCCAAAACAGAAATTTAGATTCAAACACCAATGTTTAACACAAAAGAATCCATTTTTTTGTCAGAAACAAAAGGGTAAAAAATTCAATGATGAGATTCGTATCTTCTACATGTATTAGCAACATATTTATTCTATTTTAGCAGCACTTTTTTTTTCCCCTTTATTACTTGTCTAGATTCACTGTTACCCTCAAAGAACAAAATTCTCTCTCTATTTTACCAGTTATTGTCATATTTAGTAATGTTCTGTTTATTTATTTCTTTTGAACGAGAAACTTGTAATATATTTATAGTTCCTAATTCTACTACTACTTGTAAGTTATGTATATCGGAATATTGATATGTATTCTACATTCTGTATACATATACCGTTGATGTATTTTCTCTATCCAATAGTAGTATGTCTGCCGCCTACTTATGTCACAACTTTCAGCTATATATCATTTCGACTTGTGTAAGTTCTTGAGGAGATAAGTTTAATGGCAGAAGCATGATGGCCATTGCCTGCAGAGGCCAATTATCCCAGGAAATGGTTAGATTCAGAATCTTGAACTTCACTGTTGGGCTGTTGGCATTGTTAGTTTGCATAAAAGATTCCCAGATGTAACAACAAGGCTTTTGGTTTTGGCATAATTAGAAAGACAATGCCATTCTGATCAATCTCTGAAGGTAGCCATCTAGCACATGACATCAGAGAACACATAGATAATGGAACCTTGTTCAAATCAAAATGCTCATCATGGGGATAAAGTAAAACACAATGTCCCCTCATCAATCTGAAGTGGACAAGTTATCAAAAGCAAGTTTCAACAACTTTGTCTGATTATAACCATTGCGAAACATAAATAAACGTCAATAAGAAATTATATACATAGAACTAACAAAAACTATGGACAGCAGAAAAATATAAGGCATCAGAGTGACCGACACAAGCAATATTACTGAAAGCAGTATGGAACAGGTAATAAAGAAAAGAAAAAGTACACCCTGTGTCATTACGTGTTATCAGAAAGATAAAATTAGTTCTTAAATCTAACATAATATACTTTCAGGTGTACTCATGTTGCAGATGTGCTCTGTTAAGATTTTTGGATCAGCATCCCAAACTCTTAGTATCTTGTCAGTGGTGCAGAAGTAGTCCATGAAAATACAGAACCAGTTCATTTGGCAGCTCGAGCAAAAAGTAATTCATAACACTTGCTTTCAAATAACATGGAAATGGACAGAATCAGATATCAACTCTGACTTGTAATGTCCGATACAAGTACCAGTCAAGAAAATAGTCCACTTTCAGAATGTCAAAACCAATGGTTTCATCCCAATGATTCGCTTGCTTTATATAGTCTGTCATAAGTTCAATGGCATAACAGCCATTCATTCAACTGGCCCAAAAAAACCATCTACTTTCATACCACAATTATACAGCCTGGGAGGGAACTAACCATCGACCTGCAGTTACCACAGCCACTCAGTTCTCATCCAATCCCCAGGCATTGCAAATGGTATTTGTCAAAATCAATTCCACTGACTTCAACAATGGTTACATTTCACCATATAAGGAAAATTCCTTTATCATGTAGCAAAGCATCAACATCTTGTTCTTCCATGTTCATTAGAGGAACAAGCCCATTCAAGCTTCCAAACTTGGAAATGAAGTAGATAATTGGAAAGCTCTTGTAGACTAAACCAGTGATTCCACAAAAGACTTCATGTTTTTCACATCATCTTTTGACTCTGAGTAACTTGGTGGTTTGAAAAGCTTCCAGAGTCCGGCAGGATGTTTGCTCTTCACTTGACCTCCCAAAAACCTCCCAAACATTTTTTCACACTCTGGATAAGGCTTTACATACAGATTATAGAACCTAAGCCTACTTGGATTTATCAAACCCTTCAATCCCACCTCAGAAGCAAGTCCACCTTTTCCTCTCAAATATTCAATAACATTGTATCGAGGAACGATCTGTTTCTGAAAATTTACACCCAGAAACTCCGGCACCTCAACTAAGCAACAAACGTTACATTTCATCCTATGCACCAAGAACTCAATCTTCTCTTCAATATTTTCTATCTTATATGTAATCACTCTCGGCTCCATCCTCAGAACCTTAAAGGCTTCTCTACGAATCAACCCATGTTTGCATAAGCAATCAACTCTCCGTTTCACTTCAAACCCAGCTGTAAATGTTCCCTCGCTAAAAATTCTCTCTTTTATCACTTCCCGGCATTTTAAAGTCCTTAACAACTCTAAACACCGCGAAAATTCCCCCAACTCCATGCTCAGAAATCTTGGCTCCCTAACAATCTCCTTCCTAATCACATCTTCACTAAAACCCCAATCCCGAAACTCATCGAGCAATGGTTTTAACCTATCTTCAACACCAAATCCTAATATTCCAGGAAAAAAATAAAGAATTCTATCAATCCCTTCTCTAGAAATTCCAACACCACATAAGAATTCAATTCTCATCAAAATTCCACCTTCATTCATCAAAATCACCCTAGGAAACCCTTCTAAAACCCTTCTCACAGCACCCATACTAAACCCCAAACCCATCAAAACCTTTACAGTTTCAAAAACCCCATCTGGGTCTATTTGGAACCGTTTAGAGAGTTCCAAGAAATTCCTAACAATCAATGAAGAGACACCCAAATCCCAGAACTTGGAAACACCCGTTTCCCATTTCTTCAAGAATTCAAAATCTAAAACACCAGGGCAGTCATTTATCAATGAGACAAGCGACTTTTGACTAATCTTAAATGACAAGAGGACACTTAAAGACCTTTCAAGATCATGCAAATTGGAATTCAGTAAAAAGTGATTCTTGGAAATGAAACTGTGGAGTTGAGAGGGCGGGAAGCCGTACCTCTGGAGGAGATTAGCAACGGAAATCTGCTTCCTGTACTGCGATTCTTTGTGGTGAAATGAAACTGGAACACAAGTGTTACTGGGTTTTGTGGAAAAGAAGAGACGGGCTTTTGTAGAGGTGCTTTTGGGAGGAGCTGTAGTTAGGCTATGGAGTGTAGTTCTTGTTAGAGATGTAAAAGACATTGAACATCTGATGCGAGTGAGAGCTTGTCCGGTATCTCAGTGTGGCCGTCAACTGAGGTTCTACACGAGAAAGAAAAAGGGTAGATTTTCTAACTTCGGAAAAACAAATAGAGCAAATAACAATCAAACCCCTGAGTTTTGACATTTTACAAATGGAAAACGATTTTATCATTAAACGATATTTTTATCCTTTCAACCTTTTTATTTATTTATTATTATTAAATTAAAATTAAAAAAAATAGAAAACGATTTTATCATTAAACGATAGTTTTTTATTTAAGAGTATTTTAATAATTTTATATATTATTTTAATAGTAATTTAATCTTTTTAAATAGTCAAATATAATTAACAACTAAATTTAATGAAGTGTAACTAACTATATGAAATATTATTTTTAATAAAAAATAGTACACATTAGAGGCTTTTCTGTTATTTGCTCAAACAAATATAGTGATTATATAGTATTTCTTACAATAACAAAGGAACACGAAGCGATTTAAACGGGTTATAGTTAAGGTTAATTGGATCGTTTCTGGGGGTGACAATTGTTGACGTGACCCAATAATACGACATAAAACTAACATGTTTAGGTTAAATTTATCGAGTTCGGGTCAATACGTTAAACCCGTTAAATAAACGTATCTTGTTTGGGTTGAACTCCTCTTACTTGTTACCCCACACGATTAAATATCAAGAATGAATATATAATCTATAAATATGTAATTTATCCATGTATGTATATGTATATATATATATATATGTGTGTGTGTATATATGTATGTATATATATATAAAATAAAATAACTATTTGTTGGTGTATGTACCGTGACCTTTGGTGTATGTACTTTCATCAAACCTTTGTCTTGAGCTCAACCAAATTCCTGAACTTGACTGATCAAAGTACTGTTGTATTGGGCTGTAACAGACATTCTCTCCAAAACAAGACCAAATGAATTCAATCTTATTCCTACAGGATCCATAACTGGTGGAACAAGTGTTTCGAAGTTGACTGCCATCAAAAACTCCTCCGGATGGTGTCCTCTTGATGTTGGCCGGCCTCCCATTGAAGGTGGCAATGACTTCAGCTGTGTTGGCTTTCAGACCTTTGAGCCAATACCTTTGAACTCTTTTGCCGATAAACTTAGTCACAAGAACCAATAGCAACTGCTTGGAAAATTTCACTGCAAAATAAATGACTTTAGTTATTGGGTGATAGATAGTTCATCTGCAACATTTAGACGTTCCAGTATTGAAGCCTATTTAAACAACCAAAACCAATAATCAAAATCCTTTTGGTCTGGATTGGAGTTACAGGAAATCATGTCTACTGAGAAAAAAACTTTAGTTTACTTCTAAGTATCAGTTTCTTGCAAATTCCTTCATAGATCAAATGGTATATTATTTCCCAATTCACGTTAGTGGTGGGAGTTCAAGTCTCACTATGCATATTTACCAATATAGTAAATATTTGGACCGTACGTATAATGATTAATCTCGACAAATCATAACAGACCTCGTTATTAGTTTTCAAAAAAGAAGTATCTGTTCTTTATAACTAGAATGATTGTGCACTTCCTTTTTCACATCTGTGGCAGGAGTTGAATCCTCTCATATGTCTGGAAAACAGCACTGGCATCTGTAAAATAAACATCTCCAATGAGTTGATCAACGTCCAAACCATCAAGGAAGCAAAAGGGCACCCCATTTGCAGTTGTGGCAAGTTGTGTTGCGAGGCCACCATTTGGTCCAACAACCAAAAGCCCTGTATAAGCATCAGCGATGTAGATTTTGCCTGTTGAAGTGTGGATACCCAAACCTAATGGTCTCCCGCATATTTGTCCAAATACTGCTGGGTTTTGAGTCATCACACACTGCCTTGTTCCTGAACTATAGTTATTAAAAACTGGTAGCAGATAGTTCAATTGACACACGTATCTTTGTAACAATATATATATATAGACAAACACACACGCGCGAAAGAAATGCCTCAAAGGTCTGGCACAAGGAGTAGATTTACAGAGCCAAGAGTCAAAACTAAGCACCATCGCAATGATGGCAGGAAATATTCTCCAGTTGAAGAGGATAGCGAGGAGGTGCAATCAAAAGGTATAGCAACGCATAAATTCCAGGAATAATTCTCCAGGATTGCCAAAGAATTGGAGGAACTTTTTTATGCAAAATAAATAACCAGGACTAAATTGAAAATTATTTAAAAATTAGCACAGGAATACGATCTAAAAGTGTACAGGATGTTGTACAGAAAATCTTTGTACAACATCCTGTGACCTGAAACTGCCATGTAAAAACCACCTTGCCTATCCTAAAATCCAAGCACAGGTTTACAATTGACAATTTGTGGATACAGAGCCACATGGGGTACTAGCGTGAAAGACAAACAAACTCCAAACAAACTTTAAGTGGTGCAAAAACCAACAAATTACTCTTAAATTAAGTCAGATTACTAATATACATAAGCTAAAAACAAGTTTCATGCAATCAATAAGAGCAAAATTGCAACAAGCTTCGCATCCGCTTCTGCTGCTGCTGCTGCTCATACAAACCTCGTCAGGACCAAATAGGGGTAACTGATTGCCGTAAAGAAATTCTCCACAGTGAGTATTACTATTATACTACAATGATTGCTATGTGCTACTAGTACAAAGTACAGGCTCCGGTACAGATTCAGCCACATTACAAATCAACTTACAATATTCCAGCCTCCATTACAGTTTACATGGTCTTTAATTCACCTAAAAATTCTTGAAGATCTTCCAATTTTGCATTATAGAGGCCTGCAAAATAAAACTGAGCATCTCAAAGCACAGACATGGAATTTCAACTCCATAAAGAACATTAAGATGCTGGGTAACTGAAAAAACAAAAACTTTATGTTCTGTTACCTTTTCCATGATTCATTGAACACAAATCTCTTTCTGGATTGCTAATCCTTTCTGTTCTCATGCGTCCTATATCTTCCACCCTTCTTGCCTTCAGGTTATTCACTTTCATATGGAGTTCTGATGCAGTTTTTACCATCTCTGCAGCAAATGGTCATTAAGTATAGTTACTATCACACTCACATTACAATATTCTACGGAAACATTTTTTTCAAACTTCAGCAAATATCAACTTTGAGTTGATCAATTAATGCAAACAGAAAGACTTGCATCTGACAGGGTAGAAATATTTTATTCAGTGGCTTTCAAAATTCTCAGCAGATTGATAGCATATTTACAAGCTTTAGGTTCCTCTTTGAGGACCCAATTAATATTTAGTGATAGAAAGGAGAGAAGGATTCATAGTAAAGTCCAGTTAGGGAAAATCTCTTTGACCAAATATATAATACATTACATATTTTAATACTTGCAAACACAAATTTCTCTACTTTGTTTAAGGTTTGAGCTGGATATGTTTAAAACAAGAAAACCATCAGCTAAAACCAATAACTCAACCTCCTTTGGGCTACAAACAGTTACCATCATCTGGTGCTGTTTCTTAGAGAAGACTCCAATCTATAACATATTAAAAGAAACTAACAAAGAAAGGGGTGAAAAGTAATGGAAGCCAATATAAATTGTCCAATGGATCTCTCTGATGTGATGTGAATATAACATTTCTAGTAGCAGCAGTTGTCACATCTATCTTTAAACAGCACATCAGTATCTTGTGAAGTGGGTTACTGATGTGTAGGATATCAAAAACCGGAATAAACAATTAATATAAAGCCACCACCAAAGTTCTGCAATTAGCGAATAAGATGATGACTAAAGACTCAGGGTAACTTCAGCAAAATCAAACTCTATCTTAACCAGCAACCCTGGCAAAGAAGAATAATATGCAGAATTTGTAAATTACTTTCTTCTAAACGCATTTCTCCCGTGGATGAAAGTATTACAAGTGAATTTCATAAATCAAAGAAAACACACATAGCTTATCTATTTACCTCGGAACATGTCGTGCACTGAATTTTGCTCATATAATTGTAATGCCTCACTTGTAAGTCCAGCAAAGTGATCACTTGACGAAGACTTTTTTTCTAATGCATGAAGCTCTCCACTCAACTGAGCAGACTCCTTCCCAGCCTGAACAGTAAATTTCCATTGCAAGGATAAACAATTTGGAAAATATAGATAACACACAATCACTTGCAAATGAACTTTCAAGCAATTTGCAGATTCTGTTTTACCGCAGTAAGCTTATCCCTCAAAGAATCCAACTGTGTATCCAGATCTGGATCATACAATGCATCTTGGGACATTGAACTTTCACCAGGTAATTCATTCTAGAAAGAAAATTCCAAGGCACATTATTAGTAAAATAGACACAATTTGTATTAAAAATGAACATTTCCTTAATTATCAAGTATGTTTATACATCTATGCAACTATTGATTCCCCTATTTCTAAATAAAAAGGGAAAATAAGAGATTAACAACATATGATAAGCCTTCAACCATAACATGTAAATTTAAATGCTCTGCTGCTCATTATTACATTTTGCTATTCACCAATCATTATTCATACATACTCCTACAAAAAGATGATATCAGTCTCTTGATTGTGAACTCCTAAATTTTAACTCATCTCTTGTCTAATTAGGAAGTTGATACTAAGCATTGCAGTGCATTGCAGTTCATCTTACGAAATTTCATGTTCTGTCCTCCAACAGCTGCTAAGTATACTTAAAACTTTCTGAACTTGCAATTTTTCATGGTATAATTGGTTCTCTATAAATACCAACAATCACCTATTTAGGAAACATTATTACAACAGTCAAGCATGTTAATTCACCCATGCCACCTCCATAGTTCTCATGACAGCAGAGGAACAGATTTCTGTAGAGCTGAAGAAGGACCAATTAAAGAAACATAAAAGTTGTTCCTGAGCTCTTGTTGGATCACATCAAATGCTTTTCAATGTAAACATGTAAGTAGCAGCTATGTTGCTTCCCAATGCACTCCTATGGAAGTATAGAATCCTAGCTAGTAAGTATCAGCATTACACGTAAAAGACTGTCAACTCACAAGATAACAAATTTTTAAAGCTTGATATGTTCTCTACATATTAAAAAAAATCATTGCCTTATTCATCACATTTTAAAGGCTTATCAGCCAGATCATTGCTTACCCAGCCAAACAACTCCTCAAGAAAGATGAAAATAAGGTTAAAGATATATTTCAATTTTCAAGCAAAGAACACGATTTAGAAAATTAAACTATCTCCTTTCTTGCAAAAGATGATAATATGTTTGAACTGATTAAGCAAATAAAAGTATATACAAACCAACAACTGGTTATAACTACCAGATCTATGCAAGTTATCAGATGTATAGAAAATTCAGAAAAGAAAGAAAACCTCACCACTCGTGATTTATTAATTGAAAAAACCCTTTAACAATAGGTTTGGAGAAAAAATTGTAGGTACTAATAATGCAGATACTAAATAACTTTATCATGCATTGTGATGATGACTCATGATGAAGAACCTACACTTTGGGGTAAAGAAAAGCCTTCAGGAACAGCAAAACAGTGGTGAAGGCAATACTTTTCCCACATACCCAGCCGCTTATCCAGAACTGTTTGAATCATATTGCGAATGTAAGTAACACCCTACAAGATACCATGAAAAAACCAGAAAGACCATATTGTTAGCTTACAACACAACCCACAAAATAATCATAGCTTTGTAAACTTACATTCCCAAGTTATATATAAAAGCTATTGTCAAATTTACCCTTCTATCTCTTCAAATTTCATTCAGAAATCAGGTATGAATGATGTCATCTATGCTATATAACCAATTCATCTACTCAAATTTGTTTTTGTTTTTCCCTTCTTTGGTTGTCGCCATTTTCCCAAACAGAACACTACCCCTACAACACCAAAACTTAAAAACCGGGACCTATAACATGAGAGGAGTCTTCTGTAGTTACTGAACCAAACGTTACTCTTCCGACAGAAACCAAATCAAAAAGTTCTCAACAACCCAAGAAAGATAAAGAAAATTTGACAAAGTAAATAAACACCCTTACAGTTTCCTGTTTAATTAACACTTACCAGCAACTATCTTCTCTATATAACTTTGTATTCCCAATTGGGGTATGCATAATATGACCGGACCAAGACATTCATTTTACATCAAAGGCATAAATTTTTAAGAAATTTAAGTGTTAAATAAAGTGACAAATAATAGATTTTTTTAACAACTGAGCAGCCAATAAATAGAGTATCTTACCTTGCTTAGATCTTGAGACCTATCCGTGCCGTCGATTTTCAAAAGGGTCGATGCTTGTCTGCAAAAACCAACAGCAGAACAAAATTACAGAATATAATATATATATATATATATATAGAGAGAGAGAGAGAGAGAGATTACTGGAGATAGAAATTGAAAGCGTCATCGACCAGATCGTCGACGGTGTTGAGGGTTTCGTTGATGAAAAGTTGTGGGTTCAGATTTAGGGAATTGAATATAGCCTCACTTTTACTGCCTTCCATTTTTCATTCTAATCAAAACCCCTAACTCTTCGATTTCTAATTTCTACAGACTACACAGAAAAAGGAGTTTGAAATTGAATTCATTTCTAGTTCTTATATTTTACATGCCCTATTTTCCCGCCAAAGACCAGAGGAGCGTAAAAATCAAAGTAGTATCTCTGGAGCATAAAATTAATTTAAATTGATTAAATTCATTTTAATTTTTGATGAAACGAGGTTGATCCAACGATTTAATGCATTCTTTTTTTTTTTGACATAAAAAAATAAATTTAAAATTCATTTAAATTGATTAAATTTTATTAATGAATTAATAAAAAGAGTTAATTATATCGATCTCCCCTAAGATTTTACTAACTATAAACAGAGTTAACTTTATCGTTTATTGACAAACACCACTCATAGTTTTAGTAAAATTTGGTCAACTAACGGAAAGAGAAATCTTTATCAATAAACTTAAAAATTGACTTTACCTATAATTGAATAATCCTCAAGAAAGGTATGTATTATTTATTTTAATAAAATATCTCTCACTAGAGAACCAATAATTTATATATACAACACTTATTACAATAACTATTAAAGGTGCATAAAGTTGATAATATATTTTTAATAATACATACTTTAACTAATTTTAAATAAATTTAATAATATTTAATAAATTTTAATAAGATTTTGTTTATATAAATAATAAGAAAAAAAAAAGGTTTCGAAGATAAAACATATAAAAAAATGTGAAAACATAGGAATAATCCAAAAAGTTATGCTATTGGGATAAAGTTGGTCCAAAATTTTGTCTTTTTTTGCTTTATCATGTTTGAGTAGAAAATACGGTGGTATAACGGGCAAATAGGTATGTATATATTTTTGCACATCCACATGAGCTAAATGGTTAGTTTTTTTCAAAATAATAAAAAAAAGTGATTAGTGCATTAAATATACGGACGATATATTTAGTTAGATTTTAATAATTATTAATATTATATTTATATTCTTATAAAATATATATATATATATATATATTTGTACGGATCTTTAAATAAAAGTATAATTAGTGATCTCATTAATTTCTATGTTCTAACCGACTAAACATTTGGCGAGCTCTCTAGAAGTTGTGTAGCCACAAAAAACCTAGTGAGAATTCAGCTTCGAATTTTTTATTTTTATTGTAAACAAGTTGTGTAATTTCTCACACGACACCAAAATGTTTTCAAAATTCCAAAAAGCATCAGATAAGGCAGGACTGTTTCTACAAAATGACACATCACTTCTCAGACTATGTTGTCGTCCAAGGCAATTACACATGGCGAAGAAGAAGACTCCTCCCTCAAAAGTTCAGACTCTCTACGATCTCTGTAAAAAGACCTTTTCGCCTTCCGCGACCCCTCCTCTCTCTTCTCAAGCTGTCTACAATCTCTGCTCTCTTCTGGGTATTTCTCCTTTTGCTTTTGGAGTTACTAAATATTATGATTTTTCAGATATGTATATATTTGTAAAATTTGGCTCCATTCTGCATCTGGGTTTTGCGTATTCTGTGTTATTTGGTGTGTAATTTGTTTTGGAGCTGAAATTGAGGAACTGAATCTTTTGATATGGGTGCACTTGGTTTCTTTGAAGGTAGTTTTGTATGACTGGGATATGATTGTAACAGACTAAGTTCTTGGATGAAAATTGTTTGTCCTTTGGTTGTTATCATAATTTATAGTGAAGTATGTGATAGTATGGAATTTGAATTGATTATTACATTGGTTCTTTTTGTTATATACTTGGAATTGAGGAAAATGAGAAGTCATTGGTTTTATGGTTATAATTGGTGTATGTCCGAATTCAAGATGTCATATAGAAACAGGGACCTTTACATTCCAAAACATGAAGGAATGTCGGTAAAATATATATCAGTTCTTATATATTCATATCATAGTCTGGCACCAAGCTAAGTGAGGTTTACTGGCTCTTATGCGATGGTATTAGTATCACACTAATATGTGCTTGACTCACGTTTTTCCCATTGTGTCCATTGTGACAATAAAGGAATAAACCACCCATGCCCTTAACTATTTAATTACACTCTGTCATATCTAGGAAGAACCAAAAAGGCTGCATATTTTCGCCTGATATAAGACAAACCAAGCAGGAATAGGGTACTTATTCTCCTTCCATACTGTCTGATAAAAACTTATTATTGACGCTTTCTGATGCTTTTTAAGAAGACTGTAACTGGATATCAATAAATTGTTCATGATGCTAAGAGGCCTGGAGAACTGCTATAAATGATTAGCAGTAAAATAATTCTGATGCAATGAATAGGAAGAGTCTCAATTAGAAGGCCTTCCAGATCAGTTGTCTCTGTTAAGCCAAAAACAGATCTGGTTTCAAGCTTGTGGGACAGTAATATCCAACTTAAAAATGTTAGAATGCTTAAATACTATCATTAGTCTAGTGTTTTACTAACATGGTATCAGAGCCTTATTTTGTTTGCCTTTGTTCAAGTTCTCCCATGTGATTATATTTGAATTTGTTTTCTGTTATATAAATTTATTGTATATTTGTATTTGGGCTTGAGCCACGTGGCAAGCCTGTTGGTCTTGCACGTAAAGGGGTGTTTTAGAGTGTTTAAATACTATTATTGGATCCTTTCATAATAGCCTAAGCTTTTGGTCTAGTGGTTACTAACAAAAAGCAACTTGGAATGAGGTTTCAAATGATCACATCAATGGTATTGACCTACTTCTGAATGTTTATTGTCGCTCCTGCTGCATTCCAAGGACTCAATACATCAATGGATATTATGAATAACTATCATTTTAATGCTCTTTTGCTTCATAAAAATCCATTTCCCATTTGAAAACTTGCTTTTTGCAGTTGGCAGAAAATTTGTAAAGTAAATTGAAATTTTGATCAGTGGAGTTGTATATGCTTCAATATAATCTGTTACATTTCTGATAATAAGCATTTTGCAGATACGGTTGGCCCTACTGATGTGGGGCTTAAAGAAGAAAGTCTAGATGATGATCGAGGGCTTGGCATTTCTGGACTTAACGAACTGAATAGAGTAGCTCGATGGGCTCAACCAATTACATATTTGGATATACATGAATGTGATAGTTTTACAGTAAGCAATATCTTGTCAAGCTTTTAATTCTTATTGTTTTCTTTTAGATTATTCTATCTGCTCGATTTTCATGTATAGAATAAGTTCAATAGTACTATGTCAAACAACTTGATAATATTTCTGGCATAAAAGTTTAACCCTAATATATTGGATCGTTTCTTTTCCAATCGTATATATTTTACCAAATGAAAACTTTTAGTCCTTTTGTTTGATCTTGATACTACATTAATTGGTGAAATACTTTACAACTACACCTGTACCGCTTTTGAGCAGCTGTAAAGTTTGAAAATTGGTCATAAAATTTGGTTTCCTACATTCCAAGCTAATTGACATGAATATAATTTTTAAGATCAATGAAATGGATCTTAAATGCAGATGTGCATTTTCTGCTTTCCTACTTCCTCAGTTATTCCGCTTCATGACCATCCTGGAATGACCGTATTTAGCAAAGTTCTCTATGGTTCTTTGCACGTCAAAGCTTATGACTGGATTGAGCCTGCATGTTTTCCAGAAACCAAGGGACCAGGTTATCGGCCAGGTTTGACTTTTGAGATAGACTTTTCAGCTTGAAAGATTGTAGTTTTTAGGACTTCTATTAACGATAAGTCAATTCTAGCTTTGATTTTATTCATGAATCTTATACAATTTTATGTGAAATTCCAACCTACTTCCAAGAACTGAAAATAAATCATACAATAAGTTTTAATACTATGAAGTATTAATATTGCTATTTCTATAATTATAGGTGCATGTGCTTTTGTTGACCACATCTATCCAACTTAGAGGTCATCTTTAAATGTTCGTAACTAGTTAACTAATCATTTAGTGGTGAAAAATCGTCAACTTATAACTCATATGCTTTGGTCAATCTAGCTTGTGATTTAACATAAATAAAAATTACTTGATTTCCTTTTCTTTTCTTTTTTTTAGTTTTCGGATTTACCATTTTTATTTTTCCAACAACTACTTTTAGTCCCTTTCTTCTGACCAGATGAAAAGTAATAGCTTGTAATATTTCACTGAGATCAATACTTGGTATTGCCAAATGTTTTTGCCCTTTACAAATCCAAAGCTGGCTAGGCTAGATTAATCATCTAGTTATCAGCTATTCCCTTCAATTGGACTGCCGTTGGCCTGTTATCTCATACTGGGAAACATTTATGGTATAACAATAAATCATTTTATAAATACCAGGCATATTAGGAAGCATGTTACTTTGTAAAATTCTAGTGACCACCCTTTTGTGGATGTATTTCCTAATATCTTGTCATGAAGTAGGCGCATTATGCCGTAGTCTCTCCCTTCAGTTGTTACAATTGTCAAAATGTTGCCATTTATTCCAATGTGATCAGTCTGATATCAGAGGTTGGCTAATAAAGTAAATTATGGAGGAGCCAAATTTTATGCTTGAAATATATGGTATTCTTTGATTCTTTCTCTAAAACGCAGCAGATATCATGCACTTATTGGCTTGTTAAGCGGCTCCTATGTCTTGCTTCATGTTTCAAACGTTGAGTGTTAATATAGACAACTTGTTTGTAAATTTCTATTTCGCAGTGAGACTGGGTAAGCTGGCAGTTGATACAGTTTTAACGCCAGCATGCGGGACATCAGTTTTATACCCAAAGAGTGGGGGGAATTTGCATTGTTTTACTGCAGTCACCCCATGTGCCGTGCTTGACATTCTCTCTCCTCCTTACCGAGAAGATGCGGGTAGAAAGTGTACTTACTACATTGACTACCCTTATTCTACCTTTGGTAAGTAACATTTTTATTGTCTTTCCAATGCCCTTCTAAAATTCTTCATATATAGGTTGAAATCCTCTAGTCATACTTCTCCATAAATCACTACGAACAATATTGCTGCAGGTAGCAAAGCAGAGATAACTGATGAAAAAAAAGGCTATGCTTGGCTTGCTGAGATAAATACACCAGACTATCTTTACATGCGCTCAGGGATATATGCTGGTCCAGCTGTTGAGGATTAAATTGTATCACCATGATCGGAGACAAGCTCATGCTTCTCATCCCATTGGGTTGAGCTTGCTGACAGTAGAGAACATTGTTGTCATGTTGGTTGGCATGGTCTTGCCTGGTAAAGTCTTTGAAATACTGGTGTGATAAGCTTTATGGCGGGCCCTCTCCCTATACACATGGTCTTGCCTGTTTTTCAATATTTTCGATTACCAATATGTTCAAAAACAGTACTTGATCCATACTTCAACAACTGTCTACCTCAAGGATAAAAGCCAATAATAAAAGGGTGGATGGCCATTGCCTCTTTTAACTTCTGTATTAATATCTCCCACACTGATACATCACAATTTTTCTATGTGATTTTGATATAATTTGTGCTGGCTGTTGCACATTTTGACTCCCAACTTTAGATACATATGCACGTACATCGGCTGTGTAAATTATTTTTAAGCATTCATTAAGCAGTAAATAGTTGAAAAACACAGGAATTTTCATTACAAGGACGGCAAAAAGTTACATATCATGGTGGTCTTGATCAGGAATCGAATGACAGAATCAATAACCAAACAAGTGTTTTAATCACTCCAGACACTTTTCAAATGAAAACTTATTCAGTGACAACAGTTGTTTCAGTTGAAACTGAGAACATGTGGTATCAACACATAATCAATCAGATTAGGTGCTTTCTGTGACATTTAAGCTAACTCGCTCTATCAAAAAACTTCTTCCGATTTTTCTAGGTTTACGGGACTCACGATACAGGTAATTATGGTTAACGATGCTGAACTCGCCTGACCTGTTACCTTATTCCAATAAAAAGAAACTGCATTTTATATTTTTTACCCTACGGTGATCTGAAAAATTGACCGGCATAACGCACATTTCCAAGTTCCTCCTCAATGCGCAGAAGCTGTAACCAAATTGAGAATCCAAAAAAAGTGTGAAAGTTCTATCAAAATAATCAACAACAAAACAAGGAAATTAAAATAGGCAAAATGGACATCCGCGGTATGAAACTACAAGTACTCAAAGCCAAAAGCTTTCTTCCAAAACCCACAGCATCGCTGGGGGGATCAACTTCATATAAAATCACAGTTTTTCAGTGAGTTTAAGATTTAACTACCAAAACTCGGACTTGCATTATTATGCTTTCAAGCAAGACATAGATTCTCTGTTAATATCAGCCTAACTCAATGATTTTGGATAGAGTTGGGTGTCAGATCATCCAATCAGATAATATGTAGGATATGGTTCTATGTAAACCGTGGAATATAGAGGTGCTATCACAATTAACAATAGCAACTTATCAAATCTAAATTTTCCAGCATGCCGTGGATATGAAAATGATAGTGCAAAGAAGCATTTCTAGAGTTAAGAGAGGGACAAATAGAGAGAGAGAGAGAGAATGAAACCACAAATCATACAAAGAAAAAAGAAGCAGGGAAATCATGACTTTGATTCTACCTGATTGTACTTGGCCAACCGCTCACTTCGACAAGGAGCTCCAGTCTTGATCTATACAACAGAACAAGCAATGGTCAACTTTATAGCACTATTGATATAATTTAGTATGAAAGCATAATTTAAGAACTTCAGCTATAGTACCTGTCCACTAGCCAAGCCAACAGAAAGGTCAGCGATAAAATTATCCTCAGTTTCACCACTTCGGTGGCTGACCATCACACCCCAACCTGCAGCTTTCGAGTCAAGTGCTGCTTGAATGGATTCAGTTACTGTACCAATCTGGTTAACCTGAAACAAAATAAATAGAACTAAATGAGGCATCGGTGTAGCATATATTCGTACATATAATTACAGGAATAGAATTGAACATGGTATAACTAGTTGGTTGTATTAAAATGAACCATGTAACAATTTCATATGGTTACTTGTAGAACAATGAGTGGATGGGGAAGAAAAGGAGAACAGGCTGAAATATGCATGATATTGTCCTCAACTACAATAATTTAAATTCCACCACAGGACACCCAGGATTTGCAAATTTTCAATCAGAGTAAATTATTTGTAATGAAACCGAAATCACATCGAGGAATCTGTAATATACGAAATATTTTTACATAGATGTGCTATTCTGTTAAATCTAGTATTTCTTAAAACAAATAAGATAATTATAATTGTTCGATAATTTCATATAACTTAACCTCTTGCATGTCTATTACAAAATAAGTTTACACAAATGCAGATCTGAAGATTAAATTGATAAAAAAAAAATCAGAACTTTTGACTAAAAAAGAAACCATTGAAATAACATAGATTAAAAGGAAAAACGAAAACCCAATATTAAAGTTAATGAAAGAAGGGCTTAAAATTAGAAAACATGTAAAAGCAAAACATAACTCCATCACGATAAAGGAGGAAAAAGGAAAAATAAAATTCATCAATAGTAAGATGAATACCTTTAGAAGTAAAGCATTGCAAGACTTTTTGTGAATGGCTTCAGCTATTCTCTTCGGATTAGTGACCAAAAGGTCATCTCCTACAAGTTGGATATCCACCGAAGACTGCAATGAGGTCCATGAGCTCCAATCGTCTTGGTCAAAAGGATCTTCAATAGACACAATAGGGAAATCTCTAACAAACTCCTTGTAGAGTTCACCGAGACTCTGAGCTGACATCACATGAGCTCCATCATTCGGTTGTTTCTTAAAGTTAAGATCATATCTCCCATCTTTAGTTAAAAACTCCGAAGCCGCAACATCCATTCCTATTTTGATCTGCATCATTGAATTAAAGGCATAGATACCATTAGCAAAATTTCAGCTCCAACAGAGAAGAATAAAGCAAATGAACAACTCATACCTTGCCAGTATAACCAGCCTTTTCAATAGCATCTATGAGCAAAACAAGTCCCTCTCTGTTATCCTGAACATTGGGAGCAAATCCCCCTTCATCGCCAACATTGCAAGCATCTTGTCCATATTTTGCCTTGATAATTCCTTTCAGTGTATGATAGACTGTAGCCTCAAAAACATAAAATCCAACTTAATCACTGGAAATTTTATTTAACCTAAGCAAGATGTTAAATTATAGCTAAACAGTAATAACAAAAATGTTTGCAACTGACCGAGATCGTAGAAACACTGTAACTGTGGAAATTTATTAATAATAACAGTTGGTATCGTAGTTGGCAATGAATTATCAAAAACTAAGGCATAAGTGTATATCCCTTTAGATATGCGGGTAAAATTGAGAAAATCAAACTGTATATTGATTCATTAAACAACAATCATAGAGTTAAATGAAAAATATAAGGCATGTGCATCGTGTCCAAAATATGAATCAAGCAAAACATAGTCCCCAGTAAAAGGAGACTGCACATATAAGAGATGGTTTACTGACCTTCACTACCCATGCGGAGTGCCTCAGCAAACGATGCAGCACCCACTGGTAGTATCATAAATTCTTGCATGGCCAAATTATTCCCAGCATGACTTCCCCCATTTATAACATTAAAAGCTGGAACTGGCATAACAAGCTCCTTCGTACCGGACAACTCCTGGATGTGCTTGTACAAGGGCATTCCTTTTGCTCCTGCACCAGCTCTGCACACACTCAGAGACACTCCTAGTATGGCATTAGCCCCGAGTTTTGACTTGTTCGGAGTTCCATCGATTTCCAGCATTAGAGCATCCACATCAGCTTGATTGCTAGTTAAACGGACAGGAACAGTGTCACAACCATAAAAAACCAAACAAACAAGTAGGCATAACAACATACTGTTCTTTTCTTAAAAGAAATTTGATACAACAAAATATAAAACAAATCCTAATACACTTATTAGAACAAGATATACAAAGAAAAAAGATGCAAAAAATAACTATGCAGATGATCAATTAGTAAGAACTAGTTCATAGCTACATAGCCATACCAGCAACAGCAACGAATCATAAAATTAGTTACCTAACATCAATACCGACAAGCTTGGGAGCGAGAATGTCGTTGATATTCTTAACCGCATTGAGGACACCTTTTCCGCCGTAGACAGAGTTGTCTCCGTCTCTGAGCTCAAGAGCCTCGTAGATCCCAGTAGAGGCCCCACTGGGAACAGCGGATCGAAAGAGATCATTAGTGATGAGATCGACCTCGACGGTGGGATTCCCTCTGCTGTCGATGATCTGCCTGGCCTTCAAGGACTTTAGCTTGGAAGAGGAGGCGGAGCATTGTACAGAGAAAGGACGGAGTTTCGGAGAAGGTGTAGAGAGGTGGGGTTTGGATGAAAACAAGGGGTTGGTGTGGGTTGTCAAAGAAGCCATTTTTGATTTGGAGGGAGGGAAACTTAGAGAGCGAGAGTATAAATACAAGGAAATTGAGACTTTGGAAAGTCCGCTGAGTGGCGATTGAAACAGCGATGTTGTTGTGTTGTTAGTTGGAGTAGTGAGTTTGTTTTGGCTTTTGGTGGTTGTTGGAAGGACGTTACTGTACGACTCAACTAAGAGGGGTTAGGTCAACCTTTCCACATCTGTGTCTTTGTCCCAGCCGTCACTTTAGTTAATATTAGAGTATCTTCTTATGCTATTATCTATTCGAAAAATATTAAATTTTACATATAACATATATTATAATTATTTAACTTTAATATTAATATAATATAGTAAAAAAAAAAATAATATTAAGTAAAATTTTTAATTATAAATATTCTCCTTAATATACTATACTAACTAGAATTTCTAATTTTTTCTATCAAAATAATTTTAATATTTTCTCAATACATTTAATTATCATATTAAATTGAAGAGAATGTGATAAATGACTTATGGTAATTGGTTCGAAATTACTATCTAGATACTTATATTGAGAAAGTGAATATACATTTCTATATTTTTGACAAGTTATATCTATATTATTTAGAATTGCTAATGTAATACTATTTAAATACTTAAAAATACATATTTACATTGGAGATGCTCTTACACCTAACTTTTATTTAGACAATTCTAACTTATTGACTTATTTTACAGGATTTTTCAAAACCTACTCTTTAACTTTACGAGCTTAAATTTTTTTTAAAAAATTATTTTGATTTTTTAAAAGAAAATTTTTTAAGGTTTAAAAGTTATTTTAGACAAAATAAAAATATATGACTTTTGTAAGAAAAGCTTTCAAGAAGTTAAAAGTTAAAAGTAAAAGTTATGCCAAACATGAATTAACTCATTTAAAAATATATTTTTGATCAATTTTTACATTTTTAATTAGTATGTTCTCTAAATTTTCTAAGTTATATCAATTTAGTCTTTATGATTAAAATTTTAATAGTTAAACCTGACATAAATTATAAATTAATTATTTTATTCTTCTTTTATTAAATATTAAATTATAATAATATTTTTATCCTTCAACTTTTTATATTTTAATAAATTTATCTATTTCAATAGTTTAAATAAAAATTTATTTTTTAAAAAATATTTTAATAATTAAAAATAACTATACAAATATTATAAAAATTAAAAATAAAAATTTACTCTTTATATATATAGTCATTTTCTAATGTCTATATTTTTCACTCATTTTACAAACTAGAGAGCCTACACCAATCCCCCATTTTCTCTCTAATTTTATTCTTTTTTCTTAAGTTTACTTCAAAATTGGTTTCATGATGTTAGTTATTACAAAATAATTATGTAAAGGTACACAATTTTAGTTTTCTTTGTGGTCTTCCAAATATATGACATTCTGGAGCTAAAATGTGATTGTTAAAAATAATTTAAATTAAAAAAAATAATAATTTAACTCTATTATTATTTTGTGATGTAGTTAAAATTTTAAAAGATAAAAAATATTATTAATTTACTTCTTTTTAGTTTAAGAAAAAAATATATATATTTTAACCAATGTCACCGGCAATACCCATTTTAGATAACATATTTATTACGGTTTGGAACCGTTTTAAGTAAAATATTAATCATCTGCAATGTATGTTTTAAATATTATATTAACAACATCAAATATTTGTTGTGACAGTAAATATTATTTACAATGTTTATCGAAAATCCTTAATTTCATCACAGTTAAATAGAAAACAAGTACTATATCTGTCATGTCCCATTCCATCATGTCCTGTTCCGTTCACGTATCAAACGTACCCCAAGTCCTGTTCCGTTCACGTACCAAACGTACCCAAGAGACATTGAAAGTGTGGATGAACACTTTTCTTGTAGGGATATAAAGTTTAAATTGCTGATATTAGGGTATTTGTCTTGAGTTTAGAAAATGATTTGCACGGAAAAGTTGATTGAAGATTTTGGATTATTTGTCAAAAAGAGAATTGAAAGAAAAATGCACATGGCGCTAAAAATGTCTACCAAGTGAATGTTGAATGAGCTGTTGCGCATGGTGCCGAAAGCAATCACATGGTGCAGGTTTAAGCAATCACATGGTGCAGGTTTTGGAAGAAAGAAAACATAACAACAATAATAAAGAGAGAATTTTGTTGAGTGTTATGAGAAAATTTTAGGGTGTGAATTGTGAAATATTATAAATGATTTTGTGAGTTATCCTCTTAGGTTATTAGAGTGAGACCGCTCCTCTTGGTCAGTGGATGCTGACTTGTATTTTAGCCGAATCACATAAATTTTTGTATCATTTATTTTCTGCTATTTTAATTTTGTCATCCATTTTAAATACATATATTATCCGATCATGCTCTAAGCTTAACAATATAGAATCCACCGGTTTCATAATTTTCAATTTATTTATTAATTCCCCAAATTTAAAATAAGAACAATTTATTGTAATATCCCATAAACCCAAAAGATTTAAAATAAATTAGCCTTCTTTCCATGCACCGTTCTTTTTTTTTTTTAAAGGTATGGTTATAATATTATAAGTCTATCGGAACCTGTCGAGATTGATCACTGAATGCGCGATCCGAATATCTATTCCTACAACATGAGATATCTATTCCCACAATAAGGGAAGAAAACTACTCATACATATTAGTAAATGTGTATGGTAACACTTGAACCCTCACTACTGAGGTAAAATGGAGGTGTATTAACCACTTGAGCTATAAGTAGACGTATTTATTTCTATCCACTCTATTCACTCTTACTCGCTTACTTTTACTCTAATTCCATGCACGTGCCTCAAATACTTTTGAAGTATAAAAATAATATTTCCAAGTTCTATTTTATTTTACCTAATAACACTAAAATAACTCTAGTTAAATAAAAATGACTAAGTCAAAGAGCTAACAAATCTAATTAAGTGTTATAAACTATTATAATAGGAAACGGATCGAAAATAAAAATAAAAGAGAATTAATTTTCATTGAAAATAGAATTAGAAAAACGAACTTAATTGCTTAAACGGGATGAGGAAATCAAGATCTCCTTCCAATAAAAATTTAACTCATAATTTATGTATGTATATAGTTTATGTAACTTGATTTACAATAATTAAGTAAAACTGTAATTACAAATGGAAATTTTTAATCACAATTAAGTAAGTCTGATTAATTTCCTAATTTTATTATTTTGCATGAAGGTCGTCTTTCTATAAAAGCAAGCACTAGCAACCCCTTGTTAGCTCCTCTCTTCCTTCCATCTTGCACTCTCAGACCCCGTTTGGTACGCGGAATTGGATTGGACTATTTTGTGATATTGAATTGGATTGGATTGGATTAATATAATACTATCCACCGTTTGGTGTAACATGATATATGACTAAAATAGTATAATTTTATATTTTGAATGATTTGGGATTGAACTAAAAATAATGTAATTAAATGTTTATTATATGACTAAATTATAACTAAATTTAATAAATTTAAATATAGTTAGTCTATTAAATAGATACATAAATTATAATTAAATTAAAAAAAATAATTGAATAAAAAATATAAATTTTTTTTTAAAACAAAATAAAATAATATACAATTTAATTTAAATAATATTAATATATTGGTAAATTAAGTTTTAAAAAAATATTATAAATTCAATTCAATTTTATTAAAAACTATGATAAAAGTTTACAATTTAAAAATAAAAGTTCACTTTAATTTTTTTTAAATAAAAAGTTTATTATTAAAAGAACAAAAAATATACATATTAATGATTATTAATTTTAATTAAGGGTGAATTGCACTCAAGTACCCTAACTTATAACGTAATTGCACGTTTAATATCAGTTTTGCCATAATTGCACTCGAGTACCCTATAATCTGTTGACTGCCGTTAGAGTAACGGTTGACCAAATGGATTTAGGGGCAAATTGGTCTTTTACGTTTAAATTTATTTTTAAAAAATTTTAAAAATCATCCAACCAATAAGAACATGCCACGTCATATTAAAAATATTTTAAAAAAAATTAAAAAAACAGGTGGAAGAGATCTGAGATCTCTTCCACCACATGAAAAAAAAAATTAAAAAAAAATTATGATCGTGAACCCAGATTGAACCTAGATTTATAGGTTCGCGTAACCCAGATCTGGGTTCGAAGATCATTTGACTTTTCATTTTTTTTCCTTTGAGGGGCAGTCTTGTCATTTTGCCTGAATCCGTTTGGTCAACCGTTACTTTAACGGTGGTCAACGGATTACAGGGTATTAGAGTGTAATTATGATAAAACTGACATTAAACGTGCAATTATGATAAATGTCAGGGCACTTGAGTGCAATTCATCCTTTAATTAAATAGTTGATGAGAGAGAAGAGAATAAGAAATCATTAATAAAGAGGGAGGGATTCATAAAAAAACAATAAAAATATATATTTTTTATTAGTCCCGGGACTATTAGTGATAGAGGGTGGGGTGGGTTTATATAATCCGGTCGATATGGAACTGTTTTAATACACGGGATTATGAATTATATATTTGCGCGCTGCACCAAGCACAGGATAGAGACTAAAATAGTCCAATCCCAAGCTAATCCCGCGTACCAAACAGGGAGTCAATGTGGCTGCTCTACTCAGCAACTGGTTTGTAAGCTTCCTTAACTTCTGTTCTCTCCTCCTCGGCCTCGCCGCCATCTCTTACACCGTGTATCTCCTCGTGCACGGTGGCAGCGGCTCCCCCTGTCAAAAATCTATACGTGTCCCCTTACTAATTATAATAGGTCTGCTTTTAACCACAATTTCCTTGCTGGGATTTGTCGGTTCCTTTTGGAAGCTCAATTTCTTGCTAGACGCTTATCTTTTAGTGATATCCTTGCTGATTGTTGGGTGTGTGATCTTCTCTGGTTTCGCGATTTTCGCTTCCCGGGAGGATCCCTCGTCGGGGTATTATGAGTTGCAAATAAATTATTCAACATGGTTGGAGAAACATTTTGTTAATGAGAAGAACTGGAATAAAATCAGGAGTTGCTTGATTGATGCTAATATTTGTAAGAAATTTGATAAGATCAATGCTGATGATGATATGGCCTTCGAGTCTTACACCAAAAATTTATGATATCAGGACCTGAAATAACAATGTTGGGTTGATGTATATATTTTCAGATGGGTTGCTGCATGCCACAGACCGATTATTGTGGAGTTGAAAACGAGAATGCGACGGTAGCCCTGCCCGAAATAGGCGGTGCAGACATGCTAGGCGGTGATGATACTGATTGCTATAGGTGGAGCAACGATAAATGGAGACGATGCTATAACTGCAAGTCATGCAAGGCCGGAGTTGTTAAGCAAACAAAGAAAAAGTGGAGGTTTGTAGTCATAGCAGATGTCTGTGTCGTCGTCTTGCTTATCTTGTTTGGCGCAGCTTGTTATTCCAAAAACAACAGTAATGGATCACCAAAACAAGATCATAAACCAATGGATACGGAAACACCTCTTCACACAAATTAGGATTTGGAGATTTTTTTTAGTAAGAGTTTTTATTTTGGGTGTAAAATCTGATTAATGTCGTTTAATTATTGAATACATTTACGCTATTACTCTGGTTTTTTTTTTTTAATTTACTTTGAAAATTGGACCTAGATTATCTATTAAGTTCATGCATGGCCGGTTCTGACTTCTTGGTGACCCGAAGCTATAATTTAAAATGAGGTCATAACCTATTATATTTAGATAAATTCTAACAAATACAAAATTTTTCTAAATATTATATATATATATATATATATATTAGAATTATATAAAAAAATTGGGTCCCTTTAAACTTGCTGGTATCCTTGGTGGTCGCCCTCGGTGCTCGGTCCAAGGTCAACCTTGAGCTCATGTGAAATTTTAAGCATGGGATCCTAATGAGAACCTAAATTTTTGCATCTACGTAGGTTAAATGTGAAAAAACTTTCTAATACCGAGACCAATAAATATCGTAAGAGGGTTTTGATTCATTCAAATATAATGAATAATGATCAATCTCAACTCTTTTTGTATCGGATATCAAAATCAATGTGTTAATTTAGGACACACAAAAATTCCCCACACGTTTTATATTTTAATTATATTAAAAACCAAAATAATTTAATTAATTTTTTTATTAAAAAGTTAAAATAAACAAATAAAAATGGATATGGAGGGAGTCTCCTCCCCACTGTGTCGTACCAGATCCGGGCAGCCTCCTTCCTTAAATTTCTATAAAATTTGGTTAAATTTTATTTGATATTAGTTAAATTTAGTTAATCTTATTTCAACAAGATTTAAAAAATAATCTTTTTTTTGTTTTGCATTAATTATTTTGTTATAATTTTTATTAAAATAATCATATGAGTTGTATATTAATACAATCCAAGGATTGGTATTAATTGAATGAATAACCAAATCGAAACAATAAGTAGTATGAATATTCTTGTGTAACTGTTGAGAAACCTAATAAAAATGTAAATAATTCCCATCATATTGTCTATAAAAATATAATTGTGTGAGTAAATATCTCTCCGTATTGGGAGTAGACCCCTCCCGTTACTGGGAGTAGTTGTTTAGACCATTAGTCCCGATAGTTCTCGTCTCCAATTGCTGGGAGTAGTTGTCCGAGCCGTTAGTCCCGGTAGTTCTCGTCTCCCATTGCTGAAAGTAGTTGTCCAAACCGTACTTATATAATTTAGTCTTTGTTGATCCCCGTAGTCATCTGACACGCAATATCTCAAATTTCTATAAAATTAAAAAAAAATCCCTTAAAAAAAATGTAAACAAAAACAGTTAAAAGAAATGCAAAGAAAAAGGAAGTTTCCTATTTTCTCTCTTTTAGCAGCTGAGAAAACAACCAGTTCTCCGTTACTAGATCGTATCTCCCCTACAAAACCCTACCCGATCGAACATGAACGACAATTCCACACCATAAAAAAATTTGAAATGGCTCGCTTAAGCAACTGCTTCTTCATACTCCTCAACTGCATTTTACTCGCTTCGGGCTTCGCCGCCGTCAGTTTGTCAGCCCACATCCAGTTTCAAGGCGGCACCGACTGCCAGAGAGCCCTGCAGACCCCTCTACTCGTGACGGGTCTCTTCTTGATCATCGTGCCGTTGTTAGGGTTGGCGTGTTGGTGCTGTAAAGCCAATCTAATGCTCTGGGTTTACCTGGTTGTCGTGTTCATTCTCCTTCTGGGGCTCGTAGCATTCACCATGTTTGCACTCGTCACCACCAAGTTTTCAGGCAGGAGATCAGCTTATCCGAACAACCCGCGGCCGCTTCAGGATTACTCGCATTGGTTAAAGGACCACTTTGTTAGTGGCAAAAATTGGGAAGATATTAAGAGTTGTTTGATACATGCCCAGGTCTGCAACAATCTTGATAATGTGGATATCAAACATTGGTCCCTTATACAGGTACTTGCATGCAATTCCAATGTTTTCTTTTTAATATCTGATTCTTAATTATAGATTTTCTTTATGGATCTTTTTGGTATTTTTCCAGTCAGGGTGCTGTAAGCAGCCAACGTTTTGCGAGTTGGAGAAGAGGAATATTAATGGGACGTTCATGAGAGCTGCAGGAGCGGCGGCGGTGGAGGACAGCGACTGCATAACGTGGAGCAACAAAAGGGAGGAGCTTTGCTTTTACTGCAAGACATGTAAAGGAGGGGTACTGGCCAACATTAGGAGGCAATGGAGATTACTGTCTCAACTCAACCTGGCTGTGATCGCCGTCGTCCTCCTCATCTTGTTTGCCGGTTGCTGTGTTATGAAGAACAACCGATCCGATCATTATGTGAGATACAGTGCCTACTCTAATTGGCCCAATCAGTAGCACACCATAGCTGCTCTACTGTACAGCATATAATAGTTTTCTCTTCTTTTTTTTTTTTTTCTTTTTTTTGTTGAAAATAATCAAATAGAGAGTTTTAGATAATCTTGAATTTTTTTTTAATTTGTGACATCAAATTTGTACTTGATTTTAAGAATTCTGATTAATTGTAATTAATTTTTAATGACTAGATTCCGACATCAACAATTTTAAATGAATAATCGACCGTGTTATATATAGACTAGAATTTCAAAATTTTACACCTTTTGATTTGTAAATAAATACAATGTAGAATCATCTAAACTGCTCCAAAAATTATTTCAATTAGATTTTGTTTATATGTTCCCCTTCATGAAATTAATTAGTTCAATTATATTAATGATTAAACTGAAGATAGTAAAAAGTTAGAGTACACAAAAAATTTAATAATTTTAAAAAATTGGAATGTTATTAATTACCAATCTAATTATTTTTGGAATGCAGTTTTTGTTCTACTTATTTAGAGTAATTAATTTTAAGAATGATGTGATTGATCCCATTGAAACACTATTAGATTTGAATGACAACTTATCTGTACAGTTTTTATTAAAAAAAATAAAAAAATAAAAACTTATCTGTACAGCTAATACAATCCCCAAAACAATAAAAAAAAAGAAAAAAAAAACAGAAGAGCCCAATGCAAATGTGGAACTTGAGTAAGATGGGCACATGACGTGTCCTTTGGCAATGAAAGCCACGTGTCTATATATCAATATAGATTCCATTTAAGATAAGTTTTGCTTTATTTACAGTTACAACTTGTTTAATATTTATTAAATTATATTTGAAAATAAAATTTACAAAAAATTACAATAAACTTTCCTGACCAATTAAATTTTATTATTAAAATGTAGATTCATATCCTCTCGTGCTCCGTGATTTGAAAGTTTAATATAAATTTTTATAAATTTTAATTTTAAATGTAATTCAAATAAGTCTATCGTTACTCGAAACTCCACTTTTTCACAAACGTTGTAGAGTATTATTTGTGCATGCATGCAATGTAAATCTCACACATGCCCTAAAAAGCAGTTACATAGTGTACCTATCCAGAAAAGAGACGTCTCATTCTTCGCTGGCAAAATTTTTCCATCTCTCTCATTCTTCCCATCTTTGGAAAAACAAAACAAAAAAAACCACAGATTCTCTCTTTAATATCATACGCAATTGATCACAATCAACAAAAGCAGAGAATTATTTGTATTAGGAATAGAAAAATGGTTCGCGTGAGTAATTTCCTAGTGGGGTTCTTGAACTTGTTGAGTCTTCTCTTAGGACTGGCGGCCATCGCAATGTCTCTGTATTTCTTCCTGAGCGGCGGCGACACAAAATGCCAGAGATTCCTGCAAACACCGTTACTGATAATCGGGCTGTTCGTGTCGGTCGTGTCGTTGACGGGGTTGGTCGGCTCCTGTTGTAGGGTTAATTTCCTGTTGGTGCTTTACTTGATCGTCGTCTTCTTTATGATTCTGGGGCTTTTGGCTTTCACGGTTTTTTTGTTCATGGTGACGAATACGAGAGTCGCGGCTGCGCTTGATAAAACGAAGACTATGGATTTCTCCCACTGGATGGAGAATAATTTCGTGAAAGGGCAGCAATGGAATGATATCAAGAATTGTTTGCAGGAATCTCGTTTCTGTAGTAGAATTCATAGTCCTGCAGGATCGGCCTCCCAATTTTATAAGAAGAATTTGAACCCTATTCAGGTAAATAAATAGAAAAATTAGGGTTTGGTATTGTGGCTCTTCTGAGTTATATATTCACAGTGTTGTTTTGCATGCATTGAATTATGAATAATCTTAATTGATTTGGCCAACCATTTCAGGTTTTTTGTATACATATTATAAAAAATCCATTGAAACAATTTCCATATCTTGAAAATAAGATATTTGGATCTACTCAATTGGTAGATTCATGTACTTTTTCTGCAATATAGAATAGGACTTCATTACAGTTTATTGCTCCATTAATTATATTTATTGTCATTTACACAAGTCTTTAAATTGTTATATTGTAAGTACTTCACTATTAGGGATGTCCGCGGTTCCAAAACTCGGTTTCATATCCAGTTCTCAGAACTGGCAGTTTCAAGCCGGTTTCGATTCCAGAACCAGAATCAAATTTTTTTTTTTATTTTTTTTTTACTCCCAACACAAAAAAAAAAATTTCAATTTTTTTTTTAAAAAAAGGAACTGGAGTTCCGGTTTCCAAAAATAAAATGCCGGGACCACGGGTCCCAATTCCGGGTTCAGAACCTGTTCTGAACCGCCCGATTCGAACCGAACCATGGCCAATACTATTCACTATATATAATGAATAACATGCTAACTTGCAACTTTTAAAGCATTTTTACTGTCATTCATTCTCTAGTTAGGATGTTCTTATTTCATTTCGACCTAAATCATGGAATTAGTTGTCTAGGTCACATGCAAGTCTAGTTGTGTCCTGAATGCGAGAGTTATTAGCCTAATTGTCTTAAATAGAGGGTAGTTGTGTCGTCCAGGTTGTTCCGTAGGACAAAACTCTTGAGGAAGCTTCATGTGAAAATTTATATACATACATTATCTGATCTTAAATTTGATAGAAAATAATCCATTAGGTGTACAAAATCTTTGTTCTATAGTGTGCAACTTTGTAGAATTGTGTGTTGATGCTGAAAAGGCAGCAGTTGATGATTTGTGACCCAAAAAATAAAATTTTGTCTGAAGAATGAAGTATATGTATAATAATTGACTCATAGCAAAGTTGATGGTTGTTGTATTGTCAGGATGGTTGCTGCAAGCCACCAAAAGAATGTGGATTCCGGTACCAGAATGCGACGTTCTGGACAGCACCGGAAAAAGGCCAAGCCGCGGCAGACAGTGACTGCAAGACATGGAGCAATCAACAGCAGAAGCTGTGCTACGATTGCAATTCATGCAAAAGAGGTTTTCTCAGCAACATCAAGAAGGAATGGAGACAATTGGTCATTTTTAATCTGTGTCTTCTTCTGCTCATGATATGCACCTACACTTTCGGTTGCTGTGCCAAGAACAACAATAGAAGAGACAACAAGTTTAGAGGATACTACCACACTTAAAATCAACATCATGCATTCTCAGAATTACATGTTTCCCATTATTTAATTTATTTTTGTTGTTCAGATTAGTCCTGTTTTCAATTGGAGAAATTCATTCAAAAGATTGTCTTGATGATAACATCTGATTTTTTTTTTTCTGTTTATTTATTGTGTGGAAGATTTGGCCAAAATTTGATTTATATGAGTTTAAATTTTGGATTTAGGGACAACTTGGAAGAGTTAGAGCTTTTACAAAAAGAAAATACGGAAGGTTTGGTTGTCAATTAAAAAATCTATTATAAAAAATAATATGGTTTTGTGTTAAAAGAGCATTGTAAAATAAATAAAATAGGAGAGAGTTATATTAGACATTTTAATATTTTTTAAAAATTCAAAAAAATCTAATTAGAAAAGTTTAAAATTTGAGCTTCATAGTTGTAAAATAACTTTTTTAATTGTTCAAAAACTCTATGAAGGTGGCGACCGAACGATTAAAAAAAAAAAAAAAACCACTAAAAAGAGCTTTGGATTAAAAAAAAATTTCGGATTAAAAATTGAAAAAGTGAATTTTTTCTTTACATAAAAAAAAAAAAAAATACTAGCCATCCACTTATAAAATTTTATTAGAATGATTTATAAACAATAAATTAGCACTTTAGCGACTTAATTATAATAATAAACACTATAAATATATTTTTTTCTGGAATTACTAGAAATAATCATTTTGGTTTTGTAAAAATTATTTATCACCAATCTTGAAAAATAATTGTTACAATAAAACTGGCTTTTGTAATTGCAAGGAGTGGCCATAAAAAGTCCAAAATAACCCTAACACCTTTTCTCTCTTTTTGATCTTCTTCCCAATACTCTCTCTTTATCATCTATAAAAAAAAAAAAAAAAAAAAAAAAAAAAATTTCACACTTACTATCTATCTAAACCTAACTATATCAAGTCACTTTCATGAAGTACTTAAAAATACAAGATTTATCAACACAACATTTTTGATATCACCGTGTAATTGGGTGAAGAACAAAATTACCGTGTGAAGAACACTTCTATGCCGCGTTGTGCCTCTTTTTTAGGGAGGCCGAAGGAGATCGGCCAGCATCCTCAACAAGAAGGATGTTGGCTGATCTCTACGAACGGAGACCACCTATCTCAACTGTATAACTTAATATGGTTCGGGACGTACAACTTAAGTACGACCTTCAAACACTATACGGTACTAAATTAGTACAGTAAATGATTCACCAAACAAAGGCTTATGGTAGATGATATTGACCAGAGTTGCAAGAGCGGTGATGCAGTAATTTTCATGGAATTTGAAGGGTTGAAGCAAGAGAAGAAAAGAGTTTTGTGACGTTTTGGTAAAGATAAAATGTAAAGAAAGATCTATACTACAAGTGGATAACTAGTATTATGCTCTTCACCGCGGCTCATAATTTAATGACATGGGAAACTGAGTCAAGTTGGAACTTCAATTCTTATAACTTTTGAAGAGAAGATAGTACAGTTGGAAGTTTACTTGAGAAAAGTACAGGCAAGAAACAAGAAAACATATGCCACCAGTGATGTTAGAAGCTCCAGTGTCCAAGTCGGGTGTATTAGAACAGTTGGAATCATAGGGACTAAGAATGAGCCACAAATCCATCCACCTGCAAGAGCTCCAAATCTGTGTTGCAGTATACAAAAATGTTAGTAACTAGTAAACACTGACGTCAAAAGAAAAAAAATGGGAAAACGAAAAGACCAAAAAAAAAAAAGGTGTGAATTGAATTGAAAAAAATGAAACTTCAGGTAGTTTTCACCAGTTAAACTTACCCAATAATTGATGCTCTAGCCAAGCTTTTTGTCTTTTCATTAAGGAAATATATGCAAGCAGCTAAAGAAACAGCTACCTGGAAATAAAATAACAATTAATACAATAAAAGATAAACGTTTGAAGAAATGCTTTACACACACACACGCACTAATATAGTATAAAAAGCAGGCATTTGAAATGCACATAAATTAATTTGGAAAAGCCTACAGGTATAAGACACAACAAAACAAAGCATGTTCCAGAAGGAGATTCTTTATTTCAATTATTCATCGTATGAAGGCCACTCCAATAAATTCAAACAAAAAAAATTTATATGAAAAAGTAAGTTGAGAATTCTTATACAAAATCACAGACAAACAAGGACATCCAACTGAAACCTTACATCTGGAAGGTAGAATGGAGTACAAAAATTTAAACAAGAGTGGTGGATGTGCAGTATACATATCATATATTCTCATGTTTTAATTGTCCACTGCTCAAGTTTCAGAACAGTAGTAAATTTGTAATAACTCGTGCAAGATATGATAGGATCCAACATAAGAATCGAGTAAACATATATTGCATGAAATTATAGGA
Organism: Xanthoceras sorbifolium; assembly: GCA_003430845.1. Classification (NCBI taxonomy): domain Eukaryota; kingdom Viridiplantae; phylum Streptophyta; class Magnoliopsida; order Sapindales; family Sapindaceae; genus Xanthoceras; species Xanthoceras sorbifolium. The sequence continues at coordinate 28,154,799 of CM010610.1, read as the reverse complement.
ACCAACAATATGAACATTCTGCTTCACACATATATGAATTTCTATTTTTTTTTAATTTTTTAAAAAGCACACTCAATTGAGAAAAACAGAAAAGCAGTAAAGTAACAACAGCACTTGAATGAGTAATTAAACCAGCATAGTGCAAAAACATTTCAACAAGGCAGCATATATGGCAAATCATCTTTGATAAAGTGGCATTGAGAAGCTACAACTTCTCTGCATGCACTGAAATGACTCAATTTAAGAACAATGTAGAGATATGAGCAGGGCCATGTAGAAAAACAAACCTGGAAAGCAGGTCCGCCTTCAGCAGAATTCATAATACTCCAGCCACCCATGAATGCAAACAGGAATAATCTTCTGAAGATGATATCCATTGGAGGAAGCTCCACAAAATTGAGTAGGTTCTGAATCCAAGGTGGAGATTCCTCTACTTTCTTCTTCAGCCTGCTTTTCAAATTAATTTTTGTTTTCTTCCTTTGTTTGAAGCTGGTCATCAGTAGTTTCTCAAAAGCAGCTTCTATCGATTCTTCACTTCTCTCATGTCCAGCATATTGTTGCAAGAGAAAATTGCGTGATCCCCAAATTTCTTCCTCAGAAGCATAAGGGCTAACACCAAGCCGTTTATAAGGATCCCAAACATTCGTTCGAGGAAATGTAGGGACGTTGCCTGTAGACATGGACAACATATATTTCATACAAGATGCAACCAAAAGTACAGCAGAAATAAAAAAACCAAAAAAACAAAAGGTGACAAACTTCAGGAATGCAAAGATTTGCAAACACATAACTGATGAGTCATATTATACACTGCACAATCTGTAAGATCCATTAATTATCACATCTCAATCACCAGGCAATTAGATGCATATTGGTTTTCAATCATTCTGTGCACCAATAAAGGCGGGAAATGAAACGGGCTCCAGTAAACATGAATACCGGATATATACACTATTTAATTACATTAAATAGTAAATACACACTGTTCATTGGTTGCAAAGAACTCCCATGGTAGACACATGATTCTGATTACTCAGAGAACCTACTTGAACTTGAAAGCATCCAGCAGTTGAACTTGAAACATGACCCACGTTGTAAATGATAAGCATATTTTGTTAAATACTCATAGCCCTTTGAATGTAGAATTATTGGTCACATTAGTTTTAATTACATTTTAATTAGAGCTAATGATGATGAAACAGGTGAATTGATCATCAAGCGTGAAGAAGAGATTATCTGAAGTTTTAAAGATCTAGCTTATCGGTTGATGTCCATGACTCCAATCCTACTCTAAGGACCTTGTTGACTTGGTAAGTCAGACTCAAGAAAAGAAAAATGAGTGATATTTGCAAGTGTTCATAACAAACCATGGGACCCTATTTTATTTATGAAATGACAGATGTCCTTGGCTTGGGTCGCTCTCTATACCATGCATACGAGCTTCCAAATTTTGATGCAAGGCAGTGGGAGGCACTAATGCTTTAGTAACCTAAATTATTAAATCTAGAACTTAAAAGCAATGACCTGAATAGCTTGCACTGTCTCTCACTTATGGCATCATATCTAATGAAATATAAAAGCAAGTGGGGTCTTAACAGAGGAGGCCATTTATCTTAAAAACAACTACATTTTTGTCTTGAACCAGAGGGAAACAGCCACCAATAAAGAAAATGTCTTAACAGAGTGAGGCAAGCCAAGGACAAGTGTCATTGTACATGAAATCTAATCATTTCATGAAATCTAACCCTAGTTTTTCATGAATCACTTGCAAATATCACACAATTTTCTTTTCTTGATTGAATTATCAAAGCAGATACTTTATCCAAAAGAAAGAGATTGATCGCAACATATGAGGACAATAAATGCAAAACCCTACATCATGCTAAATACATTCATCGAAATCTATAAGCAGAACCGCACCAATATGATTTCTCACATGAATGTGTAGTTCCACGAGCAAAAGCCAAGCCAAATTGAAAATGAAAATAAACAAAACACTTGGACAAGCTACCCTGTTATTGTCTTCTAACATGAAGACTGGATGTCTTCACGTTAGAAGACAATAGAGCGCCAGTAATATTTCGAAAGTTCTCCCAATGATACAGATATATATATATATATATATATATATATATATATATATATATATATATAGAACAAGACACACTATGAATACACTAAATTCTATTCATATAAAATAAATTATTTTCTAAGAAATACGAAAAAACTTTACTATCTGCCGCAGGCAAAAAAACGAAACAGACTTTTTATATATTATTGTACACACCGAATTGTTCAAATAAAAAAATAGAAAAAAAAAATGACCTCCATATGGTGTATCTACAGAACATCTAGGGATAAAAGGGCGTCTGGAGATGGGGGAAGGTGGCGCCGCCGCCGCCGCCTTCTTAGTGTTTTGACAAGAAGAACTGCAGAAATACCACAGCAAAGGCCTTTAAGTCAATTCAATTCAATAAATAAATAAATAAGGAGGTTGAAGTTGAAAAGAGCAAATTACTTACAAGTGACGATGGAGGAAAGGAGTAGACAAATTAGGGTTAGAGAGTAGAAGAGAACGCATCTTCGTTTGCTGGATTTTCTCGAATTTCTTTCGACTTTGGATTAATCGAAGCTGTCAAGTCCTCCAACAACCGTTTTTGAGGTAGCTGGAGGAGAAAGGAATGGAGCTCGCAGGCGAGTTTCTGTTTTAAAGAACCAAACTACAATGAAAAGACGATTGGAGATCAGGTTGGGTCAGGTCGGGTCGGGTTGAGCAGGCTCAGCCCATCAACCAAGAGCTACCGGGCCCCCATCTTGTTATATATAAATAAATAAGGTAAGTTAAATTTGATAATATTTATACGAAAACTAGGTCATAAAAATTTGATATGCTTTATAAATATGATTTATATATCTATATTTTATTAAAAATTTTAATTATAAAAATATTTCAATATAAAATGACCAAACTATTTTAATAAAAATAAATTAAATACTATATACAATTGTACATCTACTAATTGTTACCCCTTCAAAAAACAAAATGTATATCTACTAATTACATCCAACTTATCCACCATATTAAACCCTTTTAAAAAATAATAAATAAATAAAGTATTACGATACATCCTAATTAAACTCTAATTCTATTTTAAGTATTAAATATTTTTTTTATGAAATACATTATTACCATATAAAGTAATGAAAACAGAAATCTTATAGGACTTTGATCATATATAGATATGTATTTTTTTAATTTTTAAATCAAACTTTTTTCCCTTTTATGTTTGGTTATGAATTCTATCAATAAAAAAAAATGAAAAATAATTTAAAAAAAAAAAAAAGCGTGAGGGTGTAAATTGATCTTTATACATAATTTTTTTTTATGGAGATTTTAATTTCTTTTAAAAATAATTTCTATGAGAAATCATAGAAAAATAATCATTATGTTGTTATGTTACAACTTTTTTTTAAAAATAATTAATTCCTCTTTTTATTCAAAAGAAATATAATGGATAGAGTAAATAACGCCTACCTTCTATGAGATTTACTCACTTACAGGCGGAGTCAACTTTTGAGTTTATTACTTCATTGACAAAGACCTCTCTCTTTTGAGTTTGCTCAATTATAAGCGGAGTCAACTTTTAGTTAACTCTTCAGTTTTTTGACAAAGACCTCACTGGTTACCTGTTACATTTAACCAAATTTTACTAAGGGCAGATGAGGTATTTATCAATAAACTATAAAGTTGACTCCACTTGTAGTTGACAAAACCTCAAGAGAGGCCCATGCAATTAACTCTAATGTATACTTATATATTTTTCAACTAACATGATTATGTAAAATTAAATATAGTATATTTATAATTTAAGAGGGTTTATAAAAAAAATGTATGAAAATAAGTAAATTGATTTTAATAAAGGTACTATTAGCATTATAAATTTTAAATTTAATTTATAGTAATAATAGAGGTGTTTATAGTAATTATTTAATTTTTAAATTTTAAATAAATGTATACTTATAAAATGAGTGTGCAGATTATATTTACATCGACACACTTTTTAAAAACATGGAATATATTTATTAATGAGTTGAGAAATAGTGTTCAATGATCACAAATATATAAGTAAAAAAAAAAAATTCAGAAAGAGATGTACATATAACCATGAACATTTATTAATTCTTTTCTGAGGTAAATGAAAATTCTTAGCACATTAACAATAAAATTCCAATTAATTAAAATTGGAATTTTATTTGATTACTTATTTTGAATCACAAACCAGTGAGCATGCCAAGTCTCTGAAATGGCACTTGACACACCAGGTATACCAGAAAATTTGAAGTACCCTTCTCCTGGAGAGTTGGAGAAGGAACATAAATTAAACGCACAATCTCGTTCATGTGTGTTAAACGAAAACACTCGTCCACCTCAACTTTTGTCTGAGAAAAAAGTACTTAATTGTTCATTACTAATTCAAGTAGCAGGAGCTGAGAATAGTGTACGGCTTCCAAAATGAAGAATTTCAAGTGGTACCTGTTCATCCGGACTCACTCCTCCAATGGCATGAAAATCAAATGTTGTTTACATGGATCATGACATCAGCTCATGAAATACGCCGAAAAAGCTTTGATGAGAAAATATGTGAATGTTTTTGTATGTGGGAAATTGAGATTTCCCTTTTCAACATTTAAATCAAACATCTTCAAATTATGCCTGTTGCTGATTCATTTATACACAGGGGAGCAAAATGGTCCTTGTACAACAACATATACGCACACCTGAATGCACATTTTATCTATAGGCATCGTTGGTTCCCCGAGTATGAACAAAGTATCTATCAGAGTTTAGAATTTTGGTCAAGTTGAGAGAATTGCTGCCGCAAGACCCTTCTCATAACCTTATTTGTTGCCGTCCTCGGAAGGGATGGAAGGGGAACAACATGAGAGACCTGCAGATGCACATTTTAGCATTAAGTCGGCATGTGTATTCTTCCAGTGCCTAATGCTTAGAAAGACTTATCTTTTGATAAGAGGAAAAAAAAAAAAAATCAATACCCTGAACAAAGGATTTAGTTTCTTCTGCACAGCTGAATTGAAAGATACCCTTAACTGATTCAAGTCTGGTGGTGCGGTATCAGAATCCTTGAATACAACAGCAATTACGAGTTGCTCTGGTCCACCTTCAGAAGGTGGCACTCCAATGGCTGCTGTTTCAAGGACACTGCTATCAACTGCATTACAGATACGCTCAATCTCAACAGAGCTAACCTGCCAAAGTGAACAAAATATGTTAGAGCAGACAACCTATAACAGTGCATCAATTAACGATTAACTACTTGTGTGAAGCATCCAACTTTGACACCTCCCCTGTATAGGGCACTGCCCTCAGAATACTTTATCCATTTTTATAAATTCTATTCCATAATGTTAAATGGATACCTTAATACCCCCAAGATTCATGGTGTCATCTGCACGACCATGTGCACGATAGAATCCTCTAGAAGTACGCTCAAAAACATCCCCATGCCTCCGTAGAATCTGCAAAAAGTAAATTTAATTACAAGATTCTGTTAACCTAGATAATAAACTACAATGGAGATAGAAAGGAAAATTTGCTTACCTGTCCATTCCAGGAAGGCATACCCTTAAAGTACACATCATAATGATTAGCATTTAGCAATGTACTGGAGGCACCAAACATGAGAGGACTAAGCGCCAACTCACCCATTCCTGGAACATTTTGAGGCTATAATTGAAGAATTTAAAAGAATAAAAAATATTAGTTTCAGTAATTAGTATATATTTAGCTCAAAAAATAGTATATAATTCCACAAGAATTAGGCAAGTTGTTTGTCAATCAGAGCCACTAGCAAATTCCAAGAAAAGATTCTTGTTCAGCTCATTGGTATTGTTCAGGGAAACCTGATCTATTATGAAAGTATTACAAGAAGAGAGATAAAAAAAAAAAAGGCGTAGGTGTTTCCAGAACATGAAACAATTTCAAGTGTAAGGATGCAACAAATTTAACTCTCACTACAGTATGATAAAGGTCGATGTTCTCTACCACATTAATAGGTTCAATAGTGCTTACAATAGGACAACCATCATCCCCGAGAATGAACAATTTGCAGCCCATAGCTGGTGTACTAAAAGCTGCCAATGACTGAGCCTGCAAAAATGAACCAGTAACAAATCCACCACCAATCTCTGTACCACCACAATATTCGATGACAGGCTTGTAGAGAGCCCTCCCCATCAGCCATAAACACTCATCTACATTTGAAGCTTCACCAGTGGAGCCAAAACACCTACCAGTTTCCAAAATAATAAAAACAGCCAGAAATAATTAACCGTCGAAACAAATTTAAAACACCCAAACAACTGAATTTTGATCAAACATACATGCAAGAAAATGCATCATAATAAGGAGTAGTTATGTGATGAATAAACAAGCTCAATGATAGTGCCAAGGCCTTACCGAATGGCAGACCAATCATAGCCAGCTATGCAATTTGTGCTTTTCCACGTCCGAACAATACTTGGGATCACACCAAGCATTGTTACTTTAGCATCCTAAACAACATGCAAGAAAATTAATTGGAACAAAAAAGCCCAATGCCTATTTGTAGAACACTTAAACACTATACTTTAGCAGCCTTGCCAGTTCTAAAAGGTTCACTTTCATAGTCTTCATATTTGTTAAGATCAAGTGTTTATCACTATACCCAAAGCTTAAATTGTTAACAAGGGCAATACTTTATTTTCTTATACATTTGGCAACACAGAGCCCCATATCTCTCTGTGTTGCGGGTGGCCTAAAGGAGTAAAGGACTTAGCATTGTGCATGTGACACACCAACAGGATGAGTGGTCAAGCACTTATGCCACACTAATACGTGGCAGTGAGTCCATAAGGTCAATGATCTTTATAGTCTATATCTTTAAACTGACATCTCACTAGTGAATCATTTTATCACATTAGAACAGCAAGCATTCATTATGTGATGTAAAAGTAAAGCCCCATGACATAAAAATACATAACAGGCGAGATTAAGCTACAGCTCACACAAAATTTGCTATCCTCACACCCTCTTGTACATTTTTTCTGGCACTTAAATCTTGCCAATCCAACCACAGAATTGTCTCTTACATGTGCTTCAATGCACATCATGGAAAAATCAATTAGAAGTCAAGGGCTGTTTAGACCACTAAACACCCTAATACAGTAATACTATTGTTAGATTGTGCTCTCAACATATACTCAATGCAATATTTGAGACAAATGATATGTATAGGAAGGTCATAAAGTCCAACACTGGGCTTGTCAAAATGATAATTTCTATGACACCAAGTGTAGTTTGATATCTAAAGTACGAAGTTGGAAAATGGATAACATTTTTTATCAGCTTCACCTGATGATTTTATAATTTGAATATATTGAGTGTTTTCTTTCCCACAAGGTTAATTTAGCATCACTAGGTTTTTCTGGGATCAAGAGCTATGAAAAACTCTCAGACAGGACTAAATACAATAGACTAACAACATCGGCATGATTTCCTACCTGTACAAATTTAGCAAAGCCAGAACCAAGGGGGGATCCATTATATAGTGCCATGGAAGCTCCATTAAACAATGAAGCATATACTAACCAAGGACCCATCATCCACCCAAGGTTAGTTGGCCAAGCAACAACATCACCTCCACGGATATCCATGTGGCACCATGCATCTGCTGCAGCTTTAAAAGGAGTTGCATTGGTCCAGGGGATAGCCTTTGGTTCCCCTACACAAGAAATTAAGTCCAGTCAGACCTTCTTTAGTCAATTATGACATCAAATCAATCTTTTCCTAAATTGTGAAGTGAATCATATTATCCTACACAAGAAATTAAGTCCAGTCAGACCTTCAGTCAATTATGCGACCTTGTGCAGTTCTAGATTCAATTTAGTTTCCCAACACTGACATCAAATCAATCTTTTCCTGAATTGTGAAGTGATCATATTATCCAGCCACTATTATTAATTTTACATCTATGTTTACTGAAACTTAGTAACGATGGTTTTCAGAGGGTAACTCCTATTGAATTCAATAATTTGAAAATCCTGATAGAAAAACAAATTTCAAATGACGCCGACTTATTTCTCAAATTAGCTTTTAGCTTACTAGCAGTCAATAACTTCATACATAGCCATACAATCATTACTGCAAACTGTGAACAATCTCTCTCTTTTTTTTTATTTGTTTAGTCCTTTTCTTTTCCGTTTATACATTCTTTCTGAAATGTATATTCATTAAAACCACTAATACAACCCCACAAGATTTCCTCAATTATAAGAATTGCCATTTCTGTTCCCCAAAGAAAGTAAGATATATACTCCATGCTTTGACGAATCAATTAGACCCAGTAATACCCAATTATGCCATCAAATTAACAGACCCATGGTTATGCTAGACATTTTTTCACACCCATCAGTGCAGTTCAGTTTTAGATGGATGGTGATTGACTCTACAACCAGAATTATAATCTAGGAATTGCGAAGTAAATGTGTAATCCACGAAGTATCAAAATTTTGCTTAATAAATGAAAAAAATCAAGAAAGCTTTTGGTATTTATTCTTAAGGATACCTGTGGTACCAGATGAGAAAAGGATGTTTGTAATTGCTTCCACTGGTTGTTCTACAGCTACAAATTCATCTAAACTGCAGGTTGGAACATATGATGAACAGATACAGCACCAGCATAAGAAGCTCCGATATTTAAATTATCATCCAACATGAAGAGATCATTAATCATGAGACTTTTAGATTAACTCTACATTCTTTGAATAAACTTTGATAAACAAGAGGTTATTGAGGTGCACCCATTCAAGATTTTAACATGAACCCATAAACTGGTCCAACAACGAAAATGACAATAGGTACAAGACATTGTTGCTTATTTTATTATTTCTTTTTGTGTATACTAATTTTTATGTGTTCCCCTGTCCCTGTTTCTCAGGAAATAATGGCTGGCAAGTTTGCATGCCTACTGTTGGTAATACTTCTATAATTTCAACATTTGGGATGCATATTCCAATGTTCACTCTAACAGTAAGAAGGACGAGTCAAGAATTGAAACATGAATAAACTCGAAAATAGTTCAAACTAAAGGGATTGTAAAAAAATTCAGTAACTTCTCCATCATCCCAGAAAGTGGATTCATGGACCTATATAAAGACTCCAGTATGGATGCTGAATTCTGCTTTGAATTAAATTTATGAATAGTCATTTGCTTCCATTTTCACTCTTTTCCCCATTCTTTACAGATTGGATAGATATGTTCCTCCTAGTTTCTAAATTCTACTTCCCTCTGATATCTCTTTCTTCTAAATTCTCTTCAATTTCTTTATTTCATAAACTTTTATCATCAAGCTACATTAATGTCATCATCCCTAACGATTATGTCTTAGACTCTTAGTAAGTCAGATGAAATCAATCTTGAGCATCCTATATAAACTATTAAACATGGATGATAGAAGATATCATTACAACAGTAGAATGTTATGCTTCAGAACAAGTTATACATCATCCTTTCCCAATCTTTAAGAATATAAATTGAAGAGTAAATACCTCATATGATCTTGCATATGGATTGACAATGTAGCATTGGTAAAACAGAATATTATTCATACCTGAAATTTCTGGCTCTTTCCAGAAAATCATGCCAAGAAATGTCACCATCACGCAATTCCATGCTCAAGCTACCTCTGGCTGGAATAACAATTGCCATAGGTGCTTGAGCATCCCTGATTCTACTGCAGAACCAAAGCTAAACTATCAGATGTAGTAGCATAAGAAATAAATGGGGATACAGACAGTTCAAGTATATGGCCAGAGAGTAATGAACACTTCACCTGTACAAGGGTATACTCTTATCACCACGAATGATTAGATCCTGACAATAAAAAATTGAAGGAAATAAGATGATTATGCATGGACGTTAACAGAATTAAAAAAATTTTAGACTAAAGCTGAAAAAGGAGAACTTAACTGTTCACCTTTGATGCTAGCTCATTGAAGCAACCAAAATAATGGGGTTGAATCATATAAAAGAGTTAAATGGTACAAAAATTATCATCCAAGATAACTTATAGTCTTATACAAAAAGTATGCAAAAACGAGAAAAGAGTCAATAAATATATGTGGTCACTCGTAATCCCTATATCCAAATTTCTTAGTACTTGTGTGTTTCCTTTGCACAATTTGAATTTTGAATCAAATAGCTATGTAAATGGACCTGTTTCATGTTATCATTATTATAAATTTTTTATATATCTAAATCTCCCAACCATTTTAAGACTGATTGGACCTAGGCATTAAGCTTGACCACACACTTCAGCCAAATAGACTTAGTGAACATCCAAAGTTGGTCTGCACTAGTAGGCAACCTGACCCAAATCTGTATCACTTACACTCATTGCAAGCCATAGGTTTAACATCTTCACGAACATAAAATACAGGTGCTTAATCGAAAGCAGCTCCTCCCATGACAGCTAGTATGAAGCTTGCAGTCAGCAGAGATATGTTTGATGATGCAGTGTTTTGACAAAATATTTTGTAATGTGTATATGAAATGCACCAAATTCAACCCATGAGGTGGAAGCCAACTTTTATTGTTGAATCCAATTTTGGAAGGAATGATGTCAAACCCACATGTATGATATAACAACAGATGCAGGCTTGCACATGTAAGTGAAATAAAATTGCAAAGCACTTCCTCCTCAAAATATACAGTTTCATTACTTCAAAAGATAAATTTCAATGAACAATGAGAACCCAGGAAGAAGATTCTACAAGATTTAGCACAGACAGCATCAAATGACTGAATGGGATCTCAAATATACTGGCCTACCAATGCTTCTGAAAAATCAGACAGCCATAAAACTACCAGTGATCAGGAGAATAATATCCCCCATGTTAGCATCAAGAATTTCACTTCATGCATGTGAAATATGAAGGTGCATAGCTCATATATGACTACACAGATCAGCTTTTACAGGCCCAAAGTCTCAATGAGCAATTCAGGAATATAGTTATTTATATTTTAATAGTGTAAATGTTAAACCATTCAATGGCTCCAGTGTCCAGCAAGAGATTCTTATAACAGCTCACTTTTACATTACCATTCCTCAGTATGAGATAAAAGTATTCAACATAATTCCGGCAATTTCAGTTCCTCTTTTGTAAAAACAAAAGCATACTTTGCAACAGACTTCACTAAAGATAACATCATTACATGGTTGAAAGACCGTTGTCAGGAGCAACATAAAAACGAAATGCAGTCATTATGGCAAGAATACGTTAACTTAGATATGGCGATGGTAAAGTTCTGAATTATGCCAAACAAATGAATGAAGCCACATTTGTTATGTCAGATCCTGATATAATAAGCATAAATAGAGAGCCCGAATTACATCTAATTCATATAAGAACCATGATGGAAATAGAAAGCTAACATAAAAATTCACAAAATAATCCCAAACAGCACTGACTGTTTAGTGTTTACCTCAATAAGCTCAAATATATACATGAATCACTGAAATTTTGAGATGAAACTCTTGTTCCTTCAAAAGGATAAAGGTTATAACCTGAGTAAATATAGCTTTCGCATCTGATATTTTAAGCCTTGTTGATATTTCAACTGCTGCAAAACTATCAGCAATGGACACAACAACATATCCTGCCAGAACAATAGCTAGGTAGATAACCACAGAATTGACACTCATTGGCATATCAATTGCAATTGCAGATCCCCGGTCCAAACCCAGAGTATCAAGCGCGTATGCAACCAACCTACAGCATTTAGAACCAAAGTCATTTTGTATTATATGCTATTCAGAATAGAACTTTGAAACAAACGAAAATTAGAAACACGATGTAGACTTAATCTTCCCATTAAAATTAAAAGATTAGCATTACAACATATGAGGCTGTGCTTCTGCAAGACACATTAAGCAAAGATAGAGTCAAGAAATGAGAGAACTACATTATACTTATATGTTATATGCCTTACCACACTTCAAAACAACAAGATAACATGGGAATTTTCAGTAAATGCTCCTAAGAAGCAATTATGCTTTAATTAAAATAATACTTTTAGGATTTTCAAATCAGATTATATGTGGTGGAACTGATAACAAAAAGGACACTTATGCTTTCCTATGCAAATCACAGCATATAATCAATTATTTATGCCATATCATGATGTCATGCAGATGCCATAAAAGCAAATCACTCAATACATCTTATGAGAGCTTTCAATAACTAGAGTATCCCAAACCACTTTCAAGATATATCTAGAAATACTTATGTTTGTGATAGACAAAATCACTTTCAAGCATCTCATAAGATGAAAGTAACATACCAAACTTCCTTGCGCAATTCCTTAAGTGTCATGCTCTTTACTGGTAAATCATCATCTCCTTCGTCACGCCATCTTATAACAATGTCATCTAAACCTCTTTTACTGTTTATAGTTAGACAATTTTTTGCAGGATTCACAGATGCTCCGGGAAGCCATTGCCCACCCGGGTTTGAGCCTTCCTCATTTGGATTCTCACGTAAAATACATTCTGGAGGTACCGAAAATGATATACTCATTTCATCCAGTACAGTTTTCCAGTAAACCTATCAAGTAAAGAGATAGCAAACTATAATTTTGAGATAAACTGTACTATGAAGAAGCATAAATATGCAAATGCAAAATAAATGTCACCTTAGAGTCATATCAGTATACCTCAGGGTTCGAGACTGAAAATTCCTGAAAGTCCGAAAAACTTGACACGGGATTCTTGTATGTTGAACCTAAAAACTCTTCTCCATGCCGCTCTAATAATCGACCAACATTTGTTAATTTTGCAGCCTCCCTAAAAAGATAAAAATAAATAAAAAAAAAGGAAAACATATCCAACAACAAACTAAAAAAAAAGAGTACGAAATTCTTAATGCTACAAATTACACTCCAAACTACATTTTATCCACTTGCAAGGCACAAACTCCATTATTTGATTTGATGTTCCATCATAATTTTCTCAAGTCTAACTTACAATCATATAAATTCCTTTTTCTTTTTCTTTTTTTGTTTTCTTCATGATTAATTTGTGACACTGAAACAGTTAAAATCCACATAATTCAAGCAAGGAGAACCGCAATCATATTGTATCTAAACCCGAAATCAGGCTTCAACTCGCAACTGCTCCACTAAATTCACTTGACAAAAGCATTCCAAACTCAAAATCATGCGCTAAAACATCACTATTAAACCAAATCGTCCATTCAAACAGAACGTATAAATCGCAATAATTAAACCATACGGGTCGGGTATCCAAGCCGGCGGGTCAGGTCCAAAGTCCTTATAGCAACCATAGTAGAACATCTGATGCAAGGAGAAGGGGAAGTCAGGTTTGAGCAGACGGGTGGAGATATGGTGCCACGTGGCTGGAGTGGCAGCGCCGTGGATGCTGAGGATGTCGGTGAGGTTCTCATGGAGGTGCTCCGCCAACTGCAACGGTAATCCCAGGGCTTGGATATCGGTGAGAGTGATGGAGTGGAGGGGCTTGTAATCGTGAGCAGCCATTTGTTTGTTTATTCAGAGGAGTGAAGAACTGATAATATGATCATATAATAAGATAAAAGTATTTCAAAACTTTGTGCTGACTGGATGGTTGTTGTTTTGTCAATGTTCATCAATTTTGGTAAAATTTCGCGTAAAAATCAATCAAAATATAGAAAGTAGTCTACTCCATTTCAATCAAATCTAATTTTATTCCATTCTAAAAAATAGTTAATTCAATTCCACACAATAAATAAATGTATCTTATATGTATTATTTTTACTATTATTAATATATATATATATATATATATATAATAGTATGGATAGACTCCCCCTTTATTAAAAATAGACAGATTTTAAAATTGTCCAAAAAAAAATACCCTTAAAAAAAAAATAAAAAAAAGGCTCTGATCGGTCTAATAAAAAGAAAGAAAAAAAAAATGAAAAGGAAAAAAAAATTGTTAGAATAGATCATGGTTAAATAAGAATTCATTTGATTTGAAATCTCAACCATCGTAAATAAATTTGAATGAGATACAAATTATTTGAGTTAATTACATTTACTTGAGGTTTGACTAATTACATTTGAAATCAAAGTTTACATTAATTTACACTAACCTCCCCTCACATTAACTTTGATAGTTAGAATAAAAGTTGACTTTTGCCAAATTTATTAAATAACCAAAATACCTCTGTTAATTAATATTATTAATTTTTTTTACTCTTTATTAAAAAAAAATTATAGTGGAATCGGTATTGAATCTCCACCATTCATTAACAATGATGGACGGTGGAGATCCAAAGAACAAAAAAAAAATTTGAAACTTGAATGTCTGGATTCTTTCGAACCCAGACTTTGAACCCTTTGTGGGTTCTATTCAAACCCACAAGGGTTCGAAGGTGTCTTCGAACCCTTCTGGGTTCGAACCGAACCCACAAAGGGTTCGAAGTCTAGGTTCGAACGAACCCAAACATTCAAGCTTCAAATTTTTTTTTTTCTTGCTAGAGATTCAATCTAGATTACACTATTAATTTTTTTTTTTAATAAAAAGTAAAAAAAATTGATAATATTAATTAACAGGGAAATTTTGGTCATTTAATAAATTTGATAAAAATCCACGTTTATTCTAACGGTCAAAGTTAACGTGAAGGGAGGTTAGTGTCAATTAATGTAAACTTTGATTCCGAGTGTAATTAGCGAAATCTTAAAGAGGTTAAGTGTAATTAACTCAAATTATTTTATAAGAGTAAAATTAAATTTTTTTAAAAAATTTTTATTAACTTAACGCAAGTATTATAAAATCAGTTGATTTTTATAATATATTTAACATTCTCTGAATGATAAATGGTTTTAAATGTAAAACTTTTGGATTTACGTTTTAAATGTAAATCTAATGCAACCTGGGTTCATGTTCGAACCCATTTCTGGGTTTGATCTTCAAAAAAAGATTAAAATTTTATTTTTTTTATTTTTTTTTTATTTTTTTGTGATGTGGTGGAAGAGTCTGGACTCTTCCATCTGTTTTTTTTTTTAATTTTTTAAAAAATATTTTTAATATATTATTTTTAAAATTAATTAAAATATGACGTGACATGTTCTTATTGGTTGGATGATTTTTAAATTTTTTTAAAAATAAATTTAAACGTAAAAGACCAATTTGTCCCTGAATCTAGTTGGTCAACCATTACTTTAACGGCGGTCAACAGATTACAGGGTACGCGAATGCAATTATGGTAAAACTGGCATTAAACGTGCAATTATGCTATAAGTCAGGGTACTTGAGTACAATTCGCCCTAAAATTAAACTAATACTCATGTCGATTTAAATGTTATTACACATGAAGTAATTACACAGCACCTACCTAAATTTTTTTTAATTACAGGTGGAAACAACTTTTATTAAATTAACACCAACCTTCCAAATTGTTAGTTATGGTCCGGTAGAGTTAATGCATAAAGGGCAATTTCGTCCATTCACAATTTATTTTGTCCATTCACTTCAATTTCAAAAGGTAATGGTTTATGAGGTGTAATTAATGAAAAATATTTTTTAATTTTTTTTTTTAAAAAAAAGGCTAAGAACAATGATTAAAAAATAGATAATATTTCTGATATTTCCGCCAATATTTTCATACCTTAAGAGTAATTTTTTTAAAAAAAAATCACTTTATTGTGTTATATTTTTGTATTCTTTTGGACTAATTTGATAATTGCCCTTTTAACCTACGATTAATTAAACTGAAAACTAAACGAATGGATGATATAACCATTCAAGCCTTTTCAACCTTAACTATTGTATCAAGAACAAAAAGAAAAACTAAAGGAAAAAGATCAAATTACTGACATTAATCAAATAATTACAAGCTGCAGAAGATCCTATCTAGATCAAGAATGCACATTTTAAGAAATTTTTAAGAGATGAAGCAAAAAGTTTTAATCCGAACCCGGAAGAAATTTCACGGTTGTACCAATACGTTTGGCAGCTGCAGGAATGATTCGAGATGGTGATAGAACCTCCGCGAAAGAGAAGTTATACGAATCTGCTCCTAACCGACTCTGTAACCATCCTCTGCTTCCTGAAAAACCATCAGCTACAACCCAGCAGTTCTTGAAGCCAAGATTTGTTAGTACTCTTGCAACAATTTTTGCTGAATCAGAGTACCTGAGGATCATCAAGTGACATTTACTAATGTAAGCAGTATATACCTGAGGATTATCATCTAGATACAACTACTGATGTATGAGACATTCACCGGAACAAATTTGGTAAATGAACAGATACAAGTTATATGCAAAGAGATGGGTGAGGTGGAAAAACTTACGAGTCCATGATTATAAGGTTGGAGCCCTTGTTGAGTCTCTTGAGATACGAAATCTTCAGAGCTGCTATTTCAGCTTCTACTCGCTTTACATTTCTGACAAGTCCTCTCAACTTGCTAGGTAGTTCTTCCAAACTGAACCAATACAGAAATAACGAACAATGCAGAATGCTCGTGATCTTACAAATTTTACATAAATAGACGTATGTCCACTTTTGTCTCTTAAATTGATAGTTGATTATTGAAGAGATGTAAATGCAGCAAGGCAGCGGATATACTGATTTACTTACGGAATTTGAATCATCCTGTTCTTCGCATTAGAGGGAAGGCGAGGAATACCGGCCTTGTCCTTGTCCTTCTCTGATCGAATGTCGATTATAAAGTGATTTTTCGTGGTAATTAGATCAAGTGATTGAGCGGGAGTAAGATCACCTAGAGGGTAACAAGTAATAGCATGTTAGCCCCACAAAGAAATTTACATAAGAGAGCCATTTTATCTTTACAACTTTACTCTTGTTGTTATAGAATGTGCGAATTTGAAGCCAGGGATCTGTTGTTCAATCCTTATATTTAAAATAGCAAGTGAATGAAACCTTGTCATATGAGAGAAACTTTTCTTTTATCTCTCCATGCCTCTTCTCTTGATAACTTAATATTTTTGTTCAAAAAAGCTGAACTACAAACCTCAAATCCAAACGAATATTCTCAAATGTAAAAAGCTACTGGACAAAATTCGCTCAGATAAAGAAGCGAAATCACCTTGGTAACCACGAAAGCCAAATGAGATTGCAGACCAGATGGGAGGAAGGAGGAGGTATGTAATGAATAAAGCTCCAGCAGTTCCAACTATCACAACTGGATCCGACGATGAGATGGTTTCAACAGTTGATGCAGCAATAGGCTTGGCCACCTTTGTGGTTTCTTGTGCTGCATCTGCAACAGTCTGCTAGAAAATAGATCATTCAATTTATGAATTTAAATTTGGAAATCAGGGCCTTGCTAAATGCTAACATGTGTGTCATAATATTAACAAAAGACCAGGTTACGATAGAAGTAATCGGAGGTGCAAAATATTACTGCTAGTGGATTAATACTTGCATACAGAAGACGAAATTGAAGAATGTTATGGGGAAAGTTCATGGTGTTCGACGTATAATTTGAAAGCAAAACTCTGAAAAAGAATGAAAGAGAGAGCAATTCATTGACAATAAGCAACTGAGAATTAATAGGAAACAAACAATAAGCAACTGACAATAAGCAACTAAGATTGACATGGTAGACACTTAAACTCTAAGGAAAATCATTGACAGTTGATTAGTTTGTGTCCATAATTTTTGTTTCTATGTCCATCGAAGGCTACAAAATTAACAGCTCCAGTTTACTTTCACCAATATGTCAATGTCTACATTAGTATCTTCCTATTTAAACAATATTATCATAACCATCAAACACCATTTGTAACAGAATCTAACAAACCTTTGTTTTTCCAGGAACAGAACAAAAGTGACATACATTAACTGCACCAATTAATAGAACAAAAAGGAAATGGAGTTGACAAAGAGAAAGTCAAACCTTGGCAGCAGTGAGAACTGGTTCTGCGTCAAGGCCAGAGGTTTGAATAGCTTCTTGGGCTTTCTTTGTAGCCTCAGAAATCGCTGGAGAAGCTAATTTCAAAGCTTCTTCTCCAGCTTGCTTGGCAACTGGCAATGCCGCATCAATAGCTGGCTTCAAAGCACCCCCAACAACTTCAAGAATCTTCTGTGCAGAATCAAAGAAACTCGAACCCGCTTCTTGGACTTGATCAATTGTTTTCTCCACCTATCAATTCATTAAAAAGTGACCGATAATGACAAATGGGTATCAATTAAAATGGAAAAAAAAAAGAAAGAAAAGATCTTGGAAGCACCATTACATTAAACAGTAGATGCAGATTACCATGGAAATTCCAAATAGTTACCTCATTGAGGGAGGATACGATCTGGTCTTTGTCAAGAGTGAGAGCTTTGACTTGAGTGGGAGCATTAAAGAGAGCCAAGAAAGAGATGGTGGTTGATGTTGGCAACAACAGAGAGTTTGGTCTCAACTGAGGTTTGGAGGAAGCTCTTTGTGTGGAAGATATGGGAGAAGGAAGAGAGAGTCTAGCAGTGGCTGAACATCTGACTGCCATTCTAATCTCTGAGAGAGAGAGAAGGTGTACGTCTGTCTCTGGTTAATGGGCAATATGATATGAGAAATGTGTGATGAGAATTTCATGGTCTAGAAAGCGGAGCAATTTTTGGCCAACATTATTCATGGGGCCCATCATATCCTACGTGCCATTGCAGTGATTTCACTGGAGCCACCCACTCCAGCATGTACATCTTATAATGTCGACGTTAGAAAGTTGCTACAAATATATTTAATTACATTGACGCAAACATACTGAGCAATGTAGAGTTCGTCCGATTCGAACTGAATTGACAGTTTTAAATTGGGATCGAAAATTTTAGTTCCGGTCTTAATTCAGAATAGGGAGACCGAGTAGATCCCGGTTCTGGTTAGCAGAAAAATAGAACCGGATTCATTGGTTCTATTTTAATTTTAAACAAAAAAATTGAAAAATTTTGAAAAAATTGTAAATTTTATTTTGTTTACAATTTTATTTCAAATTAAGTGCAAGTGCAACCCACTTTTAATTTTTTTTTACATTATTTTTATTTTTAAATTACTTTAAATTACTTTAAAATTAAAAAATAAAAAATAGGAGGCCAGTTCCGATTGGAGGAGGAATCGACGGTTCTAGAAATGGGAGGAGGAACTCGAACCTGCAGTTCCTATCTGGTTCCGGTTCTCCTCCCAAAAGAACCTGCTGCCGGTTCTAGAATTGCAATCATCCCTAACGTTATGTCATATATAACTTTATCCAACACATTAAAATATTTTTCGATTATTGAACTATGACATTGAAACCTCACTTACAATACTGATATCTGCAAATCTTTCCTTTATTCTACGGAGTTTTTAAGCGTACGCACACACACTGCCCAGGCTGCTGTGACAAACTTCATGAAATTTACATCGAGGTACATTTCCTTCTCTATTCATCTCACCATCTTCTATTATGAAGCAACCTTTACCAAAATGAGAAAAAAGTTTGTAACAGCATCAACTAGAAGCATTGCAGACCAAGAGAGCAGCTTTTCTCTTATATTGGAAGTACATGCTTCAATCTATACCAGTTCTCTCCCTGGCGATCTCGAGCCATCATTTCAAATTCATATGGCATGTAGCCCAACTTCAAATTGCGAAGGGTAGTTACTGGCCACAATCCTCTTGGAAGAATATTCAACCGCTTACATTCTACAATCTCTAACTCTCTAAGATTGCACAATGCTCCTTCCTCAATAGTCCACCTCTCCACTGAATATAGGTGAGACAATTTCAACAAATGGAGTTGTGAGAACCCTCCATTAGAGCAAAACATTTCTTTCCCCACATATGATGATTGCTTCAATTTTAAAATTCTCAAATTTGGCAGCTTCTCAAGCTTTTCCATGGGGTCGTCCATCAAGAAAGAGTGTTCCAAGCACAGCTCAGTAAGATTTGGAGGAAAATCTTGCACGTTAAACAACCGCCTTTTGAATCCGTTTAAATGCAGCCTGTACAGATGAAAGTGATTCGACAAGGTAATGCATTTTGGAATGGCAGATGTATTAATGTCACTAGTTCTTCTTGTATGCATTTTCAAGCATTGGAGATCCTTCAAGTTAATAATCCACAGGCCTAAAGCTTCTTCATGCTGAATCAAGCGGCCGTGTAATTCTAACTCTTTTAGGTTGGACAACTTCTTCAGCCCTTCCTCGATGCAACTAGACTCACCAACATGTATTCCCAGCAGTGTTTGGAGATTTTCTAGGGACACCTTTCCTGTTGGGTTCACCACCATTTCTCTAAGTTTGTTGAAATAAAGATGTCTCAGTTGTTTCATCTTCCAAATCGCAACTGGGATCGGATCTATCAAAGTGGTTCTTAAATCTAGAGTTTGCAAGCTGCAAAGATTGCTTATTGAAGAAGGAAGCTTCTTCAACCAAGTTTTTCTCAAGTCCAAGTACCTTAAATGAATGAGATTTCCTAAAGAAGAATCAACAAGAGCTAAGTGTACCCCCTCCAAATCAAGAACTTGCAAGAGTTTAAATTTCTTCAATTTTAGACGAATAGGTTCACCGAAGTCAAAGAACAACAAAGAACGGACCCTTGAAGTGTTTCTTGCTGTAGGAGGTATCCCAGAATGTAGAGAAAGTCTCCGAGCCTTTCGAAGGAAACGGGCATTGACATCTCCATGAAAAGTATCAAGAAATTGGTCTTCCTTGGCTTTTGATATGGAGAGTTCCCACAGAAGATCATGTACTCGAATTGTCTTAATCCTTCCATTAGATTACCTGGTTGCAGCTTGAATCATGCTCCTTCCTATCAGCTCTTCCAAATAATCCTCAGCAACATCCTCCATAGATTCTCTACCTCTTGGTTGCACAAACCTTTCAGCAACCCACAACAAGATCAACCTTCTAGCAGAAATCTCATAATCCTCAGGAAAGAGACCAACATAAAGAAAACACGACTTCAAGTAGTAGGGCAACTCTTGATAACTTAAATTTAAGATGTCTACACATTTTGCCGGATCTTGTGTAAGCTGCCATTGAACACTTTGCAAAACCTTGAGCCATTCACTATAAGTTGCTTGTTTTCTTGATAAGAGACCTCCCAACACAACAATAGCAAGAGGTAAACCCCCACATTTTCTCACAATCTGTTTGCCAAGTTCTTCGGTCCACGGAGGTAGCCTTACTGTGGGATTCCGCTCTGGGAATGCCTTCCTGGACAACAATTCCCAACTATCCTCCTCATTAAGTAGACAGTTCATACGGTTGACTTCTTGGATCAGCATACAGAGCAACCTCTTTGAAGCGAGTCGTGAAAATTATTCTGCTTCCATTATTTGCATCTGGAAAAGCTGCTTTCAAATCATCCCAAACTTCTTTCTTCCATATATCATCCAAAACTACGATGTACCTCTTCCCTTCCAAAAATTTCGACAACCCTTCTTCCATATCCTCCCTATGCATCTTCTCCAACTCCACCTTTCCAAGCCCCATGATTTTTCTGCACAAATCCTGCAAAACCTCCCCTGCTCTATATTCCTGTGAGACATAAACCCAAGCACAACAACTAAAATGCCTCTTGACATCACTATGATAAATTTTCCTAGCAATAGTGGTCTTACCTAAACCTGCCATCCCAATAATTGAAATCACTGTACGATTCAATCCTCCATTAATCACTCGATCTCCCAAAACTCTAAAGTCTTCTACCAAACCCACAACTTCCTCCTCACAAGCATAAGGATAAGATCTTCTCTTCTCTCTGAGACAATTGATCAAACCACTTGTCCCATCTCTTCCTTGACCAATATTTTCAATACCATAAGTCAACCTACTGCTATTTATATAATGAATTCTCATCTTGATCCTGCTTATCTTCATGTTAACCTTATTACGAGCCATCAATTCATTGAAGAAACCAAAAGAGTACCTTTTGAAGAGCCTGACCAAACCCTTCTTCTCTCCTTTTTGAGCCATTTTGAAGATGTAAGTGTCGATAACATCTTCTGTATCATAAGCAGCACCTCTTATGTCTGCAACCCAATTTCTCACTCTTTCATCACTATCCTTCTCTGCATCTGCACATCTAAGGAAGCACTGCATCCGCCTGAATTCACCTTCAAGCCACTCAACTTGGTCTCGTACTCTTGACAAGCAAATGGCTTCCTCCACAAGTTGGCCAGCAATTTTTTCAATCATCAAGGAAACTATGTACTCAGCCATGATCACCTTCTTAATGACCTTAGTTAGCTTACTTACAGATAACAAATCATAGTTCATATATCATTTCTGGGAATCACTGTACTCTCCTAGGCTTCTTCTTTGACCAAAATTTTGATCAGTAAACAATTACACAAATATTTTAGTTTATTAACAATTATATTCAAACAATTCTCTCCATTTCACACTTAATAGATGGAGGGAGCCAATCAGGGCGGCCCTGGCCGGGGTACATTGGCGATGGCCCAGGGCCAAACTCAGGAAGGGTCCAATATTTCATAATTTTATTATATATATATAAAACTAAAAGCAAGTGTTTTATAGAACCCATATTAATTCTTTACAATAATAGTTCATATATCTCGTGGTAGAGTATCAGTTTTGTAACTTGGACTTTCCAGTTTGATCCTGCATGGGACAACTTTAATAGAATTTTTTTAATAAAAATTAGTCAGAGCCAGCCTAGAGATGTGAATCGATCCTGCATTAAAAATACACTAACTCCTGTAAACTTAAATTTTTTATTACTTTTTTTTTTTTTGAAACTTTAAATTTTTTATTTTTGTTTCAATTAAATTTTTAGAGGTGTTTTTGTCTTTACAAAATCAAAATCAATTAAATTAGCATCACTTAAGAAGAGGTTTGTGAAATAAAATGGAAACGGCATGTGAATATTGATAATTTTTGTGAATGTTAGTATAATTTTCATTTTCTATGTGTGCGTCAACCTATGACGAGGTGAGATGGATACAAGGATATATGTCTAACACAACACACCCACATCATTTAGTTGGTTTTCACCCTAATAAAGTTGAACAGAAGATTATTTTTAACCGCATCTAATTGTTTTATTAGTCATAACTAACTAATAACTAAAAAATCATCTATAGTCATACATATATAAAAACCAAAAGAAAACACTTTACTCGTAGCTAGTGAGAGAAATAAAAATTTAGAGAGAGATAGTCTCAATATGTTTGAAAGTAAAAGGGTCACAAAACCCTTTTCCCATCCGTGAAAGAAGAAAAAAGAAATGAAAAAAAATAAATTATGTTACTCGTAATTTATGGTGGTCAACCAACATAAATTACATTATTCATGTTGGACGGTCTAACATGAATTACGAAATCTAACATGAATTATCGAACTCATATTGGACGGTTCAATATGAATTACATGATTCATGTTGGACGGTCCAACATGAATTACGAGTTCCAGACGATATTTTTCCAAACCGTTTTGATTTTTATAAATTTATTACATCATTTCGTATTCATAATTAAGACCCATAAATTTATTGATTAAAAAAAATATAAATTACAAAGCTTTAACAATATTTACATACTTTAAAATAATTATTCAACTTTATTCTATCTCCCCCGAAAATCAACTTCAACAACAACACTAACCTTATATATAACTTCACCAATTAATCAATACTGTTGAATGCTGAAAAGATACGCAAGTGAAAATTTGATTTTCGTATAGTAAAAATTGAAGAGAGAAAGAAAAAGAAAAATATATATTTTGCACCAACACCATAAAATAGAAAAAGAAAGAAAAATCATTGTTACATAGTTTGGGGTTGTTTTTAATTTTATTTATTTAGTGGGTGCTGTGTATTATTATTTTTAACCTCATACATTGTTGACTATGTGTTGCAAAAAAATAAAAATATGACCACCAATAGTTAAAATATTAGAGGTGGTCAATTTTGACTGCCGGTGGATATCTATTTTTGACAAGTTTATCTATTGATAATGAATGGTGTTGGACAGGGGCGGACCATAAGGGAGGCGGGACCCCAACCCCTCTAAAAAAAAATTTAATATATAAAAGCCCTCGGTCTCCCAATTTTCCTCTTCTCGATTCTGCCCTTGGTGTTGAATATACATTAAAAGGGATTTCTGATAGTAGGATGAAACAAAATCCAACAAGAAAAGCCAAGTGATGCTTTTGATGAATTCAGTGAGCAAATCAACTTCCAATAAAAACAAAAAGCTTGTCGTCATGAAGAATCCTGAGGGTTTTTGCAGTAGAAGAATGTAGTAAATGTTCTCAAAAGCCTAAAAAAGACACCCATTACTTGACAAAATTCAAAAACATTAGTTTAATTAATTTTCAGAGGATGAGGATAATTAATTACAAGGAAAGGTGGTACCTCTGTTTGTTTTTGCCCCTTCTGAGCTGTGAATTTTGTTTTTAAGCTATTGGATTTATTCTTACAGGGTATTATTAATTTTTAAATATTGTTTTTATTCACATTACACGTCAGCTCATTGCACTGCTTATTTTGGAGCTTTCTAGGTCAAATTTTGTTTAAATCTTACACAATACAAGAATACATCTACCCTGTACTTTTACGGGGTAATAATAAGAATAATATATAACATACTACCTTGGTGTTGAACTTTGGTGGCTTGAAGTAGTTTAACGCTCCTCTAACAATTAAAACACCAGATCTTTAGTCTCAATTAAACATCTTCAAATTACTAATTTTACTATATATTATAATTTATGATTACATATTTTTTTAAGTTTCGAGCTACGTTTAAAGTTTTTTAGAATTCTTTCTTTGAATTTATAAATTTTGTCAAATATCCCCTTTACATAATTTTATCAAAATATTAATATGTATCAAATTTTAGAATCATCTGAATTTATACGGATTTTCTTTATCTAATATTAATGTCCTCGTAGCACATCAAAGTTGATAAGAATACAATAATTTGTATTTATTTATATTTTAATTAATTTGAGAAACAATATTAAACCCCAAATGAGACAGTTAATCAACACATCATTCTCATATCAATTCACCATTATTATTCATATCAATTAAACCAACTTTTCTCCCTCTCCCTCTCTCATGGACACCATAGAGAGCTCATCGAAAAACCAAACTCAAACCCAAAACCCTAGCAAAAATCACACCTCAAAACCTCTTGAGAAGAAGAAGAATTTGCATGAAAATGGAGAGAGCAAACTAAGAAGCATGAGGTTGAGCAATACAATTAGAAACAACAATGGAAGAAAATTCTTGGGGGTGAGACAAAGGCCATCTGGAAGATGGGTTGCTGAAATCAAGGACTCTTCACAGAAGCTGAGGCTATGGCTAGGGACTTTCGACAGAGCAGAAGAGGCTGCCATGGCTTACGACAGCGCCGCGAGGCTTTTGAGAGGAAGAAATGCAAAAACAAACTTTTCAAATGATGAGAATATGAACAAACGTGAAGATTATTTGACGGAGAGTATTAATCCAAGGCTCTATAAACTTGTTGGTCATGCAGTCATGAAGAATCATGAAATTCCATGGTTGATGAATCAAAATGTAGCAGGTAAGAATGATGATGATTGTTCAATGACATTTGATACAGTACTTGTTGAAGAAACAATATTTTGTTCTTCAAGTTATAGTAATTCAGATCATCAAAGGAATATTGTCGTTGGAAGCTGCTGCTTCTCTAAGGTTTATTCTTCTGTTAGAGTTGCTCCTTCTTTTAGTGCTTCCACTTCATGTCCAGGAAGAGATCATCAGAAAGGAGATTGTATATAATATATAGTAAAGAAAATCCATCAATCAAATTCATGGCTTTGACACACTTTGCATTTCTATTTTCTACTTCCTGTTTCTACATGTAGTTTAAATTAATGATACGGTTAGTTTATGATACGCAAAATACGATTATTTTTACAATTTAACCTATTTCACGTTAGTATAGAACAATATATTTTCTGTAATTTCATTTTATTATGTAAATCAAAACCCATCAAGAAAATGATTTTACAAAGTACAAAATGCAATAAAAATAAGATATTTCCACACTTTAAACAAATGATTTCAAAGATTTGCCTCTTTATTCTCCAAATTTTAAAAATCCCTAAGCTTGAGAAACTTTACAAATCTTTAATAGTTTTCAATTAATCAACATTAATTTGAAATCTCATTATATTTGAGTCACGTTATGTTGTGAAATGATGAAATATTCTAGATACAAAGGTTATAGAAATCCACACACCATTTAAAAGAGAGAAAAGAGAGAAGATGAATGTCGGAAACGTTAGTTTTTTTTTTTTTTTTTTTTGCAATTATTTGACTAAGGGTTAATAAAAAATTGTATATTTGGTTACTACCAATTAAAGTATTATTTATGGTTAAATTATGTGGTTATATTTAACAATTTGCTTAAGATTTTTTTATTAACAGCAAGATGTTTTCACCAAATTTCAAAATTCCAAAATTGTTCTAACCTCTAAACAAATTAATCATTCTGTCTTGTTACTATTACTATTAATCAGGGTATTTTTTTGCCCATAGTTTATTTTCTGCTCATCTTTATAATCAACTTTATTTTATTTTATTTTTTTAAATGTATAAGCAATTTAAATTGGTTATATGGTTGTTTAAGGCCTAGTTAAACAATCACACAATAAATATATATATATATATATATAATAATGATAATAATAATATACGGTTAATTCTAATTCATATGGCACGCTATTTGAGTAAGAATTTAAATAATTTAACATTACTCTCTTACAATATAAATTGTTATAATAATTTAAAATTTTAACTTAAATTTTTTATTTTAATATTCATATATTCAATTGCTCGAGGTGTGAAGTGGGAGGACATTTAATGGTGGAAAGAGAAAATGAATTAAAAATAGATTTCCTCCCTTAGATTAAGACTTAAAGAGTAATAGTAATATATTGAAATTAACATTTTTTAAACCAAAATTTTATTTTATTTTGTTGTTGAAACTACTTGAAAATTCTTTTGTAAAATTTAAAATTTATCCACAAAATATATATATCAATAATATTATTACATGATTTTTCAAAAAATATTTAAAATCTTTTTTCATAAGGGAGATTTGCCAAAAACTCTCTTGAGGTTTGACCTTTTTTAAAAAAATAATTCTCTAATGTTAAATTTAAATAAACTTTCTTGAAGTTTTTTAACTAAATTTTAAAATCAATGTGCCTTGTTATACAATAAGAATGGTTTTACCAAAATTTATTTTATTTTTTTTTAAAAAAAAACAATCAAATGCAAATCTCCCTTTTTATAATCCTCGAAACCAAAGTGTGTTTCAACAAACATTGTAAAATTAAACTGAAAATACAATTTAATCATTCTAAAACATTTCATGATACCAAAAAAAAATGTTTCTTAATTACTCTAGATCATCTACCACAATCATTAATCACAGATATTTGTGAAGCTTTACTCCTTATCAGAATCATCATTAATCGAGTCATTTTCATTGAATTATTTGCCACCACCAGAGTCTATATCGCATCATTATTATTTACATTATCAACCAAAATTATTGGACAATAAATTACACCAGCTGAATGTGACACCATAATGATAATGGATCGCCCAATAATTCACTCCCAGATAAGCCCAAGTAGTGATAACTACGAGCATTTCACTGTTACATCTTTTTTAGTCCACATATCCATTACTAATGGATATGCCGACACAACCAAGAGATTAAAGCTTCTTTAAATCACCCAAATTTAAAACATAAATATATAAATATAATTATAAATAGACTCCTCTCATGTTTAGAAATACGATTTTTATATAGAAATAGATATCAATAATATCCCCATTGTATTAGAATTCAAGAGTTCACAAAATTTTTTAAAAAAATAAAGAAGAGAAATTAAGAAAAAATGAATCTTGTAATTACCCAAGTTCTGCTATTGTAGCTGAACACTTCATCTAAAAATGATCAAATATCTAATTAAATTATTAAAAAACTCTTCCAACAATATCAAAAGTAGTCAATTAAATGACTAATGACAAGAGTACAAACCAAAAGACAAAACCCAAAAAAGCAATTAAAATATTCAATATAATGACAAAAAAGAATACAAAGTACGGATGAGGCATGGAATTTTAAAAGGCAGCTAAAAACAACAGAATATTCACAGCTTTTGCTGATGTCTCCTAGGATTTTTCCCTCTTCTTTTGGAGTAAAATAGTTTGAAGAATTTTGTTACAAGGAACTCGATACCAGATTCCATAACCCCATATCAATTCACATACTGTATTTTCTTTGTTTCACTGACTCTGATTAAGCAATTACGATAGATTGTCTCCCACTTGGAAACTAGCTACTACCACAGAGAAACAAAAGTACCTCACTTTTGACTACCTGACTCAGGCCAATGACTACATAATTTGCACCGAATAAATTCACATGCCCTACCGTGTGAACTTCCCCACCACAACAATCACATTATCACCACCAATTTTTCTGCTTTCAACTTCCTATAAATATCAATCACTCCTTTTAGTGACGCGACCCGTCCTATATATACCCAAGGGTATCTAAGTTTGATTGCAAAATCTGTATAGCTTAAACCAATATCTACGTATGCAATGTTTCAACATAAAAGTATATGAAATGGTCACTACAACCTTTTTGTGGCTCTAAAATGTCATTTTCAACCACCCTTCAAGTCTCTGGTACATGGATGGAACCTAAAGAGAGAAGCCATTAGCTGATTAGCAATATGCTAACCAACCAAGCTGCTTTGATGTCTCCATCAATCTGTCAAAGTGGTTAATGAATAATGACTCAATACACTAGAGAAACCAGACAGCTATTCATTTAAACAATAGTAGGTAAGGTACCAGTTGAACTCATCTTTACCAAATATGAGCTAAGATGGCAACTCTACCCAGAAAATCTTCCTAAAAAATTAGTTACAAACAACAAGGTCAATTGCTCTAAAAATAAAAAAACAAAAAAGGTCAATTTAGAATGGTAATTTTTTATTTTTTTTTTGATATACCATGGTGACGACTTGAACCTGGAACATTACCAAACTGAATGAGTGCTTTTGCCACCGGGCCACATCGGGCGGTCGTATTTGGAATGGTAATTCAAATGGCCATAATATCCAAAACACTGACTTATAACAAAAACAAAGTTCAACTATCTCCACTATTTCTTCTCAAGCTTCTAGGATCACAATTTTGACTTTTATTTTACAGAAAAAAAATAAAATGAAATACATAAGCAGGCAGAACATTGATTGGTAAAATTCAATGACATATTTGCACTCCCATCATCTACATCTTAATCAGTGGTCGACAGAAAAATAACACACATATAAGGTCATTAATTAAGTAAAAATGGTTGCATTTCACACACAAACAGAGGGAGAGACGATAATTGATTCATGTCACTTTTGGCTCCAGATTTAATCAAATCCCTCAACAAAACGATATCATACTACAGCTCTATAATCAAGATACACAAAGTTTCAAAATTGGTAGAGAAATTACAATTTAAATTAATTAAAAAAAAAAAGGAATCTACTATGTATATAAAGATGGATCCAACTGGAAATAATAACGAGTGCAGTAACCTTCCCTGCAAATTCTGCAACAACAACTACAATTACCACATCAAGTAACTTGAAACAGAAAAAACAATAACAATAAAGAAAAATTAAATTATTAATTAACCTCTATTAAGCCCGATAAATATAATCATGTAATTATCAATTTTCTTTTCTTTTTTCGTTTTCGATAGTTCATCAGCAAACAAACAAGGCATAAAACGACAACAGTAATCACGAAATATCACTGAAATTAAAACGCGAACACAGTGAAGATTGAACACACGGAGAGAAGAGGAAGAAGAAGAGTGAGCGCTGGATGCAGAGGTTTATCGATCGATTCATGTATTTGTATCATTTTCACAACAAAATTTCCCAGGAAGAGATCGATGAACCGCTGCCTCCAGTGACTTCACCCTCTCCATTTTGTTTTTTCAATTTTCAACAATACAACACAAACCAAAAACCGAAAACCGAAAACATGTATATTTTTTTACTTGCAACAAAAAAATTGGAAAAATCCAGATCCAAACAGCACAGATCAGTACAAACAATGCCGAATAACACAGATCTGAAGTCCTAATCGCTAAAAACGAACACATATATACACACAAACACATACATGCATAATGAAGAGTAAGTGTAGATACGTTATAGAGAGAGATTTGATGGAGAGTTTTTTGGTAGAGAGAGAAGAACAGTTTTGAAAATTGAACAAGGAATCTGAGGAATCATAATCGCCATTGCCGTACGTCGTGACTCTCTCTCTCTCTCTCTCTCTCAGTGAGAGGCTGAGAGCTGATGGGGAAGAGAGAGACACACACAGACACAGCGCTTTTTTGTTTTCGGGTGGGGACTGGGAGGGAGTCAGTGAGTGGAGACTTTTTAATGTTATTTACGATGGATAATCACGTGTTTTCTGCGTTTACACTTTTATCCCTGACCAACTTTTTTTTTTTTAATATTATATTTTGGTCAATTATCGATGTGATCCCTAACATTTAAGGGATCATCAAAATAATTTAACTCAGTTTTATTTATTAGTATCCTTAGACGCTAATTTTATAAAAATGTATTATTCTGATCCTTCTGACTAATTTTCTAACGGTCACAGCTCACACAATTGGTAAAAAGACTGATTTATTCTTTACTTTATTTAAATTAGTTAAAACTATAATTTTAATATTAAATTTTTAAATAGATTATTAATAATTAGAAGAGTAATATAATTATTTTATATTAATTTTTTAAAAAAATTTAAAAACTTAAAAAAAATTAATAGATCTCCACCGTCCATCAAGATTGAAGCTGAAAATTATATTGAATTTTTTTTAAAAATCAAAACTGAAAATCAAAAAAAAAAAATTTGTTCAGTAAAAACAAAATAAAAACTAAAACACAAAATAAAAATTGAAACTCAAAATGATAGAGAAAAAAAAACGAAATTTGAAGCTAGTTTCTGGGTTCTTTCTTCAACAAACCCAGCAATTAGGTTCTTTTTTTTTTTTTGGGTCTCTATCATTGGATGGTGATCTCCATCGCTGGAATTCGAGTTTCTCAATTTTATTTTTTTTGTTATTATTGTTCTTGGTGGAGATCCAATTGCAGCAAAAAAAAATTTAAAAAAAATTTTGATTTTTAATTTTTTTTTTAATTTAGTTTATTTTAAATTTTTAAGTAGGGGTGGATCTATCATTTCATCAAAAAATTTATTATTGACTCATTGATAGGTTTAAAGATAAAAATATATATGGAACCATTAAGTTTGATTAACGGTTGACTCACAGAATGACCAAATTAATGATTTTTTAAAAGTTAAGATTTAATAATACCAACAAACAAAACGATATTAAAAATTTATTTTTTAAAAAAAATTAAAGATTAAATTAATAATTATCCTTATATTTTTTGTGCGGTTGAGGGTGGCCTATGCACCTAGAAATATCAAACAAGCCGGTCGGGCTGACCCGCATTTTTAGGGTTCAACCGGCGATGTGTCGGTCAGCCCATTAACGATGTGTCCATGTCTAAAGCCGAACCCAGAAAACCCAGAACTTTGAGTTTGAATTGAATCCATCAAAGAGAATAGATTTTTTTTTTTTTTTTTTTTTTTTTTAACAGCCTTAATTAGCATCCCTGATATATGTTATTTTGCAACTTTAACAATTATGATGACGATGATGAATATATACTTTTCCAGATATACTTTCTTCTAACGCATCTTTATATATATAATCTAAAAAGATAAAGAAGAAAAACATATCAAATGAACAAGCACATGGGACTCGCTTTAAGCAAAGGAATCTCTGGTTTTTATACGCAGATTTATCAAAGGTCTCTACTTTCTGATATGGCCGGCCATGCAAAAAACAATTTCTCATCCAGTAAATATAACATGAAAATTAAAGGAAACTCATCACTTTAACCCTTTCCATGTTGTCTTCCACTCATACATATATATATATATATATACACACACTTTCATGGTCGGCTACTCCCCAGTCCCCACTCCTTTCTGTCTCTCAATAAGCTATTGAAGTTACGAGACTAGCTATATAGTTATTTTGATTGTATGGATCATGTGTAAAAATTATTCACGTGTAACTAACGCGGACAGTCTTGCTCCCTAAGATTTCCTTTACTATATATACAGTACTAGAGTCTTATCTACTTGTCAATATATACATTTATTTGATCATATTAACGTTGAATTTGCTTTCCCCACAAAGATACATACATGGCGTCGACATCATTACTCCCCAACCAGCAACAGCCAGTGGAAGGGGAAGTAGAACCAAACTCTCAAGGTGTACCGACCGCGGGTTCTTCATCATCGGGGTCTATTGGTCCTTTCTTCGCGGTCATCTCTGTTCTGACGGTTCTCGCTATCCTTTCGTGCGTGCTGGGCAGATATTGCCGCCGCGGAGGAGTCGGAGTAGTAGCTGAGACACCATTGGATAGCATCAAGGGTGGTGGCTGTTTGGGGTGGGTGAAGCGGAGGTGGCGCCGCTGCATGGCAGGCGAAGTTGAGGCAGGAGCGAAGGTGATGGCTTTTGGTGATTATAAAAACCATGTTAAAGTTAAAGATATTGGTCATGATGTTCAAGATCCCCCTCAGCCTTGAAGCCTATATATATATATATCATTTATATGTTTAATTATAAGTTGAATTAGTTCAATTTCAATTTAGTTTATATATATATATATAATGATGATGCTGTTTTATTATTTAATCACTGCATGTCAAACATTGTACCATTAAAATCAATACGTTAACTCTCAATGTGAGAAGGGTGTTTTGATCTTTTTATTTATCAAACAAAATTGATAATAAACCCTTAAAAAAATAACGTCCTAAAATTATCCACAGCAATATAGCAATGAAGAAGCTTCAAATTAGTATCTCTGGATAATGTATTTTAGACTAAACAACAAACCCCGATGATATGCTCATACGTATACGTATACTATATATATATATATAGGACGAATTAAAATTAAGTACCCTAACATTTGATCATATTACAATGAAATTATGAATTTAGTCTTAATTATATGCTAGTACCCTATTGTTAATTACTTAAAAATAACGGTTTGACCATAAATTATGTGTGAAATAACAAAACTACTTCTAGTTAAAAAAATTAAATTAAATAAAAAATTAGTTTTTTTTTTTAAAACGGATCTCCACCATCCATCGAGATGGACAGTAAAGATTTTTTAATTTTATTTTTTTAAAATATAAAATGACCATATTACCCTTTTTACTATTGGTTGACTTCCAGTTAGTTAAGGGTACTAACATGTAATTAAGGTTAAACTCACGATTTCGTAATAATATGACTATATGTAATGTTAATTCGTTGCAATTCCCACATATATAAATATATAGGGAGAACTTCAATTTAATCCCTACTTGTTTGTGAAACCTTACTTTTTTATTCACGTTTCACTTTTTAGTTCCTTAGTCCCTAAAGTTTGGAAATAGATCAAATTGGTCCTTTGACCAACTATTTAACGGTCAACTATCACTATTTGACATTTTTACCCTTGAAGAATTAATATAATTACAATTTAATCTTTCAATTAAAATATAATAAAAATAAATAAATAGAAAAATAAATAAAATAATATTAAATTAAATTATAAAAACTTAAAAATATAAAACTTATTAAAAAATAATCAAACTAAATTATGTTATTAGAAAAAATTAATATTTAAAAAATAAAGAATAAAAAAGGTTAAAAATTGCTAAAAATAAAATAAAATAAATAAAATTGAGAATTAAATTTTATTCTTTAAATTTTTAAATGTTAATTTTTCAATAAAATAAAATAATTTTAATTTTTTTAATTCCATTTTTTTAATTTTTTTTATTTTATAAATGTTAATTTTTTCTAATAAAATAACTTAATTTAAATAATTTTTTAATAAGTTTTATATTTTTAAGTTTTTATAATTTAGTTTAATATTATTTTATTAATTTTTTCTATTTAATTATTTTAATTAGAATGTAAAATTATAATTTTATTAATTAAATTCTTTAAGGGTAAAATTATTTTTTAAAAAAAATTTTGATGGTCAACTATCAAATAGTTAGCCAAATGAATAATTTGATCTATTTTTTAAATATTAGGGACCAAGAGAACTAAAAAGTGAAACGTAAGTAAAAAAAGTAAGGTTTCATAAATAATTATGGACTAAATTGAAGTTCTCCAATATATATATATTTATATATTCATAGAGATAGATAGATATTCAACTCAAAACTATTTTAATGGCAGAAGTCAGCTTATCTGAAACTCCATAAAAAAAACATTGTACGGATATATGTATTTAAATAGTTAAAGAGAGATAAATATATTACACCGACGACGAGCTTTTTCTATTTTTAAGCTCTCCATCAAACCAAAATAACTCAAACCTCTCATTATCACATTCTTTTAACAATTAACATTTTTCAGCGCCATTGTTGTTGTTGTTGGTTTTTTTTTTTTTTTTTTTCATCGTCGTCTCGTCGTCGTCTCCATTGTCAATTATCGTGTAATTTAATTACGAAAGATGGTTACGTCGTTACCGGTCGAACAGCTCAAGCAATTAAAAGACATTTTCGCGAGATTCGACATGGACTCCGATGGCAGCCTCACAATTCTAGAGCTGGCGGCGCTGCTGCGGTCGCTGGGCCTCAAGCCCTCGGGCGACCAGATTCATGTCCTGTTAGCGAACATGGACTCGAACGGAAATGGGTCCGTCGAGTTCGACGAGTTGGTGAAAGCTATGTTGCCGGACATTAACGAGACGACGTTGATAAACCAGGAGCAGCTCCTCGAGGTTTTTCGCGCGTTCGACCGCGACGGTAACGGCTTCATAACAGCGGCCGAGCTGGCCGGGTCGATGGCCAAAATGGGTCAGCCGTTAACGTACAGAGAGCTGACGGAGATGATCAAAGAGGCCGATACGGATGGCGACGGCGTCATTAGCTTCGATGAGTTCGCAGCTGCAATGGCCAAAACGACCTCCGATTTATTCGGTTTCGAGTTGTCCTGATCACAGAATTTTCTGGGTATCTTCATTCTTTTTTCTTCTCATCGACATTATCATCTTTGGCTGACTAATTTTTTTATTTTATTTTATTTTATTAGATTTGTTAGATTTTAAAACGTAGAATAGTGTATTAAATTGGTTGCCTGTAATTGGATAACAATGATTGAAGAAGAAGAGTACCTTTTTTTTATGAGTAAAAAAAAAACAGAGCTCTTTTGAAGGAGATGTTTTTCTGTTCAATCGTGAATTTTTGAAGCAGACGATGGTGTATTGTAGCTTTTTAAACTATTCATCATCAGGGTAGAAAAGTAATTTTGGTGTATATATTTGATTGATCTGGATCTCTTTTGCTCTTGCATATGGTGTTGGTGTTTTCATTTTCATTTTGAATAACAATTTGAACAAATGACACAACTTAAAGTTTATTGAATTATACGCATAATTAAAATTTATAAAAATTCATACTGAATTTTCTCAGTATTAAGTTTAACTGTTAAAAAATATAATTGATCGTTAAAGAAAAAGAAAAAGTAGAAAAATAAATGAGAGATCTATGGTAAATCCACCATGAATCGCGAAGTAAGGGATGATCAAGTCACTTTTTAACGATAAAACTTATAACTTTTAATAAACTTTGACTCCGATTGTAATTCAATAAATCTCGAATAAAGGGTGGACCCATATGGAAGGCAGGCCGGGTTGTTGCCTGGTTAAAAAAAATTTTCTTTTTTATTTTCGTCCATCCTAACAAACATTCCTAGTAATTAACATGCCTGAAAGACTCATGCCCCTCTACTAATTATATACATTTCGGCCAATAGCTTGTCTTGGCAAAAATTTTACAAATAGTTTTGATAGAATTTACAAAGAAGCAGTATATATATGTATATATATATATATATGCTCATCACTCATCCTCGAGCTTCCCTCTCGAGCTTCTAAAGCTGGCTTCTAAACGAGCAGTGTAACCTACAGTTGTGGCTCTCAATGATCTCTGTCGTACCATATGACAGTACTCGGGGTCATTTGTTTGCCCATCGAATCTAATCCATTGTATCATTTGATGATACAGAGGGAAAAAACGTAGCTGAATGGTCGAGTAAGTGAAATATGGGAGGAGAGCCGAGACTGAAACGAGGAGCGTAATGAGCCAAAAAGAGGGTGCCGGTGCACAAGCTTCAATGAAGACTTTATAAGCAGTTGTTGATATGTCGGGATCCATGGCTCCATACGCCAAGAGGAACATATACCATAGTAAAATGCCACCCCAGATGAAGAGATGTTGTATGTATGTGAAGTAACTGATGGATAGTGCCATTTGGCAGTTCACCACCCAGACGACACACGTGTACATGGTGGCACCTAGGATTTCCAAGCCAACAACTTCCCCACCTCCACGGAAGGCTTGTTGTTCCATTGTGCGGATACAGAAGAAGAAGATGATGGTAGCAGTTGCCACTCCATTGAATGCCCAGCCAACTATCCGATACCAGCTAAAGAGGACGTTTTGTATACCTTCTTG
This sequence comes from Xanthoceras sorbifolium, assembly GCA_003430845.1. Classification (NCBI taxonomy): domain Eukaryota; kingdom Viridiplantae; phylum Streptophyta; class Magnoliopsida; order Sapindales; family Sapindaceae; genus Xanthoceras; species Xanthoceras sorbifolium. The sequence goes on along the minus strand of CM010610.1, from coordinate 28,118,093 downwards.
GTACAATAGAGGGAACTGCAGATAATGAAAAGCAAATTTATTACATTCAATAAATTTTAAGGAAAGGAAAATTTGACAATATTTTTCGAGGTTTTTACTGATTAGTCTCGATTGAAGCTAGCTATCACAAACGTTTTATCAATAGGGTTAGCAAAGAAAGATTATAGGACTTACCTTGAGACAAAAACGGGAAGCTACATCCTGGTCGAAAACTCCCAGGGCAATTACAGGAAGAGATGTAAAGAAGACATTATAAAGTGCTAGAAACCAATCGTTGTATACAGTTTGGCCTGAGAACGATGCATACACCTCGAAGAAGAAGATAGTGAAGCCAAATGCAATGTTCTTGTAAAAGAAATAGCATATCTGCCAAACAACAAAAGAAATATGTCAATAATTCAATTTAAATATTTTGGCTTCATTTTGAGTCATAGTTTGTAAGTATCACAAAGCATTATCAGTTGTTTCATTCTGTACATTTACTTTCGATCGCCCACTGTGAACTGAAACGGGAAAAATAGGATATATGGTTTAAACCACCTTGGCAAAATAAGTCCAATGAATATTACTGTATTAGCACATTATAAAAATTTACGTTTTTTTTTTTTTTTGTTCAGAACTTGTTCTGCATACATGCGATATGAGAATTCAAATTTCGGACTAGGTAGCACGAAAAAGGAAAAATTCCAATCAACTTAAAAGCTTATCAGAAAAGCATTTTCAGAGTTCATTGATAGTTACCATTGCTGAAATCCTCCTATAACACCAATGTCCATGCACAAGCAGCAAACGCTCCAAAAACCGGAATTGTGCAATTGCAATGTCACTAGACATGACTGCCTGAAATTTTGACAAGAGGAAACAGAAAAGAAATTAGAGAATTTAGTAAGATCAGTATTTGGGATAGACTCATACACAACGAAAAAACCAGTAAGAAACTTTATTAGCATTTACCTGCATTCCTTCTACGCCACTGATACCAATGCCAATATCTGCTTCTTGAAGCATTCCTACATCATTTGCCCCATCTCCAATAGCTAAAGTTGTGCTACCAGTTTTAATTTTGACCAATCTTGTAACCTGTAATTTTTCAAGCAAACGCTTTTTAGACTAGAGCAAAGGCAATGTTGGTACATTTTTCTTACTGTAATTTTGTTGTCGAAGTTAATACACGAATTAAGTTCTTATCAAGGAGGTTGATGGAAACATTTTCATCAAAATTAATGAGAAACAGATACTTATATGACACGGCTTATAATTCAAATTGATTATCCAACAATGTTTGTGCAGTACACCAGTTTTAGCCTATGAAAACAAATGCATTTTGATGCACCAATAATGCACCACTTGAGTAAAAAATGAATAAGAAGATATAACACAAGCCCGAAAAAAGAAGCACTAAGAAAGTAATGTGACTTACTAGCGCTTTCTGCTTAGGAGATGAACGGCAACAAATAACGGATGCACAGCCAATGGCAAGCTCTAGAAACATGTCCTTGACATCATCTTCTAGAGCATAAGCGAGTGATTTCCCATCTATGATCAATGCCAATGCTTCTGAACTTTCACTTGATGAAGCAAGCGATGCCTTTCCCTCAGTTATCTGGTGGAGAACGCTGGCCTTCAATGCCTAAAGAATCAAACAAGATTTCATCAGGTTCAAAAGTCATAGCTTATCATGAGATAGGATAATACGATTCCGATACTGGTATTTGATGGTTGTCAATTATGTAACTAGCACTATCCTGTTAAAGAAATATGTAAATATCAAAAGCAAGTCTTTGATCATTGTACAATGTTTCTGACACCACAAGTTTTTGTTACATATTATTTTGAATAATGAAATTAGGGAATTACCGCAGCAGCAGCAGATTTGTCCTCTGATTTTTCTAGAGCTTTATTTTCTGGTGTCTCTGAGTTGATTATTATTTGTTGCATTCCTTGTCTAAGCAAACTACAAGCAAAGCTGCAATCTCAAACATAACATCAGAAATGTTAGCATATCAGATTTTAACGTCACGACGCACTTCATAGGAAAAAAACATTAAAGAAAAAATTCACATCAACGATTCATACCCAATATTAATCGCTGTCTCCATCTTATCTCCGGTCAAAACCCATATTTTAATTCCAGCTTGAGCAAGTTTGTCTATGCATTCAGGAACCTAGTCCACAAAAAAAGAAATACTCAATTCTAGAACTCTACAAGCAATCTATAAGAAAGTCATTCAATGTACTCTTACTTTCAGATTTTGAATGACATAAATTAACTACTAGTGTTGCTTTTGAAAAAAAAAACATTTGAAATCAGTATATTGTATTCCCATATCTTATACTCACCCCATTTTGAAGTTTGTCTTCAACAGCTGTGGCACCAAGAAGAATCAAATCTTTCTCTATCTTTTCTGCCACTTCCTCTACCATTTCCTCTCGATCTGCACTAACTGAATTCTTGGCCTCTGTAAATTCTGCATTAAACTCATTGTACTCTTCCTCATCCAGTTCACGGTAGGCAAGTACTAAAGTCCTCAGACCAGCATCAGCGTACTCATTGACGTGTACCTTGGTCTGCTCTTCAAATGCTCTTCCGTTCTTCGCGAGTCTTTCAAACATTACACTGCTCGCAGAGGAAAAGAAAATAAATTAAATTTAACTCCAAGCAATTCGATATCAGTCACATAAAATCTACACATCCCTTTTTGATAGAAGAAATGGACTTAAGTATCCAGGTTCTCTCTTAGGGGAAGTAGCTGCTATTGGCCACATGAGCCAATCCATTAGCCAATATCTTTCATGCGAGCATGGAATTTATACAATCACTTTGTAATGGATAAACCTACTCCATTTGTGACAGCCAAAAATCCAAACAAGTTCACAAGTTCTAGAGCAATGTTTGAAATTACGAACCTGTCAGCACCTTTCGAAAGTAGTAGCAAGGTCCCCTCCTCATTTCTTACAATTACAGACATCCGCTTTCTAGAGCTACTAAACTCCAAGACATTCAAAATTTTGTAAGATCTGCAAAAATCAAATAAACAAATAAATAAAATGCACTTCCTTGACAACCAATGTTAAGCACAGCTAAAAGTGAATGGATAAACGTGACTGTGTGCTACCAGCTAATAGTTTAGAACTCAATCAACATAACTCATCAATATCTAAAATGCAAGAAACTGACCTTTCAACTTTCTGGCCAGAGATCGGATCTAACTCATGCAGCGATATGCTTGTTTGAGTCCTTTCATAGAATTCAAACCCAAGTTCTCTGGCTGCAATTACAAAAGCTGCTTCATCTGGTGATTCAGCTTCATATGAAATTCCTCCAGTTTCTTCATCAATTTCAGGTAGAGCAGTGTGGCAGATGGCCAGCAATCTCAAGAACTTATAGATTATATCAGCCCGAGGCTCATTAACCCAGTTACCATTCATGATCCTTTCATCCACTAAATTAAACCCTTTAATGGATGGCTTTTCTTCGGCAGACTCCTCAACATTGGCCTCTTCCTCTGTCACCTCTTGTGCTAAAGATGATCCCTTTCTCATGGCCAGAGCTCTCTCAACTTCAGTTACTCGACGGCCATAGGAGTTCCCCGCAATGGAACACTTGATAAACTCCATTGAGTTGCAAGTTAAAGTTCCTGTTTTGTCAGAAAGTATAGTGTCTACTTGTCCTAGTTCTTCATTTAAATTTGAGGTACGGGCTGTTGCTGGTTTGTCAGTTTCCTCATAGTACATAAGAACATCTTGATTAATAAAAATGCTCTGCAGAACTTTGACAATTTCTATCGACACGTACAAGGAAATGGGAATCAAATATCCATATAGCATAAGGGCAGTCAAAAACTGTAAGATTGCAGCTACTGCTGCTCTTTTGGGATCGTAATAAATAGTAGTCTCATCCGGTCTAAGATACCATCTCGTCATCCTTCCATCTTCTAGGTCCTCACTAGTTGCAATTCCGAAGAAAATTGATCCTATAATAGACAGCAAAACTAACATGCCAAACAAGAAATAGATAATCTTATCCATCCTTCTCTCAATTTTGCTTCTTTTAGAAGGGGGCGGTGTGGAATTTTGGATAACCTTTGTATCATGACCCGTGAAGATAACTGCACCATAAATATAATCAGTGTTTCGTAGTTTTGAGTCCCTAAGCAGAAGCTGCTGGGGTGTAAGAGGGTACTGTTGTTCTTCAAGGTCAAGACTGCCAACAAAGGAATACAAATTTGCATTTGGATCTTCACATCTAATGACAGCCTTGAAATTTTGGAAGCTGGAATCCTCATTTAGCTTTGAGGTTGCTTCAAGCGCTTGCTTCAGTTTCAAATTGGTTTCTCCATCCAGGTTCATGGTTTCCACATAGCAAATTGCTTCCACATAACTTGAGGAAAGTAAGATGAGATCAGCAGGAAAAAATTCATCTTTCTCTACCTTCACGATGTCCCCAACTTTCAAATTCCTCCATTTCTTATAATCAAAAACACCATCGCCACAATGCACTTTCACCTTTCTGTTGTTCACCTCAATATCCTGAACGCAGCGGATAAAGATTAATAAAATACAAGTTAATTACTAAGAATAATTGAACTGAAAAGAACCAAGATACCTATATGAAAACGTAATATTGACATACAACATCTATGAAATGACACAAATGTAAAAATGGGCAACAAAATCTGAAATTAGCAGATTATTTTGCACCTATTGTTTTGTAGGATTGTCGGTGAAGCGAAGCACTGAGATGGATGAACAACAGATAGGACTAATGTATAATCTAACCCCATATAGAACACATATCAAAGATTTTTCTTCAATCAAATTGTTCTTATTTCTTGAATCTTTCATATTTTACCATCCTTTACATATACTTCATTGAATTAAGTCACATAGCATTTGATATCCACATCTAAGGTTGTTAACTCAAAAATAAAAATTTAAGAAAAGTTGAGATACCAATCTTACCTGCCTTTTTCGCCTCCAGTCTTCAACAACCTCTTTCCCCATTGTTACTCCGATCACCACAACAAGAGGAAGAGCATTGCTGAGAGGTGAGTAGGGAGACAAAGGGGTAAAAGACAATATTGCACAGACAAGGAAATATATGTTGGCGACCCTCCTGAATTGCTCAAACAAGGATTTGGGAAAAAATGTTGCCAGAGTATACTTTGTACTTCTAACATAATTGTCACCATAGTTGAGGACACTGGCCTCAAAGCTCTCAGGGTCATTGCAATAAGCAATTCTTGAGAATCCAGGCCCTCCAATCAAAGAATGATCACCTTTGAATGATGTAATCCCACATGAGAATGCATGGATTCTGCTAAAATGCTGCTTCTTTCTTCTGTTACCAGCCATCTGTGCAACTATAAATGATTGAATTCTACTATCAAATTGTTGAAAAGCAAGAGAACCCACTAAAAGTAACAAATTTGCTTTTGCTTCAGAAGAATCTCTCTTTTAGAAACTTCTATGACCAGTGATTCTAAACCCAAAAGAGAATTCAGATCTAAAGTTGAAAAATTAAAAAGACACAAAAATCACATAAAACCCTGAAAAACTAGGCCACCAACCAAACTTAGATTTCTAGCAGAAGATTGGACCAGACTTGCTTGTCTTCTTTGACTTGTAGATGGGAAGAACAAACTTTTAAGCATGCATATCAACTACCTCAAATCAACTCATTTAATACCAAAACCATAAATAAAAAATAAAAGAATGGAATCAAAATCAGCCCACTAATAGCAAAAATCAAATAAATGTAAGAAATTTGAAACAGCTTATTCTCAAATGCTTAAAAGCAGAGTGCTTTTATATTACTATTATCAACCGATAGTTCTAGGAAATAATGTGCATAAATCCAGGAAGATGATATTTTGAAGAATTGATGTGTTGGCCAAGTCTTCTAGAAAGTCAAAATAAAAGGCTGTACAAGGAAATATATATAAAAAGATTAGCTCATTGTATACGTCAGTGGCATTTTCGGGTTTCTGGGATTTCTGGGTATTAAAGGCACGTAAATCTTTGGACAAGTTTGAGCTTTTCGTGTGAATTATTATTATGAAAACGTAGATACAACAGGTGAATCTATTGACTGAAGGAACACATGACAGATGTCAGTTATCAGTAACTGTAATTTTTTTTTTAAAGTTGTTTGAGAGAGACGACAGTGAACGATCAAGTTGTTTGAAAGACAGTTGAGAGAGAGAGAGAGAGAGAGAGAGAGACAGTGAAATTTCAACGTTTTTATTGTTTATGTAATTAAAAATTAGGCAGATGAGGCTGCTCATATTCAAAAGTCAATATTTCAACCAGACAATCCATCCCAAATCACATGCTCTAATTCTTCTTCATCTTTTTTTATTTTTTGAGTCGTGTTTCCTAATTTTTGAATTAATTATAATTATTTTAAAAAAATTTTATTTCATATTTATTAATATGACAAATAGCAATCCAATACTCTAAGATTTTAGGAAAAAGACACTAATAAGAAAAAGACACTAATAATATCAATTTTACTGTAATGACATATAAAAAAGATTTTTGATTATATTGACTTCATTAAAAATAACGATTGATCAACTTTAAATTGTAATTTAAATAAAGGAGATGAACCAGAGATTTCTTTACATTTTAAATGAGATCTTGAATTTCCGCCATTTGGAGGAGATCCAACTTTCTAGATCTACTCCAATGGAGGAAAAGATCCAACTCGATCTCCTCCAAATTGAAGATATCTTGAATGGATCTCTTCCATTTGGATAGATTTTTTTTAAAAAAAAATTATTTTAAATTATATTAAAATTTTTTAACTGAAGTGTCATGTTTTGATTGAACAGTGCAATTTTTCTATTCTTTTTTTTTTTTTTTACATGTAAAATATTTGTTGACTCTTACACCGTTAAGTTTACTGTTAATTTAATAGTGATCAACGTAACCAAACGTACCTTTCTATAATTACAATAAAACTAATATTATTAGTGTCTTATATAATAAAATTTACCCTATTTAATATACTAAAATTTTATATTTCCTCTTTATGTTTTTTATAATGTTTTCAATTATATGGTTATCTTTCAACAAATTTTGCATTAAACTATTACAACATAATCAATTTTTTTACAAAAAAAAATGACATATATGAATTATTAAGTAATTTTCATAAACATATTCGTATTTACATTATAAATTTAAAGTTCAATTACATAAATTTAATTAACAAAACTCTTATATTACCACTCATTTTTTTCAACGCGAGTATAGTAAGGTAGGCGCATTTTTGTTTGATTTATTGATAGACAATGACTCATATTGTCTTGTTATTAAAAAGAAATAAAAATATATGATTAAATGAATAGTCTGATATTAATCACATCTTTCAATAAAATTAGGGTTTCAAGTTCGAATCTTTCTCGTTCAGAATAAAAAATAAAAAATCAATAAAATAAAATAAAATCTTCCAAAAATCAGTATAATACATTTCATGTAGCAATTTTTTTTATTTATTAATATTTATAATTAAATATGTAATGGGGAAGAAGAGCAAAGGATGAGTTGGTGTACCCAACTATGTTGGACTAAAAAAAAAATCACCTCACGGGATTCAAACTTGTCTACTATTCCACTTTCTCTCGGATCACTCATCTACCTGGAGAGTGAGACTAGAGAGGCGGCTGTACGGTAGTTTTTTAATCACCACTTTTCGCTTTTTTAATTTAAAATATTTATTCGATATTTATTTTTAAAATTTAACCAAAAAATATCTAAAAATTATTTTTTATTTTAAAGTATAAAGATGAAAAACATTAAAATAACTATTTATTTTATTTATATATATATATATAATAATTAATTTTTTTAGAGAAAATATAAAATAACTATTTTTTTAATTTTTGAAGGAAGGTAAAAAGATACGGGTAAATTAATATTATTTTTAATATATACTAACAAACGCGTTTTTAGATTTTGAAAATTGAAATTAAATACGGTTTATTTTCATTTTTTTATCAAAAAATAATAAATGAAAAAATGATTCTAGACGCTGGCTTACTTATACCCTATCATACGGAATGATATAAATAATGAACCATAAAAAATATTATTAAGTCATGTAGTGTCTAAGACTTTTTCTGGATATGTTTAATGTAGTTGATGAAATTGAAGGATTCAATCCTGTAGAATGTAGTGAGATGTGGAAGTCATATTAAAATTCTTCCCATAAAATGTAGATTTATTTTTATTTTTATTATATTTTTATTCAATGAAGTTGTGGAAGTCATATTAAACTTTGGATATTTTGAAGCTTCTAATTTATTAATGAATTGTCAAAATTTTTTTTTAAAAAAAAAATCCATTGAAATAAGTTTCAAGTGTTGAAAATTATTTCCATTAAAAAGGATGTGGGTCAAAACTGGAAAGTGTTTATTTAATTAGAAATATGCCCAACACTAATTATTAGTTGGGTAAATTTAGAAATACAGTGAGAGGTGGTAAACATTATGACTAATATACATGTGTGAAACCAAAGGTTCCTTACTTGCACATCCACTTTAATAGTGAAGATTCAATTCTCACTATACATATTTATCAGTATATATAGAAAAATAATCTCTTTTTATTATTAGAGTAAATATCTTCCGTTATGAGAGTAAATATCCAAATTATATATTAATTATTGATCTCGACAGGTCCCGACGGTTATTAATCTTATAATTATATTTCTTAAAAAAAAAAAATCTCTTATCTTAATAGTTGTATATATATTGTTTGTTAGAATAAATCTTTTTTATTATTATAAGTGGACAACTTTTAAAATAAAAGTAAAAGTCCTGACGATACTCGTTTAGCTTAATTTTAATAAATTTTAGTAATCTTTTCGATAGATTCTAGTAGTGACGCGATAGATTTAAGTAGAAATTTTTTTTTTACGAAGTTTGAAAAGTGGGGAATGCCTGCTTTGCACTCGTGCCTCCTGCTTTGACCACTACTTGTATTATATTATTATTATTATTATTATATATCATTAATCAATCCAAAATCCAATAAATATATCAACCACATGTATATCAGATATTCTTACCCATCACAAGGCAAAGTGTATTCACCTTTTTTTTTTTTTTTTTTTTCTCAGTAATTGTATGGATAATTGTCAACATTATATGACGTATCAATTTACAACTCTATTTTAAATAAGCTTTAAAAAAAAAAACTCTATTTTAAATATAAAAAAAATTAATTACACCAACTTCCCTTAAAGTTTTGTCAACTATAAATGGAATTAACTTTATCGTTTATTAATAATGACCTCCCTTACCGTTAGTTGACTTCTATTAGACTTAACAGTTGATCATCTTCAACCGTTAAAAATATTAAAATATACATAAAATAATATTTTCTTTTTATTAAAAAAAAATAAGATTAGGTCCATCTCAAGTAAGATGGACGGTAGATATTTTTTCTTATTATAAAAATTTAAACTTCAGATTTCCATCGTCTATTTGAATAGACGGTGGAGATCTAAAATTTATTTTTTTTAAAAAAAATTAGTTTGAAATGTAGAGATTTAATCTCCAAATTGGATCTCCACTTTCCATCAAATTTGATGGACGATGGAGATTCAATCTAGAGATTGGATCTCTACCAAGAAAAAAAAAAAAGAAATTTGTTGGAGATCCAAACCCATTTGGGTTCGTCACTGGATTCGCCTTCGAAGGCGAACCCAGATTTGGGATATTTAAAAAAAAAATGGAGGAAGAATCTAGATCTGAACTCTTCAGAGAATCCAAAAATGGGTTATTCTCTGGATTCATTCGAAGAACCCAGATACATCGCTCCAGGTAAATTGCTTAATTATTTCATATTTCTTTTTAATATCTAGCTTTATCTAAAATTCTCTACGTTTTTGTATAACTTGCATACACTATACATGTGACAGAGAAATGTGATGTCTATAACTTTGAAGTGGTGGCACTAGAAATCTTAATTGGGAAGGCATCCAGGCGAGCTTCTCTCTTTCTTATAATCACTATCATTTTCATCGTCATCATCGTCGTCATCATCGTCATCCTCATTTGTTCACAAAATGAAGTTTATTGATTTATTAGATCAACGTCTCTTGCCTCCAAATAATCAAATGGTTATGCAATATATTATTCAAATTTCAACTATTGCATTTGCATGCTTGCATTCCAAGCCAAAGTCACGTCTGACAATGCAACTCATATCAGAAGAATTTCTTTCACGGAGGACGCCATTGAAGTCAAAATCATTTCAAGAAATTTATGTCCAGCAACTTGGAAACCAAGAAATTAATTTGATTGATGAGTGAGTTCTTGTGATTATTAATCTAATTATATAGCTAACAGTGCTCTTTAAAGAAATTTTTCCGCTTCCAATCAATAAATCCTTATGGTTGTGTTCCAATGACTCAATTAAGCATTACAGGTCCCATTCAAAAAATAGTAATAATAAATAATTATAAAGCTAATGGTGCTGGTGTTATTTATTCTAAAAAAAATATTAAGAGAAACAATGTTTTCAGTACCTTTTCTTATTATTATATTATCAAGTGAAAATATCTTCAAGAGGTGAGTGATATAACACGCAAGTATTTTTAGTACTTCTCTTGGTCTTAATATAAACCTTAAAGTATTACAAAATTTGTTTTAAAACCCTTTTCTTTATAAAATTTCAAAATTTTTCAAAAGGTTTTTAACTTTATATCAAATGAATTTCAAATAAAATTAAAAAAGCGAAACATATTAATGAGGTGTCGATTACTACTATTGGTATATATTATATACTTTGGATTTATTTAGCAGGGCTTTAAAAACTAGTAAAATAAAAATATATAATTTTTATAAGAAGAGCTTTTAAGAAGCCAAAAACTTAAAATAAAAACTCTCCCAAACATGATCTTTGTAATGATGCGTCACCAATCACCATAGATGGAGAATGAGTAAATATAAAAAGATATGTGAGTTTGTGTTTATAATGTCATTACAATGAAAATACTAACCTCTCCTTTTTGAAAAAAAACCTGTATCCACCCATGTGAAATGGGTTGCTTGAAGTGTGGCAATAGGGTTGACCGTTAAAAAAAAAAAAAAAAAATAGAAAAAAAAAAAAAGTAGTGAGAGATTCATGGCAGATACACTATAGATTTATAATGGATCTCGAACCAGTGGAGGATCAAACCTACTTTTTCACAATCAAACTTTACGGCACAGGAGTTCAGTGTGAGTTTTTATAAACTTTAATTTCGAGTATAATTCAATAAATCTCAAATAGATTCAGTATTATTTATTCATACATTTCATGTAGATATTTTTTATTTATAAATATCATGGGAAGAAGAACAGAGGATGAGTTGGTGCACCCAACTATATTGGACTAAAAATCACCTCACGGGATTCAAACTTTACTATTCCACTTTCTCTGGTATCACTCGTCACCTAGGAGAGAGGTGGGCAGGTGGCTGTACGGTAGTTTTTCAATCACCACTTTCGTTTTTTTAATTTAAAATATTTATTCGATATTTATTTTTAAAAATTAGACTAAAAAATAATATACAATTATTTTTTTATTTTAAAGTATAAAGATGAAAAACATTAAAATAACTATTTATTATATATATATATATAATAATATTAATTAATTTTTATAGAGAAAATATGAAATAATTATTTTTTTAATTTTTAAAGGAAAGTAAAAAGATACGGATAAATTAATATTATTTTTAATATATACTAACTAGAGATGGCCCCGGTTCGGTTCGAACCGGGCGGTTCGAACCGAACCGACGGTTTTGAACCGGAACCTAAGGTTCCGGTTCAAAACCGGTTCCGGAACCAGTAACCGGAACCGGAACACCCGGTCCCAGTTCCAGTTTTTTATTTTTTGGAACCAGAACCGCCGGTTCAAAACCGGCTAGGAACCGGAACTGCCGGTTTCGTCGGTTCCGGTTCCATTTTTTAAAAAAAAATTGAAAAAAAAAAATTTTGTTTCTTAAAAGTAAAAAAAAAAAAAAAAAAAAGGAACCGCCGGTTCCGGAACCGGCGGTTCCACACCGGTTCTAAGAACCGGTTGAAGAACCGAACCGGCGGAGAACCGCCGGTTCAAAACCGGAACCGGAACCGAGACCCCTACGGTTCCGGTTCCGGTTAGGCCAAAAATGGAACCGGAACCGCCGGTTCCGGAACCTTCGCCATGTCTAATACTAACAATACATTTTTAGATTTTGAAAATAAAAATCAAACAACACCATTTATTTTCATTTTTTTATCAAAAAATAGTAAATAAAAAATGATTCCAAACACAGGTTTACTTATATCCTTTCATACGAGGTAATATAAATAATCAATCATAAAAAAGATTATGGTCCTGTTTGGCAGGGTTTTTACTTTGGACTTTTGGCTTCTTAGAAGCTCTTACTACAAAAGTCATATATTTTAACTTTGACTGGAAGAGCTTTTAAAGCTCTTCTGCGGGAACATCCAAATAAGTTTAAAAGCGATTTTTGGGCCCAAAAAATCCAAAAGCTACTTTTATAAGCTTAGCCAAACAAGCCCTATTAGGGCATGTAGTGTATAAGACTTTTTCTAGATATTTTTAATGTAGTTGATAAAATTGAAGGATTCAATCTTGAGAATGCAGTGAGATATGGAAGTCATATTAAAATTCTTCCCATAAAATGTATATATTTTTTTCTTATATTATCATTCAATGAATTTGTGGAAGTCATATTAAGCTTTGGGTATGTTGAAGCTTCTAATTTATTAATGAATTGTCAAATTTAAAAAAAAAAATCCATTGAAATGTGTTTCAAGTGTTGAAAATTATTTCCATTAAAATGGATGTGGGTCAAAACTGGAAAGTGTTTATTTCATTAGAAATATGCCCAGCACTAATTATTATTTGGGTAAATTTAGAAATACAGTGAGATGTGGTAGACATTATTAGTGACTAATTTACAAGTTTGAAACCAAAGGTACGATGCGTTTTACTCATAGTTCAAATAGTTAATACACCTTCTTTTTATCTTAGTAGTGAGAGTTCAATTTACATCATAAATATTTACCAGTATATTTGAGAAAAAAATCTCTTCTTATTGTGGGAGTAGATATCTCCCATTATGGGAGTAGATATTCAGACCGTATATTTAGTGATTGATCTCAACAAGTCCTGACAGTTATTAATTTTATAATTGTACTCCCTTTAAAAAAAAAAGTTTCTTACCTTAGTAGTTGTATATATATTATTCGTTAAGATAGATCTTTCCTATTGTTGAAAATAGACGGTTTTTAAAATAGAAATAAATGTCCGAACGGTACTCATATAACTTAATCCCAATAGATTCTGGTAGTATTGTATCGATAAGCTTATAGATTAAGAAAATAAAAATTTAAAAGAGTTTGAAAAGTTGAGGTATGGCTGCTTTGCACTCGTGCCTCCTAGTTTGACCACTACTTGTATTATATTATTATTATTATTATATATGAACCCAAATCCAATAAAATATCAACCCCATTATATCAGATATTCTTACCCATCACAAGGCAAAGTGTCTTCACTTTTTTTTTCTTTTTTTCTTTTCAGTAATTAAATTGGATAATTGTCAACATTATATGACTGATATATTTACAACATAAATATTTGAATTTTACTTATTAAATAGTAAATTTAAATATTCAATTAAATAAAGTTCCAGAACATCTTATTATTGAATAGAACTGAAATAAATAAATATTTAAAATTAATCAGTTAATTTTTAATTAAATTATTTAAGTAATTATATAAATTAATTGCTATCATTTCTAAAATAATGGTAAAAAAAATTATTTTTATTTTTATTAATAAAATATTTCAAAATTTCTTTTAATAAATATTATTTTAGTCTAACAGATAAAAAATTTCTGTCTTTTATCTACCCATGTGAAATGGCTTGCTTGAAGTGGCAATACGTCTACACAAGAATGAGAAAAGATTGTTTATATAGAAAAGGAATCAAAATATAAAAATCCACCGTTTATTAGAGGACAAAATTTGTTATGAAAAAAAAAAAAAAAAAAAAAAAAATCTTGACTGCTGAGGTGGCAAATGGACCCCTAAAATCGAGGGATTCAATTAGAGTATATGTAGCAGCCAAAACCGCAAACCAATAACCAATTGGACATGGACAACTCATCTAAAAGAGCTGACAATGACAAAATGAACCTATTAAGTACAAAGCCACCAATCAAAAGAGGAATATGCACAGCCCACTTGGATTAAGGCATCCTAAGTGGCTGCTCCTAACTGGTTGAAGGCAAGGGGTACGAGGGGAGAATGAGATAAAACCTACCGTTAAGTAAAAAAAAAGAAGATGAAGGACCTCTAAGGAAATGACACGTGTCCTACCTATACTAGCTAAAAAACACTATAAGTACCCCTCTCCCTCTTCCATTTACTGATGAGCATCCTTGATCTGGATACATTTTTTCTCATATATATCTCTTTAGCATGTACGCTTTTACATAGATCTCTTATACACCTTTTTACATAATATACACCTTTTTACATGAATATGAATACTCATGCTAGTAACTGTGAATGTCTCTTTTTTATTGTCAGTGGCTAGTGGCTACCCTTTTTACTCTCTTTTTACGCCGATGTCGACACGACATCGGCGTCATTTTGATCCCAATTTTCATTGAATTTCTTTCTTTTATTGTCATCGGTGGCTGTCCTTTTTCTCTCTTGACTTAAGCATCGAAAAGTGATCGTCGACACCACCCCGGCATCATTTTTTACCCCAATTTTTTTAAAAAAATTTCTCTCTTTTATTACCATCAGTGGCTGATCCTTTTCCTCTCTTGACTTGGACATCAAAAAGTGATCATCGATACCACGCCAGCATCATTCTAACCCCAATTTTTTAAATTTTTGTAAGGCTGATTCATCACCTGGTGACAACACTCTGTTGCATTCTGATGACTTTCTAGGTATCGAAGAGTGATCATCGTTCTGGTTGGTGCTATAAAATTAGCACCAACAGGGTTCACTAAACCAATCACAAACTTCATAAAAATTGGGTATTATTTATATAAGAATCGAATGCAATGGTGTGAGGCATGGTGAGTCTAATCTTGATCCATGGCCATGTAAAATATCAGAGCTCTTCCCCTTTTGATCACTTTATGGCTATAGTAGCATAATTAAATATGTGATAACTATTTCATTGACAGCCTTCTATTGTATGTTCGACTTTATAACACATTGACACAGACTTCTCTGCAATTTTCTTGCAGTACATTACAGACAATCTTCAGAAGTTGAAACTCGGTGTGTCTGTATTCATGTTAAAAAGTAGTATCTTGTAATCTTTTCGACTATTCTCGCTGCAGCAATTGGTCACAAACCGCCTGTGAATGTGATTGACATTGATGTAGATTTTCTTCATCATAATTACATATAAAGCCTATATGAAGGCAGACGCATTAAAAACGTCTATGCTAGCATTCCCATAACATTTTCGAATTACATCCATGTAGCATTGCCAAAATAGTTGGAGTCACACAAATCACCTGCAAAAAGAAAAGCATTATGTTTGCAATCAGAAGCCAAGTCCCGCTACGTTCCCCAGGTCTCAAGACTAAACGATGCTAATTTTTTCTTGGTTCTTGGATTATCACTGCATATAACGATCTTCAAATTTGGTTGGCGATTCTTAAGTGAAAAACACATACTGAGATTTTTCTTGGGTCAGCTTCAACTGGAATGGGTGGAAACAGGACCAGTGTGTCAATCCCTCCGTTTCTTTTTTTCTTTCTTCCCTTCAGCATGATCCCTCTCAGTATCATAGTGAGACCTGCTGGGAGAGTTCCTGCGTTTATGCTTATGATTTTTTCTTCTTCTGCTGCTACTGCTCTTTTCTTGAGAGGATCCTTTCTTTCTTCCTCTCGACCTGGAATGGTACCGATCCTGATGATCACTGGATGAATCACTATATGAATCACTGCTTTTATAACGATGTCGTCTGGATCGTTTTCTACTCCTTTCATCTTCTGAAGACGAACTGCTGCTCCGATTTCGATGGTGGTTAGAGGGTGATTTGGCTCTTGCATCCTCTTTATTTGTTTCCCGACCAACTTTACCAGGTCTATTTTTAGCCAAACCAGTATCTGTAAATTTGTCACCACTACTCTGAAGGTTGCCAGGAAAGAATGCCTTTTTTGGGGATTTGCCTTCTTGAGCAGTTCCCCGCTGTTGTGGGACCACTCGGTCTACGGTAGTTTCACTAATAGCATTCAGAGTGGAAGAAGACTTATTTTCAACTGGCAGGTTATTAGCCTTTCCAGCAACGGCATTAGTAGTTTCTTTCTGAGGAGCAGGAGTCTTGGCTTTATTCATCGAGTAGGGTAACTCAGGGGGAACCTCCAAACCTAGTTCTTTCCCCAAGGATTCTAAGAAGTCACCTGCTATTAAATGGTTTAATGCAGTATGTGCCACTTCGACCTTCTTTTCTGGATCCTCCACGTTTTTGTGATTAAATGTGTCAGCTTCATCATCAGAATCATCAGAGAATATAGCCTGCACATGAATGAAGATAGTTACCAACGGCTTGTCTATTAAAAAAGATGGAAAAGAAAATAGTATGGATCACAAACTAGGACTTCAGCAGTGCATTTAAGACTAAACAGGAAAACAAGTACCAATCAAGATACAGGCTCCGATTCAAAGTAATAGGGAACTTCCAACATTTCTCACCAACAAACGGAAATGAAAATCTTGAACACAAAATATTAGTTGCTCTTTTGCAAGATCTAAATTTCAAGTACAAATGTGTGTCCTGGTTCTAGAAGTCAAATTCTCCAAAGATAAGATTCAAACTAGTTTACAATTCATACCCAATTTTACATCATTAAAAACCTTCAAACAAACATGAAATTCATGTAAATACAGCCAACATATGATCACAAAGATCCTAAAATCAGAAAGTACTCGCTGCAGATCAGCTTGCTTCCAGTTGAATAATTCTTTAGTTCTAAATTAATGAGCATATAGGGGGAGATGTTCTACTTATAAAGGACAAATAAAAGATGTTGAAATTGGCTGAGATCGATTTAATTCATTCAACACAGGAAAAGCGCAAGAATGAGGGGAAAAAAGAAAAAGTGAAAAGGGACATATAATTCTAATCGAGCAAAATGGTAGAAAAAAGAAATTTCCAGCGTTGCATTTGCTGTGAGGTTATTTATAACAGGGGGTAAAATAACTTGACATTATCATTGACCAGAATATGTCTATCTACATCTGATGCAAACCCCATACTTATCAATTGACAAACATAGTAAAGATTACCTTTTATTTGCAATTTGCTGTGAAGTGTTTGTAAGATGAGATTTAATAAACCAAGGATTCAACTGATCATAATGTCATGATGCCGGACGTCTTTTATGTATAAATTAATAAAAACAATTAAACAGTACCTTGTAGAGGTCAACTGGCCTCTCAACATTTTCAACTTCAACCTCAACCTCAGTTTCCTTCTCAGCTACATTCTTGCTCATCCCTGGAACATCAGATTGAGGTGCAGTACATGGAACTTTATTCACGGCATCAGATTCTTCCAACTTTGTGGGTTTGACAGAATCAGACATGAAGATGAGAGAGTCCATCTTGCTTCTAATCCTTGGAGCAGGTGGCGGCTGCGAGTGGCAGTATTGCATTTATTAGTAATGTAATGTCCAGAGGATCAAAGATTTACAATAAGAGCTTTGTATGTAATGAATGATAAGGACATACAATCTTCTCTTGTACATAGACCTTCCACAAAAACAATGGACAAGCAAATACACGAAAACCAAGGTTGAAAAATAACAGCCACAACCTCTATTTTCCCATGATGGAAGCAAGAAGATAAAACCAATGAAGAAACACCACCAGAAAGGAAATTAATTGGGATAGCTATCTAAACTATTCTGATAAACCTTTTAAAATCTCAGCTATAATAACAAAAGTCTCTAAAACCTAAGCAGCAGAGTTGTTCTGCATAAGTAGTTTGTTTTAAAAAAAACATAACAATAGAAAATTACAAACTAAAAACCAAGAATGTAAGAGTACCTTCCCAATAAAAGGATCTGTGAGATCAAAGCGCTTGCAGAGAATTGGAGAAGGACGCCATTGAAACTCTTCCCTTCTTGGGTACATTTTCTTAGTCGTCAATTCTTCAGCTTGAGAATCTTTATTAGCTTTCTGTTTCAGAAATGTCTGTCAAACATCAAAATGAAATGTCTGTCAAACACCAAAAATGATCAAACTTTTGAAAAAAGAAAAATACACCATCTGGTAAATACCTCTTGTCCTCCAGAAGTAAACTGCATCCCTCCAGCAGGTGAATACCCAATAAACTGCTGTGCAGACAGTAAGCTTTCCTTACCAAATTTTCCTTTCTCTATTGCATCGGCTGCAGCTTCAAAGTCCAATCTTTCCCGAGCACGAGCTGCTTCTGACATATTACTAGATCCACCAGAATCTGTGGAACGAAGCCCACCTTGATACTTTTCCTTGAGAAAGCTCTCAAATCTTTCTTGCTTTGCAGGATCGTCTTTGAAAGGTTTTGTGATTTCTGGAAACTCACCCTATATTACATTGGGTTAAAACGGGAAAAAAAATTAGCTTTCTGTAGAGACAACTGTGGAGTGTGACACATCAGTGATTTAATTGTTAGAAGGTCTAGAAAACCAAAATCTAGATTTCCAAGAAAATTCCTAACATAAATAATGTAAAAGGTTGAAACGAACGGCACCAAAAGAGTATGCTACTTACATATGATGCAGACATAGTAAATGTATCTGAAAGATTATATTGGATATGAACGACATTTTCAGAAGCAACGGATGAGGTTAAATCTTTTGAACTTCGTTCCAAAGGCCTTTCCCCTAATAGGTTGCCACGGCTCTCGGCTGTCATCTTCTGCACAGCCGGAGACAATTTGCCATCCGTTGCCAGCTTGGTTTGATCATTACGTTTCTGTCGCTCCTCCCACAACTTCCTTGCATAATAGTCACGGCCATTTCCTCCAGTGAGAAAACTAAATAATGGGTTATTTTGGTTCTTTTCTCTGGAAAGATCCTCAAACAATTTACCACATCGAGCTACTAAAGTCGCTACCCCATCAATTAAGAGTTTCATATTATTATCGTCAGGAGGCGGAACCTCAGGGGGTGAGGGATCAGCAAACTTTCTGTCAGTCTCAAGAGGACCTGAAAATTTATGGTGGGGCACAAAATCCTTGGGAACAGCAGGAGCATCAAACCTGGACAACAATTTGAAGCATAAATATAAAGAGTAGCATTAAAAAAGTATCATGAAGAATGCAGGTACTATAGATAGTTATATTTCATTCCCCCACACCTCCTAATAGGAAAACCAAAATATGTCACTCAGAATTTTTTTAATCCTCAGATTATTAAATATAATCGTATAAGGAAACAAGAATAAAAAACATATTGCAGTATTAAAATGATTAGTCAGATGTATCAACTAATGAGCATCATATTCCTAATATCCAATTACCTTTCCAACTGGTAGTCGGACTTTGATGCAACTACGAACCCAGGCAGAATGCCCTGCTCCTTTCCCAATAACTTTGGCCTTCTGTCTTTGGTCACTCTAGAGGGCTCTTCAACTTCTTGAACATAAGTATCCTCAAAGTCATAAGCTGAAGAAAAACCACACTTAGTAGGAGAAACTAGAACCTTATAAAAGCATAAAATTAGAGAGAGGTGGACATCTAGTTAACTTGCACAAAGAATAATATTAAACAGAAAAATTAGAGAAAAGTGGAATCTAGATCCTTATATAACCATGAAAATGAAAAAAGAAAAAGGAAAGTGAAGTTACTATCGAATAATGAGAGTCTAATTTACTGTAAGGTGAATTGTATCTAAATAGAGCATGAGGATTGACACCAAGATGAATTTTCCATCGGGTAACATAATAAAAGCACTAACCAGTGACATAAACATCCTCATCTTCAGCGTCATATTCTTCAAGTGCACCAATGCCAAAACCAGGAGCAACCTTTCCTGCTGATGTATGCCAGCTAATTAGTTAAATCACCCTCATTTTATAATTTAGCATTCAATGCAAGAAATGAAACCAATCAGACGGAGGTGGAGTAACAGAAACGGAAAAAAGGAAGTCGATTCATCAGATTATGGATCTTACACTTAAAACCAAAAAGACTATCTTTCATAGACAAAGCTTTCCTATACCCAGGTTCCCTGTTATCAGATAGACGTGATCTTTTCCTTTCTGAAATAAAAAAAATAGTTAAAATACAATTGCAGTGAAAGAAATAGTTAGCTGTTACCAAGCTTATGTAGAAAAACTACATACCCCTGAATTCTGGAGCATGCTTAAAAGGATCATATCCTAAACCATGCAAGTCCTGCTTTGGATCGAGTAGATACACCTGCATTGACGAAAGATGTGATACACAATTTTATTATAATAAATTTTCATTTATGAAGCATGGATAAGAATAAAGAATACAGCTGAAATAGCATGGCAACGAAGATACAATGAGTTTAAAAAGTAGGACACACTCTAACAATATACTAATAATTTTCTTATCAATAAATGTTTGTGTGTGTATAAACTTGTGCCAAATTTTCTTATCATTAAACGTTGTATAAATTTTCCCATTATTATTAATCATACAACAATTATACACTAATTATCCTGCATTAGATAAATTAATATCATTAAATATTCTTCTAGTTATAACTATGACCAACATTAGTAGAGTAGAAGCTAGAATACTATATCTGTCCAATAAATATCTTGGATTATGGAATGAGTTACATATATGTTATTAAAGCCAAAGCTTCGGTTTTAAATGCTGGATACGTTAAAGTATGTATAAGAATGTATCTAAAGAGTAACAGTTTCCAATTAATACCTCATAATCTGTGTCCCGTGTCATAGGTCCTTTATGGTTCCAAGAAGTTTGTCAATTTTAAAAAGTCAAACCACATAATTTTGAAGTAATCAAAGTTACCAACAATTTTTCTCTGTTATTTCTTTCTGCAAGATTTTATGTTAGGGGACATTTAAAAATCCAAGTCTTTAACACCCTTGTAAATGCAATAGACAATTTTCCTTAAAAACAATTGGAGTTCCTGAAATGCACAAACAATATAGAATGAAGGGATTAATTTTTCCAGCAAAAAAATAAGGCACTGGCTCTTTTTCTGTGGGATGACAGCAATTAAAAGCACACTCAAGCTTAGTAGAGACTTAACCTCACAACACCAATACATGAAACTTGCCAGTATGTCAAAGCCAAATTGCACATTGACAACAGAAACAAACTTACTTTGAAATCTTCCTGCAGTGGACAAGAATATTGAATAGCTAAACAAATTATCAACTCTTTCAGCAGTCAACAAGAACATTGTAAAATTTAAATTATGACTTAAGGTATCATTTATCATTCATCCTATCATGCTATTCAATTTTGAAAGCATCAAAGATACATTAAGAGGCAAAGCAACTTCTAGTAGAAAGTATAGCTCCAGGAAAATTCTTACTGGAGTGCTTCGAGAAGACTGCACATCATCATTAACAGGCTGCTCAACAAAACTTTCAAGGTGACTCTCAACATGCTCTGAATCAGGAAGCTGCGTTTTGGCATCATCAGAAGAAAATGCTAAGAGAGCTTTTCTAGCTTCTCTTCGAGATTCTGTGAATTAATTGTGAAGATGAAAAAAAATAGATAAGTTTGCTTCAAAGACCAGTTAACCAAAAGAAGCAAAGCCTTACAACAGAAATTAGATGATCACAAGATTTGAAAATGGCTTTTTTCCAATCCACATGACAGTAAGTCAACATTTGGGAAAAAGGGCCCGGAATTTGCAAATACTTTCCCATTCTTTTTGAGTAATTGAAAATGGAACAAAGCTTACCCACTGTTATTGAGAAAACCCATGTAGAATCCATATATTAAGAGTTGAAAAACTACATTATAATAGTTTCATTGACATGCAAGGAGAAGCACCAAAAATGTTTTACTGATCTCCTCAGTGTTTCTATGGTGGGATGCTCATCCCAATATAGCAAGACCACTACAGTACTTGCCATGTTGGACATGCCTGCTGATATATCTTAAATAAATAAGTAAATGGCAATTTTATTATAATACTCCATTCGAGTATAGGTCTTGCTAACATAACCACTTTTCCACCACAAAAAGCTAAAAATCAGAGCAAAAAAAAAGAAGAAGAAGAAGAAGAAGAAGAAGAAGAAATTTGCTTTCACAGAAAATAATTATGTTACAAATTTTTAGTGCAAGTAAATCATTTTTTTTTAAATGGTACAAGTATAAAATGCTATATGGAAATATACCGTATAGGGAATCTGCATGGGAATCTTTAATTGACCGACCACGTCGCCAACCCATCTTCAGCAGCAATTTTACACCTGATCAAGAAAAGTGAGGTGGGGCTAAAAGTGATTAAATTGCATAAAATATACTTCTTTGGAAAAATAACTATTATAAATTAGATGAGACAAACCAATAGACTCAGTGGCTGGAAGAACTAATTCATCAGGGACAGGTCCTGGGATTGCTGACGGCCTGTAACACACAAAAAGTAAAAATAAAGAGAAAAAATCTACATGTGCTCCCAGCAGGAAATGGGATATAACACTACACATACATAAAGACATATATTTAGACATACACACTTGTCCACATGCAAAATACATACAACAATGTCGACCCTTAGATTAGCATTTGCTCTTAAGATGAACCACATTCATTAATCAAGACACAAGGAAAAACAAAAAGATGTCCCAGTATGGAGCCACCTAATAGTATGGTCATAAAGTTTTTTTTGGTTGCAAAAACATAGCAAAATAATTTTATCTTCCCTAATACATAGCTTCCTTAAGTGAAGATGTAAGTTCTATTCTTTTCGTCAGTAACTTCATACATGAAAAATCAATTAACTGATGAATAATTAGTTACGCTTCAAGAAGCTATTATTTAAAAAAATAGAATGTTGAACATCAGCAGAGGATGAACAGAAACATGACACAGACAGGACCCAAAACAGAAAACAAAATGAAACAATTACAAAAGTACAGGCATAAAGTACACACACGCTGACTTATGTCCTTATGTATTGTATGCTTGTTCTTGTGAATGTAAATGAAAGTTAATGTCTTAAAAAAGACACAAAAGTTGCTTTCTTGGTCAGGTCCAACTAATCCTCTTAACTTTCTTTACGCGTTTCACAGTCGAACGCCTTCCCCAAAGAATAAACAATCCTGATTTCATTTAACAGTTAAGGTCTTTTGAAAAGGAACAGCAGAAAAATACGTCTGGTGCATAAATATTTTCAATGAATTCACTTATTCGGACACTCCCACAAATAAAAATAAGTACATTTTTCAAATGCTTATAGATATAAAGGAAATTTTTGCTAAGAATAGGTACTCTTTCAGTAGAATATGAGATTTCATATAAAGACAAAAGGACTCATAATGAACGAACTATGGTCTATGGCACTTTCAGAAGGAAAAAAAATTCATAAAATTTGCTAAAACAAGGATTTCCAAAGTGGTTCGGAGTCTACAGTTCCACCTGCTCTACTAATAACAGTCGATCAATAAGTGGGCTTGAACAGATACACAGGAAAGAACATGGAGATGCTGATGATGATAAATAATAAATGTATTAAGGTTGACAGAAACAATGGTAACTGTACTGACAGTACCCACAGGCCAGCAGAGTTAAAAGAAATGATTTGTGATGGATTTGTGAACCACATCTCATTCTCATTAGCATAGCTGCAGGCAAAGTTTTCAGAACCATCTCAGCAGCCAAAGTTTGCATCTTTGAGAAACATTTTTCATTATCGCATGGGGGCCAGCTAAGCAACCTTGAACTTCGTGTCCACATTAAAAGTGGCATTTTAAGCACTATCATTTGATTCAAATGATAGGAGTTATATTACTTGTCATATAAAACAAAATTTCCATGGTACGGATGTCAACATAATTTAACATAACCTGTTGAATCCTAATTTTATACTCTTGAGAATTAAAGCTCTCAGCAAGCAACAGGCACCAATCATAGAATTAACTATAGCAGCTGCTATAAATAATGCCTATCAAATTAGATATCTCAAAAGATGATAAAACCTTTGCTGCTGCTCCTTCTCAGCTTGCTTACGAGCTAATTCAGAAGCTGTAAATCCAAATGTATCAAACTGTGACGATGTCCCAAAGGATTTACCTTCCAATTCCTAAAATGCAAAAGAAAGGCAGATTTTAAAATCTTTAAATCCTTAATGTTAAAACAAAAATCAACAAAGGCATATATAAAACCTTCATGAATTGTCGTATCAAGACCATACATAGGAATTATTTGTATGCATAATAATTGCAAAATGAATAATACAGAAAAAAATACAAGGGTCAAGCAAATATGTTGGGAAGAAAAATGTAGGATATAAGCATACCAACCTTGCCAGCAATCCCACCCATCCCCCTTCTCCAAACCAACAATATTAATAGAAAAAAAAAAACAAGAAGTTGAAGAAGGAAACAACATATGCACCACCAAAAGCTTGAAGCAAAAACTATTCTCATATTGGCAGAAAATACCAGATCCCACATGATTGAACTTTGAAGTGAGATGCAACAAACAGTGGAACGCTATATTTCCTGAACTATGGCAATTTGAATGTCATGGATAGGGTACTTTCATCAAGTCCATTCAAAGCAACAACTGCAGCTTCAGCATCATGGCTTCTTAACCTCTATGCTGAGACAATTTTACCGCAAACAGAAGCTTTGTAAATAATAAACTTGCTGGTTAAGGGAGTTCTGTCATTAATCAAGGACATTGGTGTGGAAAAACAATAAGCACACAAACTATCTATGGGACAACACAAATTGACAATTGAGATGGCATCTTTTGACACTGATTGTGGTATATTCTTTGCACAAATTTGTTTTAAATATGAAACAAGACCTCATTGACATTCATTCTAAATCCATTAGAATTTTTAACTGCAGATATATGAATGTTAGAGTTCATTATGTCACTAAAATGTGAACTCCTTTGAGAAACCAAGCTAGACAATGATTAAATTTGTTTAAGTATGAGAATGATTCCAACTTATAATCTTTATATATAAGGTATATTTAATTCCCATATTATCTCCATATGATCTACCAACCAACCCAAAATGAATTCATTATCTCGAAACAAAATTATCCATATAGATTTTGAACACGCAACGATGTGTTCGACAGTATATAATTAAAACTTTGAGATTGGATTCAGTGGAAACAGGGATGACAGTCCAATTTTTTTTTCTGAAGAAGACTACCACTATCGCAAACTTAAGGCTGAGTACAACCAAAAGAGCTTTAGACAGTTCAAGAACATCAACAAGAATTCCACCAAGTCAAAAGTCTAAGATATAAAGTATATTATAAGGGGTTAGAAAAAATGGTAAAACGTACAGCTCTCTCATCTTCGTCTAAAAAGCTAAGAAAGCTCTGCTGTTTGACTTCAGCTCTGTTCTTCCTTGACGATGTAAACGACTGTGGAGTCCAGCCTGCAGATTCATTTCAGATTGCATTACATTAATCCGTAATCCACACTAACAAAAACACAGAAAAAAGCAATCTCAATCTCAATTTCAAACGCAAGTAAAAAATACCCTCTTTTGAGCCCACTGTATTATAATAACCGGCAGAATATCCACCAGTAAATGCTCCGTGAAATCTCCTCCGTCCTTCTTCATCGGTGACCTGAAGAATATAATTTAAACAATAAACACTTACATATTCAAAACAAATCCATTCTCAACTAATAGTTCCACAATTTTTAATATAAATCATATAAATTCAATAAAAACCAAAATGCTAACCATTTTTATAGCGATAATTACTGACAGTGCAAAAACATGTTTGAAGAATTTTAATTGCTGCTTTATAAACACTCCATATGATTGCTTAAAGTGAAAATTCATATAAATTAATGTTTATTTTCCAGATTATTCAACAAATATCAAAGGATGAAGCAGAAACAAATAACACTTGTTCATTTTAAAAACCAAAGTTCTTCTAAGCTAAAAAGCCTCCAAAAATTAAAAGCGAAAGATTGGTATCGAAATTATAATTTTGAAAACTGGAGATTAGTCGGGAAGCAAACGGTACCTCTTGTTTCCAAGGAGGGAGGGCACGGAGGTGACCGGAGGCCTCGGCGAGGGATTTCTTTCGACGGCTGGTGATCTCTTCCTCACGCTCTATCGGTGTGCCGTAGAACACGAAATCCTCTTCGTCCGAATCCATTTTTTATTATTATTTTTGCTGTGAAATCAAATAAAAGGAAAACCAAGAAACCATGCGGAAGTGGTGTTTTTCTGTGTGGGGAAATTGAAAGCTGCCGTATTAGAGTCGAGAGAGAGGAGAATGATAATGTAACCGGCGCATCAAATTGCTAGCTCAATGCTTTGATTTAATTGGAGTAAACAAATGCCCCCAGTTTTCTAGGTTTTTTTCTTACGGTACCTATTCCTGCTTAATTTGACAAAGGGAATTTGCAAAAAAAAAAAAAATTCAATTGCACTAAATTAGATGGAGTATATTGAAATATTCAGTAATTTAATTGTAAATAGCGTCAAAATAT